>JAJIBD010029077.1:0-295866 GCA_021461705.1 Cryptotis parvus
ATGTGTCTCTTGAGCACTGTACTAGGAGTAATCACTGAGCACTGCCAGATGTGGCCAAAAAAACTAAAGCAAATTTATTTCTTCATTTACATTGAAGTAAGCTCACATAGCTTTTTCTATAAAAAATGTAACCTAAATAGTTGTACTCTTTTACCATCATTCGTGGGTCATAGTTAAAAGTAGCACTCCCAAGTTTTAGAAAACTTACTATTTTAGCTTTTAAAAATAAATTACATTTTCAGTTTGGGGAGACAAGAATCTAATGCAGTACTGGGGGATTAAGAGACCACTCCTGGGGATTTTCTGCCAAGTAGGCCTTAACTGATTCAATCTAAGGGTCTGATATCACAGCAGGATCATAAATGCCACTTTTTATACCCAGTTATGCTCAAGGAACCACGTGGTCCTGAGGATTAAAATGGGTAATGTGTCTTGCATGTGCTCAAATCCCTGTTAAGCCACTGTCTTAACCTTATTTTTCAAATTTAAATGTATTTTTAATTTAAAATAAGACACATAGTAGAGAAAATATCTATTTCAAAACTTTTATCTTTATACCACTTTACACCACAGAGACTGGCACATATTCAAAAGAGCAAGAACAACAAGTGCTGGCGTGGATGTGGGGAAAAGGGGACACTCATCCATTGTTGGTGGGAATGCCGGGCTGGTACAGCCTTTCTGGAAAACAATATGGACTTTCCTCCAAAGACTAGAAATTGAACTCCCATTTGACCCAGCCATACCACTCCTGGGAATCTACTCTGGGAAACCAAAAATATGCAGCGGAAACACCATCCCTACTTTTATGTTCATAGCAGCATTATTCACAATAGCCAGAATCTGGAAGCAACCAGAGTGCCCAAAAATCGATGACTGGATAAAGAAGCTTTGGTACATCTACACATGGAATACTATGCAGCTGTTAGGAAAAAATGAAGTTATAAAATTTGCCTATAAATGGATGGACATGGAGAAGATTATGTTGAGCGAAATTAGCCAGAAGGAGAGAGACAGATACAGAATGACTGCATTTATTTGCATGGCATAAATATATAGGTGCATATTATGATACCAATATCCAAGGTCAAGTGAAACATATATCAGGAGGTCTTGTCAAAGGTGGAAATTATCACAAACGTGTGGGAGTCAGAGTTTAGGTAAGACAGAAAATGGAACAGGGTGCTAATAATAGTCGAGGGTACTAATGCCAACCTAGAACTGAGCATTAAATAGAGGCAAAAGGATACACATGACAACCTTTTAATGTAAGTTCTGTAATCCATAGTCTGGAAGGGAAGGAAAAGAGAAAGAGAGAGAAAGGGAAAGAAATAAAGAACCTGCCATGGAGCAGGGCTGGGGAAGGGGGAGGGAACCGGGGATGTTGGTGGTGGGAGATGGGCACTGGTGGAGGGACGGGTGCTGAAACACTGTATGACCAAAACCCAAACATGAACTTTTTTAATTGTATATCTTTTTTATTTGTATATCTCACCGTGGTATAATAAAATACTTAAAAAAAACTTTTATCTTTAACAGGGATTTAGTATTATTGTCAGCTTCAATTGTAAAGTTTGAAAGGAATGTCTTTGATAGAATTTCTCTTTCAAATCTTTCATGCTTAAGAAAATAAACTAAAAACCTTGATTTAACATCGATTTTAACTGTCATTCCTTTTAGTAATATTGGAATCATTCAAGTGATTCTACTAGAGAATTTGGCCGAGTTAACATCAGTCTTTATTGCAACAAGATAAGTTTTACAAAGTGTATCTCTGTTCTTTGGTGAAGAACTGACATTTTATGTATAATTAAAAGTTAATGTGCTTTAGTTTGGAATGAGAACTACTGAACATATTGTGTGAAAACAGATCTATGCCATAAAATGTTTTGAATTTTAAAAAATGGTGGTGTCATAAAGTAATGTTTAAAGTAATGTTTTCTAAAGTAATGATTTAATTCTGATTTTGTTTCTGTTTCTTGCTTCTTCGCTTTCTTTAGAGATATGAATATTTGAATTAAAAAATTAATTTTTTCTCAACATAGATTTATTATTCAAAAATCCCAATTTAAAGTCACTTCCTGTTCATCATCTATTTGCTCGAGCGGGCCCCAGTAACATCGCCATATGTCCTGTCTCATGCCAGTAGAGCCCAAGGGCATCTGCTTGCAACAGGAACATAAAGAGCCTCAAACCATTCCATAAGGTCATGGGAATGAGGTCTATAATTGTTACTGGTATTTGGCATATCAAATCACGACACGGGTAGCTGGCCAGGGCTCTGCCGTGCGGGTGGCATATTCTTGTAGTCACCTCTGATCTCCAGCATTTATTGATGAACCGTGCACCAAACATAAATAAAACTACAGTTACCATTCTGGAGAATTACTTTCTGCCAGCTCCTATGCTTCATGCAAATATTTCACTGTCTCTTGTTTAATCCTCAGATAATCTCTTGCAGTAGAGATTACCACTATGTCATTTTATAGAAGGAACTGTGGCAACTAGAAGCACAAAACCCACTTGGAGTCAGAAAGTGAAGAAGTGGGGCCGGAGCGATAGCACAGCGGGAGGGTGTTTGCCTTGCACGCGGCCAGGTTCGATCCCGGCATCCCATATGGTCCCCTGAGCACCGCCAGGATTAATTCCTGAGTGCAGAGCCAGGAGCAACCCCTGAGCTTTGCCAGGTGTGCCCAGGAAAGCCAAAAGCAAACAAGCACACAGACGGGAAGAGTGGGAGTTGGCGGCTGTGCCATGCGTTCCAGGAGCCAGGCTTTCACCTCCCAGGCACAGCAAACACTGCCTCTGACTCAGTCAGCAAGAGGAGCCGGGGTCAGCAAACCTAAGGAGTCGCGGAGTGCTGGAGAGAACGCACAGCCACTCCTCAGGGTAAAAATATCACTGTGCTGGCTGCAAAGCCACCTTCCTATGCCAGGACTGAGATTTATTGTTAAACCAAGTGAATCCCAATTTATAACTGGCATTAAAACTATAGAACGCTCATGACCTTTGTTCGGAGTGATGTCCCCGGCGTACATGCACTTTGCCAGGGTTTAAGCACTGTAAGATCTGTGTGCTGGGAGCCCATCAGCCCCAGGCAAACCAGAATTAACAGTCATCCCACCTTTGCTCCAAAAAATGGCACTGGGCGATAACCCAGCGTGTAGGTCATTTGCCTTGCACGCAGCCGACCCATGCCGGCCCGTGTTCAATCCCCGGCATCCTATATGGTCCCCCTCCCCCACCGAGAGCACCACCAGGAGTAATTCCTGAGTGCAGAGCCAGGAAAAACCCCTAAGCATCGCCGGGTGTGACCCAAAAAGCAAAAAAAAAAAAAAAAAAAAAGGCACTTCTGGGGCCAGAGTGATAGTCCAGCGGGTAGGGCGTTTGCCTCACATGCAGCCGACCCGGGGTTCGATCCCCAGCATCCCATATGGTCCCCCACGCAGTGCCAGGAGTGATTCCTGAGTGCAGAGCCAGGAGTAACCCTGAGCATCGCTGGGTGTGACCCAAAAGGCAAAAAAAAAAAAAAGGCACTTCAGAGAACTTCTGAAATAGAAGTATTTACAATGTCCAATAACCGCAGAGCAGCCAAAACACTATTAGAGCACTGGTTTTGCTTTTGTTCGGTAACCACACCCAGTGGCAATCAGAGGTCCCTCCTCACAGTGCATGAGGCCCTCTGGGGTACTGGGGATCAAAACCTGGCCCCCCAAATGCAAAGCTTATGTTCAGCCTCTTGAGCCATCTCTACTGCCCACACTTGGATATAAGTGTCTACATTATAGGGGCCGGAGCGATAGCACAGCAGGGAGGGCATCTTCCTTGCACTGCGGCTGACCCGGGTTCAGTCCCAGCATCCCATATGGTCTCCTGAGCACCGCCAGGAGTAATTCCTGAGTGCAGAGCAGGAGTAACCCCCTCAGTCACATGTAACACAAAAAGAAAAAAAAATCTACATTCTGATCAGGGAGAGAATCCAATGGGCTGAGCATAGGCTCTTGCACAGGAGCCCTGGGGTCAGTCCCTGGAGCACTGGCTCCCATCCCAGGAGCACTAGAAGCAGCCCCTGAACACTGCATAGGGTGTGGCACCCAAGCCAAAATGTATAGGAACATTTATGTAGTTCATACATACCATACACAGCTGACAAATCAACGATGAAAAATATTTGCAAAATATCAAGATTATCAAAGCTATTTACGTGGGTTTTATAAATGCTAAGTAAAGGTGATACATTACAGAACCAGGGATATACAGTTGGAGGGCACTTGCCTTGCACACAGCTAATCTGGATTTGATCCCGACACCATACTTGGTCCCCAGCATGCCGGGAGTGAACCCTGAGCAGTGAGGTGTGCCTCCCCTAAGCCTCCTCACCAGGAAACAATGTACAAGGAAAATATAATCAAGAAAATATTTTTACACGAAAAATATAAACTAGGAGCGATAGCACAGCGGGTAGGGCATTTGCTGTGCTTGTGGCCAACCCAGGTTCGACCCCCAGCATCCCATATATGGTCCCTGAGCACTGCTAGGAGTAATTCCTGAGCGAAGCCAAGAGTAACTCCTGAGCATCGCTAGGTGTGATGCAAAAAAAAAAATATATATATATATATATATATATATATATATATATAAACTTGATTTACCAAGGTGCTGAAAGGAGGTAATTTTGCTCTTTGTTCTTATTTCTTAAAGTTTTTACTAATGAGCATATGAGACACACAGCCAATAACACAGTAATAAAATAGATATGCAGCTATTTGGAGGAAAAAACTCATAAATAATAAAAAATTTAGGGTCCAGTTTCCTAGTTATAACCCAACTGCACAAAACGGTCACCCTGAGGGCCCGGAGCGATAGCCCAGCTGGTAGGGCGTTTGCCTTGCAAAGGGCCGGCATGGGCCGGCCTGGGTTCGATTCCCGGCATCCCATATAGTCCCCCGAGCACCGCCAGGAGTAATTCCTGAGTGCAGAGCCAGGAGGAACCCCTGAGCATCGCCAGGTGTGACCCAAAAAAGCAAAAAAAAAAAAAAAAAGTTCACCCTGAACGGGCCAGTCACACTCAAATGATTGAAAGTCATTTACTCAAAAATTTCAATGATTATAAAATGCATTATAATTGTGGAGTTAAAAAATATGCCTCAATTTTATGTATTCAAATTTTAGGTATTCAGTAGATCAAACATGTGATCTATTGAAGAATAATGTGTATTTTTAAAGTAATACATGTGTTTCTGAATACTTTAATGATTAATTGAGATCTTGGCAGGAATAGAAGAGAGAATATTATAGACAGAAGCATCATTTGAATACTGACTTCTTTTTATCCATTTATAACAGGTTTTAAAATCTTAGTATATGTGAGATTCTCACATAGTCTAAGTATCTAGAAATGTAATAGACATGTTTCATATTTTTTTATAGACCATATGATCTAATAGAAGGGATACTATATATATTGATGCATATACAGATGCCTCATTTATATGTATATATATGACATCTGGTTGTTCTCTGGTATATTTATAAATAGCTATTTTAGAATTACTTTATTTTTTAATAAGTTCTTCAAAATGATCGCCAAACCACAGGTCTCAGGAACTAAGGCTACCATACAACTTCTGTAAAAAGTCTAGGCATTTGTGGCACATATACAAATAATATTAAATTTTCCTTGTTTTTTTTAGAGATCTCAGACACATAAACTTTAAGACTTACTTTTGGAGCCTTTTCTGTGAATATTTTTGTGAAATTGTCCTTCTATGCAAAAATACTATATAAATTAGTTTACTCATGTATGACAAGTGTTTAATAAGTTTATAATTATAACTTAATGTATATAGAGAGCAATCTAATTCTGTTTGAGGTGATAACAAGTGTTCTTGAGAAAGAGTGATATTTGACTCAGATATTATCAAAAGAACAATTGATTTAGTGATAAGGAGAAATTAACTACCAGGAGTGATACCTGAGTACAGAGCCAGGAGCAACTCTTGAGCATCATCAGGTATTGCTCTAAAATAAAATAAAACAAAACATAACTTTTTTTTTTTTCAAGATAACTTTTTTTTTGGGGTCACACCCGGCAATGCTCAGGGGTTTCTCCTGGCTCTGCACTCAGGAATTACGCCGGCGGTGCTCAGGGGACCATATGGGATGCCGGGGATCAAACCTGGGCCGGCATGAACCGCCACTTGCAAGGTAAACGCCCCACCCCGCGGGGCTATCGCTGCAGCCGATATTTTTTTTTTTAATGAATGAAATAATATCACTGCATTTCTAGGAGAATAGTCTGTGGTTTTTTTAGGTAGAACAATTTTACTTACATGGTGTGTGTTTGTTTTATTTTCATAATTTAGACTTCAATTGGAAGTGATTCTTTTGGTTTGGAGATAGAAAAGAGCAATACTAGCCTTGTTTAACAATATACCTTTAGACTTTATTAAAGAAAAAACAAAATAGTTGTCTGGAAAGGAAAAACTGCAATGTTAATAGCAGTTAGGTTACAATATTTCATATATGTATGTTTCCTGTGGGGAATAATATATTCATAAATAAGAAATTTGAGTGTAATTGCAGCTCCATACTACTGCTAACAATCATTCATAAACCTAGTCACTTGGTGGAAAATAAAACTGCCTCAAGTCTTTAAAACTATTGTCCTGCATGGACTAAATATTTTAAACTTTACATCAAAATTGTGTCTTATATTTATGTATCTTGTAAACAGTGAAATGCTTTCAAGTAATATTTCCTATGTATTACACTTAAACATAAAAGTCCTCTTTTTTCTAAACCAGGTTTCAAGCACATAATGCTAATGTCACTCAAAGTTTTAGTTAATATACTAAAAATTCATTCATCATGATTTTCCTTGTTTAAAATAATATTTTCTATACATTCTGCATTTTTTAACTTGTTAGCCCCTCTAAAATTGGGTATCACTGTACTCAGAAATTTTGCCAAGTACTTTCAAGAACATTCTGAAATAATAGCATGCTTGGATCTACCCAATGACTTAAAAACTTCTGCATTCCATTTTCAGTATTGTCAACACTCTAGTCTTACAGCCATTAAACAGATTAAAATGCAAGAAGTCAACACAGTGTTGATGAATACAAATGAAAATATTTCTGGTTGTTCCGTTGATGTTGGCAGCAACACTTTTAAATATAAAAAATAATGACTTGAGGGTCAGATAGATAGTACAGCGGTTAAAGCACTTGCCTTGCATGCAAGCAATCAATAGCAATTGATCACCAGCACAACATACAATTCTCTGAGCACCTCTAGGAAAGGTTGCTGATCACAGAGTAAGAAGTAAGTCCTAAAATCAGCAAAGCAAAGCAAAATCATAATGAATAGATATATCTAATGACATAGACTGTTATATGTTTTTTTATGTAAAAATAGGCCCTCTTAGGGGCTGGAGCAATGGTACAGTGGGTAGGGCGTTTGTCTTGCACGTGGCCGGCCCGTGCAGACCCTGCTTCCATCCCTGGCATCCCATATGGTCCCCCCGAGAACTGCCAGGAGTAATTCCTGAGTGCAGAGCCAGGAGAAACCCCTGAGCATTGCCGGGTGTGACCAAAAAAGCAATAATAATAATAATAATAATAATAATAATAATAATAATAATAATAATAATAATAAGCTCTCTTAAACCTTAAATCGTTATCCATCATGCCTAAGAATACCTAATATGTGCTTGCTCTTTTTGGGGGACATACCCAGGATGTGCTCAGGGTTAGATCTATGTTGAAGTCTCAATCCAAGTGATACTCTGGGATTATAATGTGTGTTTTTGTGAAGTCATTCAATTAGTTTATTTTCAAATATCCAAAAAATATAGTTGCACTCATTAATAAAAATGTCCTAGGATAGAAAATAAAGGAATGGAAAACTTTTAACAAAAGTTTTCCATTTAATAAAAAATAAGGAATGGAAAACATTTAATAAAAATAAAGTAAAAATAAAGGAATGGAAAACTTTTAATAAAGCAAATATGTTAATTTAGAAATTTTTAAAATTTTAAGCAAGCTTTTTTTTTCTTAGAAGTAAAATTTTAGGATTGTTTTCACCTAGCTTTTTGCCTCATCACTTTGCAGTAGAAAATTCTAGAAATATGCATATAAATCTTAATTTGCCAAGATTAGACTTCTCCAGTACCTTTTAATATCTTGTCTGTGTCATTAATGATATAATTAGCCATCATGGCTAAATCCTTTTTCTCCTTTCTTATGTTTAATTAGATTTGTTGCTTCAACTAATGATGATTTTATCCTTGTCTTGACCTTTATTAATGTAGAAAACATGTCATATAATTCTCATAATCAAGCCTAGTATACTTGAAGACAGGTCAATTATCCCCTTAACATTTCCTATCTAAGTACATCTCTAACTATCCAATATTTTCTATAGCATGATTTTAAAAAAAATCTTTTAAATTGCCTTGTGACTGTTTACTCATTACGAATGGGAGAAAACATTACTGAGAAAAATCTAGCTTATATTAGAATTTTTATATTATAATAGTATAGAAAACTTATTCAAGTAACTTTACTACATTTTTATATAATACATTTTATGAAAATATTTCATTTGAAATAAACAAAAGAGAAGCGAGTAATAACATTCAAGTTTCCTCTACGCTGAAGATGCTATTTATATGTGTTCCATATAATTAAATTTTGTGTGTTCTGCTTTCAAGGTATTTGTACTTGAATACAGTGACTTGGCAGAAATAAAGTCACAACCAATTTTTAACTGAAGTAAAGAAACAAAGGGAATTTGGGAGGTGAATAAAAGAAAAGAAGCCTTAACAAAGCGTGGATTCATTTTACATTATTAAACCCTGGTAGAGGATTAAAAAGAGTTTTGTGGAAGAGTTTCCATGTCAAGAAAGGTTCAATCTATCACTCATGGACTATCTAATTTTGCTTTATTTTTGTTTGGGAAGTTTTATAAGTACAACATCAAAAGGAAAATATAGCTTTCCTTAAGATAAGTATGGTTGTAATTGATAGAGCTACATAAGAACAACATGATCTACAGAACTTTCTAGTTTTGAAAATAATTCATTCTTAGTAAGTTCCTTGTATGGTGAGAAAAATTATATAATAATTATATATAGGTATATATACATGTATCCATACTTAATATATCCGAGTGTTTTCATTGCTTTAAAAAATCCTCAGCTAGGTCTGGGAAGATGATTCAAAGAACTGCACTGCATACTCTGTCTTTCCATGGCCAAGAGTCTCCTAAGCAACTTGTAGTCTCCAAGCACTGATGCGATCAGCCACCAAGTAAAAAAACAAGAACAATCCCTAAGTACTACTGGTTAAACCTTTAAAAAATTTAGAAAGAAAAATCAATATTTTTTTCAATAATTCTTCTCTACCTCCTTAATAGATAATGATCTACGAATTGGTTATAGTTTTGCAGTTTTGTGACTGTCACACAGTTATGATAATTGGCATAGTGTTGGAGGACATGTTTAGCTAATCTGGGAGTTTTGTTGTTTTGCTCACTCCCAGCTTAATCTTATGTAAGCCAATGTTCATTCTAATGAGATCTCTCTTCTATGTAAACACTTCTAGAGGGTGTGGCAGTTACAGAAGTCACCTTGATTGAATAACTTCTGACTTATACATCTACTAAGGCTTCTATGTTTTCTAGATTGGGCACAGCTCCTCTTTATACCCACTGCACCCAACGTGGGACAGTTAGAATTTACCAGGAGACTACCACCCTGGCTACGCTGAGACTAAAGGTAGACTATAGGAAGGATCATACTAGTTTGCTCTAAGCAGGCGAGTATGACCCTTTCAGTACATGAGAACAAGATACTCAGAATCACCCTGGTGCAGATAATAATAAGGGCCTTGTGGGTACCATCTAGATTACATGAAGGTCATGAAGTTAAGATGTATTACTTTATATCAGTCCCCTCTCTCTCCAGTGTTTTACATAAGAGATAATCTAGGGATTAGTCCTTGGTGTAACCTTTGTTTATACCTACAATAGGGTGTGGCACTACACTCTGTTTAGGGTTCTTTGTTGGCATGACAACCTCCCGATTGGATTACTTTGGTGTATATAAGGGGCTGACTTAAGGCCCCTTCACCTTTTGCTTTTTGGTTCCTCAGCCTTCAGCTTTTGGTTCCTGCGGCTTTTGGCTTTTGGCTTTTGGGCTTCTTCCCTGTGGGATCTCGCCTTGTGAGCGTTTATTCCCCTTGGAAGTTTTTACACGTGGTGGTCGCCATCTTGGCCTACACGTGGCTGGGGTTCTAGCCTGGAATCCTAAGCATCGGGTTTTTCCTTTTGCTGATTTGTATGCCTGAACCTGTGATAAGTAAAGCCTTTTTAAACCGCATCAGATTCCTGAGTGTTCATCCATTCCTCGCCGCTTTGGAGGTAGAAGGGAACTCCCTTCCGGCACTGTCGGGGACCCCGCGGGAGCGCCCGACAGCATAGCACCTAGACTTATAAAAAATTTGATTCATCATATATATATGTAGTCTAGATTATGTATTTATATTAGTGTTCCCATGACTACAATAAGATTGGCAATTTGTCCAATAATCATATAGTATAATATATATATATATTGTTTAGGACAGCTTGTATATACATGTTATGTGCATATGAAATTGTGTGTGCTCTTTGTGAATTATATTAAATTATTTGGATTAGTGACTCATTGAATCTTATTTACTTCATGAAAAATATTTAAACTATCTTCAAAATTTTTCAGTTTTATGTGGAACTTCAATAGACATCTTTTCACTCTCTATGTTTGAAAGTATATGTTTTTATTTATAAGCACAAATATAAAAGAAGAGGTATCTGGATAAGCTAATAACCATATAAATTTATTATAATCTGTCATATTTTCTCATTTTATGAACCATCAGTAACATAGACAAGCTCAAGTTGTTTGACAATGATGTGTTTAGTACACATTAACACTATTTTTCGTTTGGTGCAATAAGCAGAAAAACTTTATTTTTAATTTTTATTATACATTGTGATTTACACTTATTAATGTTAACTAATATGCACACAATGTTTCAAATCCACAGTCTACACTAGAGTGCCCTCTTGCCTCCATAATTGATTCAGTGGCACCGTGCTCTACTCACACTCTCTCTATGCCAACCCCAATTCCACCCTCCCCAAATCCCACCTCTGTGTTAAGTTCTCTTAAAGCAGTTCTCTGGCTCTATTGCCTTGGGCCACGTGTTATTGCCTTTCTATGTTTCTTTATATCCAATACTTCAGAGAGTTTTTTTAATCTTTCCTTCTACTTCTGACTTTAATCAGCTTGATACTTTCCAGATAGATTCTATAGCAGCAGATAGCTTGATCTCATATTTTCTTATGTAATATTCCTTGTGTATATGTGCCATAGTTTCTTACCTGTTCTTAAAACCTTGTGCTGTTCCCAGATTGGGCAATTATAAACTGTGCTGCAACACACATAGAACGTCCCAGTCTCAGGGACTGATTCCTCTTATGAATTTTCAGCTGTGTGTGTCCTGCATCTCCTGGGAGGTTTAGTTAGGAATAGGTAATTTAATTTTTTTAATTTTAAAACCCACAGATAAAATCTATAATTACAGTGATAAAACAGTGATAAAACTAGTAATGATGGTACTCAATAAATGCCAAAATATTAAGTCATAAATTAATCCTCTATTAATTTTATATGTTGCTATAATAAATGGTCACAGACTTAGCAACTTTTAACAATGGAAACTCGTTCGCTTCTAGGTCTTGATGTCAGAGACTAAGATCAATTTCACTAAATCAAAATCAATATTTTTTGTAGGAATTCTCTCACAAAAGCTCTCGGAAGATTCAGTGTGCTGTTTATTTTTGAGTACTTATTAATTATTATCTTTTCTTAATTTGAGTTCCATTACAGTGGTACCTTTTTCTACTTGTCTTATTGCTTTCTTCTTCTGTAGTCAAATGTCCTTCTATATCTGTTATGTTCACCTTTAGAGAATACCTATGACTACACTCAGAGCTAATCTCAACAATCCAAGATAATAAGTCTATTTATTCCAGATCTGAGTTTAGTCATGTATGTGAAGTTCCCCTTGAACGTAAGGTGACAGTTATAGTATTCAGATAATATCTTTGGTCGTTGTTATTAAGCCTATTAAATATTCAAAGGATAGCAATTTGCCTCTTCTCTGGGTTTCTTCACTCTCTTAAGACCTCAGAAAACTGCAAAATTATATATTTTGTTAGTTTATAATCTCAGCTATATATATATACATATATAATATGCCTTTACCATTTATTTCTCTCTGTAAATGATGAGCATCTTAAATTCAGGATTATGGTTTCTGTTAATTACGATTTATATATATATATATATATATATACCATATATATGTGTATATATGGTATATATATGTATATAGAGTCAGACACCATAACTTTAGTTCACTATATATATATATATATATATATATATATATATATATATATATATATATATATATATATATAGTGAACTAAAGTTATGGTGTCTGACTTAGAAGAAATATCCCAGGTTCATTTCATAACAGACGTAGACCTCATGAAAATTTTACTTTATATTCTGAAAATTTACAAAGGCAAAAAATCAAAAAAATTAAGCTATATGAAAGAGTGAAATTATGAGATATGCTTATATTTATCAACTTTTCTCAGTTAATATCCATGGACCCCGTAGAGGTATCATTTTGAGTAGTAATTATTTAAACATCTGAACAAATGGTTTTGTTCTAAATGCATTGATGATGTAATCTAAAATGTGCAGTTATGAAATGCCATGTCCCCTTATCTTCAATTAACAGGATTCAATGATTAAATTTTACTCACTATGATAAATTCACATACTTGAATTTGTTATTTGAATAATTTCTTTCCAGATGTTATACTAACTTTGAGAAATTGTCCCATTAAAATTTTATAGAACTGACTTCTTGAATAATGAAGACAATCATTTCAGCAGATGGAACAGCAAATAAAATTTGACTTTCTCAAAAATTGCTTTATACATGATAACTGACAGCTTTATTGCCCTTTTTTCAACAACTAAAGTTAAAAAATGGATTTTGATACTTATTCTGGAACTTACTGAGACAATTTGATTAGGAAACACAAGGGGAAATCAAAAATGTTGAAAAATGATGTTTTTAAGAGCAAAAGAACTATTGGTCATTAGTCTTAATTAATATAATAGTTTTGTTTACCAATGCAGGATACTAGGAATAATGAAGTAGAAAATATACATTAATCAATTTATTAAATATCACATGCATTTATTTTTAAAAAGAAGTCATTAATTTTATGTAGAATACATACTATTGGTAACCATTGTACTGTTCTTAAAACCTTGGGCTGTTCCCAGATGGTTATGTATTTATATAACCATTGACTGACAATTACTATGGATAGGTTGAAATTATAACAGGGTAGTGATTTTAGCCAACTTATTATTTAAATTTCACCTTTTAATTTAAATAAGGGAATTGCAAAAAAATCTCGATATATTATGTGAAAGTCAGTTAGCAAAAGTCAAACAGATCAAGTTCAGGACAAGGGTTTACAGAATTATTTTTCCCTAACTAAGTGTACTGAACACTGATTTCTTTCTTTACCTCTTAGTCTTTTATTTAAAAAGTACATATTATGCAACATGATTATAATAGTGGTAACATTTGTGGTTTGAAGTACAAAAAAGCATTGCCCCTTACCACCACCAAATACAGCAATGTATATTTAATTGCTACACAAATTAATTGATGACTGATAAATTTATTAAATATGGGAATTTTAAGGAGAATTATAGCTTGTGTGGTTATTGTCAATATATTTAATGAGAGATAAATAGCATGAATTGAAACTGTAGTTTTTCATTTTTGTACCTCTAATATCTTTCACAGTGAGAATAGAAATGAGCAGAGAGACACTGGAAGATTATATATTATTATAATCTATTATTATATCTCTTTATATTATTATATCTCTTATAGAGATATCTATAATCTATATGCAGGTCTGAGATCAAGCTCTGGATAGAGACAAAAAAGCACCAGGGGATTTGCTGATTTTTTTCATATATTGAAACTTGAGTACTACAATCAGGATAGAATTTCGGTTAATGCTGATTCAGCAATTTCCAGTCTTGCTCATGGTGGTGATTGTGCTGGGGGGAGGAGGTAATATTTTATTCCCAGAGGTCAAATGGAAACTTATTACCTTGACTGGAAATAAAGTTTAATTTCCATCTGGTACTTAATGTTGTCGTCAATGGATTAATTTTACAGTAAGATAAAAAAGATATGTTAAAAAAACACTAAATAAAGAGTCACCATGGGGTAGGTGGAAACTAGCATTAGGCTCAGGCTCCAAGGGTATATGTGTGTCAGAATTTAGGAATAAATGAGACTACCTAGAGAAAGTTGTTTATAGTCAATGAATCTCAGAAATTTTAGTCATAAAAATTGGTTCAAGATGTAGTTCAGAACTCCTTAACAACAAATGTAAACAGATGTAGCTCCTTTACAACAAATGTAGAGAGATGTAGCTCAGAACTCCTTTACAACAAATAACTATACCCGAACAAATAATAAAATGTTAATAATGTGAATGGTAGGTGAGATTAAAATGATCTGGTAAACTACTTGTAGAAAGAAAATATTTGCATTTCCTTACAATCTTTGATGATAAGAAAATGTAAATTACAGAACCGTCAACAAGTGTGGTTCCCTAATTTCAATTGTATAAACAATGGAATTTTAGTAAAATAGCTAATATTTAGCTGTAAAAGCATTAGAGAATAGCTAAACTATCAAGTTAGAATTTTCATTATTTTCTTTATCTTTCATTAACAACTTAAAATATCTGTTAAATCACACTGAACTGATCAGGTTTGTGAAAATACAGTTTCTAGATACAAAGGACAGAAAAAATTAAACTATATAAAACAATAGTTAGAGAAACTGCTTTTTTAATAACACCAAGTATTTCATAAATCCGCCTTCCACTATACAAAGATGCAGTAAGTTTCTAAAGAAAATTACTTTCACACATGATAAAAGCATGGAAGCTGGCTGCTGTGATTCCTTTACTTATTTCAAAATAATATAATAAAAACTGGATGCCTCACTACTGTTCAGGAACAGTGAGTTTTTTCAACAGCCTTTTTTTAAAATAACAACGGCTTTCAATAAGTAACTAAGATCTATGTTGTTCAAATAGTCTATTTATTTAAGAATATTCAGTGATATGCCAAAATAATACATAAATTACCTTTCCCTTTTCATTTTCACATGCTCAAAGGACATACATGAAATATTTTCAGTGTGTGGGTAGAGGGTCACACACAACATGAGTGGAGAGAAAAAGAGGGAAAGAACAGGAGAAAGAGAAAGAAAAATCAAATTTATTAAGGCTAGGAGTGAGATTTAAAAGTAAATAAATTGGGGAAGACAAAAATTAAATCATAATCACAAATGAGATAGTCAACTAAAATTTAAGTGTAATAGTAGAAAATAATTAACATAGCTTATTATAAGGCAGTTTGATCAAAATTAAATGTGTGGATAATTAAAATTTTGGGACTAAAATAACTGTTGTTACAAATTCTTAAAAATGCATTTAAAAATACTGAATTCAGAAATACAGAATGATTCTTTGTAGAACAAAAATTTTCAGGATAGTTTTACACTATGAGATTAATAATTCACCTTAAACAAAGACAATAGTCATGCCAATTAGACACTAATAAATTGAAAAAGTCAGACAATAGATTAGTTCATTTCATCATTTTTATTATCACTAATTAAGTGATAATATAATCAGTGGAGGAAAAAAGAAAAAGCAAAACTATAAAGGCTTCAACATTTGATTTATCTTATCTACTCTTCATAAGATCTCAATATCTTAAAGAAATAGTTCTTTGAATAACAAAATAAAGATAAATTCTTTCATTCTAAGACACTGGTCTATAATATCTAGAGAATCTAAAACGGAATAGCTTTCATTTTTTAGATGCTTTATTGTGCTCCATATCATTAAGTATAAGAAAATATTTTTCATTGCTTACATCTTTTATTTTTATCAGTCAGCATTCGGTAGAATTTACTATCAATTTCTTACTTTGTTGAGCCCCCTAGACTATAAAAAGACTAACCAAAGAGCTCTCTCCCTCTCTAAAACTCTACCACTCTTTATCTCACTATCTCTTCCCATCTTTTCCTTTCCCTTTCCCACTCCCTACCACTCCGCTCACTCACAATTTTTACTGAAATAAGCAAATTTCAAAATATTTGGGTATGCTAATACTGGCATTAGATATTCTAACATAATGAACTCTATGATCTTTCCCTTTTGACTTGGTGTTCAAATTCAATATGGATATTACTATTTATAAGAAAATAGGCCAGATTTCCATTGTAATAACCTATAACGAAAATAAATTATCAACACCAAGCTCAGTTATTTCTCTCTTAAGTATCTGTTTATAATTATATTTATATTCTAAGTTAACTGTGTATTTTTTTTCAATATCTCTTAATTGTCCCTTATAAACAGATTCTAGGGGTATTATGATCTACTAAATGATATCACATGAATTTTTTTTTTTTTTTTGCTTTTTTGGGTCACACCTGGCAACACTCAGGGGGGGGTTACTCCTGGCTCTGCATTTAGGAATTACTCCTGGTGGTGCTCAGAAGACCATTTCTGATGCCAGGGATTGAACCTGGGTTGGCCATGTGCAAAGCAAACACCCCACCCACTGTGCTATCCCTCCAGCCATGGGCCCAGGTATGCTGATTCAGAGACAGACATGGGGCAGAGCTGCTACTGGCTCTCCCTGTGCCCAGCCTCTCATGAGGTGCCCGGGAGGGATGGCAGGTTCTAGCCCTGGCCCGCCACCCCAGCAGAGCCTCACAACAAGCCAGACAAACCCCCCACTCCATGAGGCCTCCATTTTTCACATCCGCACTTCCCCCTTGTAAGAACTCCACCAAGCAGACCAGCCTATCACAGCCCGACTCGCGCCCAAGCAGTCACGTGGTTTATCAATAAATGCTGGATTTTGAGATGACTATAAGAGTATGCTACTTGCACGGCAGAGCCTGGCAAGCTACCCGTGTCGTATTTGAAATGCCAGATACCAGTAACAATTATAGACCTTATTCCCATGACCTGATGGAATGGTTTGAGGCTCTTTATGTTCCTGAAGTGAGCAGGTGCCCTTGGGCTCTACTTCCATGAGACAGGTCATATGGAGATGTTACTGGTGCCCGCTCGAGCAAATCGATGATGAACGGGAAGACAGTGATACAGTGATACAGTGAAATGATGTCACATTTAGTAGACACAATACGTTAGTTATGTTTTTAGCATGTGGAGTAACTGTCAACTGTAAAGAAAGGAAGGAAGGAAGAAATGAATGAATGAATGAATGAATGAATAAATAAATGAATAGATATATCAATAATTGATAGATGAATAAATGAATAGATAGATAGATAGATAGATAGATAGATTGATAGATAGATAGATAGATAGATAGATAGATAGATAGATAGATAGATAGATAGATAGATAGATAGATAGGTAGATAGATAGATAGATAGATAGATAGATAGATAGATAGATAGATAGATAGATAGATAGATAGATAGATAGATAGATAGATAGATAGATAGATAGATAGATAGATAGATAGATAGATAGATAGATAGATAGATAGATAGATAGATAGATAGATAGATAGATAGATAGATAGATAGATAGATAGATAGATAGATAGATAGATAGGTAGATAGGTAGATAGGTAGATAGGTAGATAGATAGAAGATGAAGACCACCCAAAAGGTGCTTAGGTGGGCTGAGTTCTCTGTCCAGAAGTATTATAGCACCCTGGCCATCAGTTCAGAGCTAGACTGTGAGTGTATGGTGCTGCTTGGGCCACTGCAGTAGTGCTCAGAGACCTCTAAGTGTACATTAAGCCACACAGTGTGGGAACTGGAGAGTGCATCACCAACAGAGTTGTTATAATATCTCCAACCGAGGAAAAAGTTTAAAAACAAAGAAAAAGGATAAGGTGGTCTGGAGAAGTGATACAAGCTTTATGGTGCTTACATTGCACACTGCCAATCAAGATAATCCCCAGAACTGCGACAGTGCCAAGAGTGACAGGAAAGCAGAAGCAGAGACAAACCTTGGTTACTTCCAGCTATGTTCCCAAAACAACAAACAAATGGCATCAAAACACAAGGACAGTGATAAGCCAAGACACATGGGAGCCATGGAAACAACTCCTAGTGCCCAATTATGGAATAAATATGGAGCAATTATTTGAGCAAAAACAAATAAATCATTTGTAATGTTAGTTATTTTGAATTCAATTAAAAATAACCATTCACAGCTTATGCTAACTTTAATAAATCGCTACTTGCATACAAGGAACAGAGCAGATAAATCACTTATGCAGTAATTTTTCTAATAATTGATGTAGCTACTTCTCACTTAAGAAAAGTTTGATTTCTTTACTCTTTTTATTTCCTTTACCATTTTGTTTATTTAATTTATAGATATATTGTGTTTGGGGAAACATCTATGAGTGCTCAGAGACTCATAATATGGTATTTTGAGGAATATCCTCAAGCAGAAATAGACATTTTTTTTTGGTTTTGGGCCACACCTGGCATTGATCAGGGGTTAAACCTGACTCTGTACTCAGGAATTATTCCTGGCCATGCTCTGGGGACCCTATGGGATGCCGGGAATAGAAATTGCATCAGCAGCATGCAAGGCAAAAGCCCTACCTGCTGTGCTATATCTCTCCAGCTCCAAAATGGATATGATTTAAGAATTAGTAATATTGTATGTGTTAATAGTAATGATAAGATAATATTATTTCAGAAATATAAGAACTGTACCACAGCTATAGTTTTCAATAGTTTTCAATTAAATAGGAAATTGAGTGTATGCTGTTCAAGAATCTTTGCTTCCAGTTGCTTTGTTAGTGATGTTCCATCTTTAAAGATGCCTTTAGCTTCAATGTCATGGAGGGTTTTTCCTATATTTTCTTCAATGTACTATGGATTCAGGTCTGATACTGAGTTCTTTAATCCATTTTGATCTAATTTTTGTGCATGGTGTTAGATAGAGGTCCAAATTCATTTTCTTATGTGTAGCTGCCCAATTTTCCCTCTACTTAAAGAGGCTTTCATTGCTCCATTTTGAACTCTTTGCACCTTTATGGAAGATTAAATGATCCTGAGTTTGAAGATGGGTGTTAAGATACTCAATTCTATTCAGTAGGTCTTCAGGTCTGTTTTTATTCCAATACCATGCTGTTTTAATTACTACTGTTTTGTAGTACAGTTTGAAGTTGGGAAAGGTGATGCCTCACATCTTTTCCGGGAGGATTGCTTTAGCTATCTGTGGGGGTTTGATATTCCATACCCATTTCAGAAGTGTTTGGTCAATTTCTTTGAAGAATGTCATGGTTATACTTATAGGGAAACATTGAATCTGTACAAAGCTCTAGGGAGTAATACCATTTTGACAGTGTTGATTCTCCCCATCCATGAGCAGAAAATGTGTTTCAATTTCCTCTTGTCCTCTGATATTTCTTGAAGCAATGTGTTGCAGTTTTCTTTGTACAAGTCATTTACACACTGCTTAAGCTGATTCCTAGGTATTTGATTTTCTGTGTAACAATTGTGAATGGAATCGTTTTCTTAATTTGCCTTTCTTCTCTTTCGTTATGTGTATATAGGAAGCCACCGACTTTTGGGTATTGAATTTGTACCCTGTCATTCTACTGTAAGTATCTATTTTTTTCTAGGAATCTTTTTGGTAGATAATTTAGGGTTCTCTAGGTATAATATCATGTCATCTGTGAATAATGATAACTTGACTTCTTCCTTGCCTATCTGAATGCCCTTAATGCACTTTTCTTCTCTGATTGCTATGACAAGTACTTCCAGTATCACTATATCACTGTCTTCCCATTCATCATCAATTTGCTTGAGCGGGCACCAGTAAAATCTTCATATATCCTGTCTTATGCTAGTAGAGTCCAAGGGCATATGTTTGCTCCAGGAACATAAAGAACCTCAAACCATTCCATTAGGTCATGGGAATGAGGTCTATAATTGTTACTGGTATTTGGCATATCAAATATGACAACGGTAGCTTGCCAGGCTCTGCCATGTGGGTGGCATACTCTTGTCATCACCTCTGATCTCCGGCATTTATTGATGAACAGCACGGCCACAAGTGGCCGTGTGAGCCAGGCTGTGATAAGCTCTTCTGCTGGGTGCAGTTCTGACGAGAAGGAAGTCCGGATGTGGAAAATGGAGGTCCTCATGGATTGGGGGGTCGTCTGGCTTCTTGTGAGGCTCTGCTGGGGTGGCGGGCCAGTGCTAGAACCCGCCATCCCTCCCAGGTGCCTTGTGAGCGGCTGGGCACAGGGAAAGCTGGTAGCAGCTCTGCCCCATGTCTGTGAGACTCACATGTCTCTGAGTACTATGCAAAATATTACTTCCAGTAGTATTTTGAATAAAAGAGGTGTGAGTGCAAACTTGTCTTGTCCCTGATCTTAGGGGAAGGTTTTCAATTTTTCCCAATTGAGAATGATACTTGCTGTGGGCTTTAGGTACATCGCTTTGACTATTTTGAGGAAGGTTCCTTCAATTCTCACTTTTTGGAGGGTTTTAATCATGAACAGGTTCTGGATTTTCTTAAATGATTCCTCTATGTCTATTGTTATGATCATATGATTTTTATTTTTTTCTCTTATTGTTATGATGTGTTATGTTGATTGACTTGCGAATGTTGAACCATCCTTGCATTCCCAAGATGAATCCTACTTGGTCATGATGTTTAATCTTTTTGATGAGTCGTTGGATACTGTTTGCTCATATTTTGTTCTAGCAAACAGATCTTAGCATCTGTGTTCATCAGGGAGATCGGTCTGTAGTTTTGTTTCTTTGTGTTGTCTCTCCCTGCTTTGGGTATCAGGGTGATATGTGCCTCATAGAAGATGTTTGGGGGTGTTTCTTTTTCTTCTATTTCCTAGAAAAACTTTAAAAGGACTGGGAGTAGGTCCTCCTTAAAGGTTTGGTAGAGCCCTGAGCACTGCCAGGAGTAAGTCCTGTGTGCAGAGCCAAGAGTAACTCCTGAACATTGCCAGGTGTGACCCCCCCAAAAAAAAAAGGTTTGGTAGAATTCATTAGTGAATCCAGCTGGACCTGGGCTTTTGTGTTTGGGCAGACTTTTAATTACTGTTTCAATTTCCTCGATGGTGATAGGCTTATTCATTTATTTCAGGTTTTCTTGTTTCAGTCGTGGAAGGTTATAGGACTTCAGGGATTTATCCATTTCTTCAAGGTTCCCGTATTTCATGGTATGCCAACTCTCAAAGTAATCTTTGATGATCTCTTGGATTTCTGTGGTTTCTATTGTGATGTCCTCATTTCCAAATATTAGGGGAATGGTTTTTAAAGCCCTGGGACCCCCTTAATGATTCTCATCCAGCTCAGCTAATAGTTTAATGTAAAGGCTTGAGGGCAAGCTACTGTTCAGACCCTGCAGTGCTGGGAGTTATTTGGGCCTCCCTTCTTTGCTGCCAATATCACAATTGAGGCTTCATTCACATAAAACATGCTGCATCTTGATACTAAACATACAATTGAAGCCCTTAAGTATTTGATTAATTTATTTATTTATTCTTTAATTTTTTTTAGACACACCGGTAGTGCTCAGGAATATCTATTAGCTTTTTCCCCAGGGATCCCTCTTTGCAGTGTTTAGTGGGCCTTATGCTATGGTCCAAATTAAACATATAGTTAGCCTTTCATAAGTTAGAAACTTACGAAATGTACTATTTCTCCAGTATTCTTAATTGTATTATTTTAGCAGAAAGTACTTTGGTTTAATATGATAATGCCAGTTAATTTTTATTAGTAACAACTCTACTGTCCAGTTTTAATGTATTTGATTAATTGTGAATTAAATTATACATAAAAATGCAGTTTGAAATGCATGATTTGTCATGGAAAATAATTAGAACTACCGCTTCTAATAGAATGGCTTATAATAAAATCTAACAGAGCCTAAAATATGAATATAATCATCAATCTGTTAAGTCAACTTCACACTGATTTTATAAACATTATTTATGAGATAATTATTATGTGCCTATTAAATACCTAACTATGTGGTAGAAGCTTCAGAGGAAATAAAAATCAGTGAGATGATACTTTTATTTTTACAGTACATCCTGGTAAATGGCTAAGGGTCAGAGAAAAAAAAGACTAGAGAGATGAGATTTCAAAAAAAAAGATTAAAAACATAAGACAAACTCGCAACCTTGAAGTCGCCAGCATAAATATTATAAAGGAAGAGATACTTCTAAAAGTTCAGAGACTTCATAAACAAGTGGCAACAGTACAGACTAGATAAAAAGATAACAACAGAAAAAAAGAAGCTTTAATATTAATGATTTAGCCATAAAGAAAAATATTGTGACCTCAAACTTCTAATTTTCTTCATTTTCATTTCTTTTGCATTTGGTAACACTGATTCATAAGAATAACAGTTTAATGTTTTCTTACTTATGTGAAACTTAATTTATTTTCGTAAACTAACAAACTAAAATTATAGTAAATGGTAAGATTTTCCCTTTTTAAAAAAAAGCTAAAATTATCATTTTGCAAATATTCTTCAAGTATATTCATTAAAATTATTGTAAATTAAGATGATAATTTACAATAGCTTTAATATTAATTATTTAAACACAGAATGTTACTGAAACACAAACACAACAAATATTCTTATTCGTTAATATCTAATATTATTTTCCCTACTTTTTTTCCACTTTTAAAATAAACAACTTACTGAGATCATCACAATGTGAAATCCCTAAAATATGATAACTTTATTAAGAATATTCAAGTATCAGGAAGTACTGAAATATGGATAATGACTTTAGCATATCACTAAAATGATCATCTGTCTCTAATTAATAGTGATATATTACATCTGGAGTTATTTTAATGATCACATTACTTGGAAGTTATTGCTCCTCATATAATTTGTCCTTATAATCATGTATTTGTCGAAAATACAAAAGACAAATGTCCCAGAAGACTGATTAAAATATTTATACATTTTAATTTTTGAAGATATTTTCTTTCTAAAATACCAACCATATTTTCATAAACAGAAATCACCTTAAAATTTTACAATGCGATGTACATTTTAAAGCCCTTTTTTTTTTAAAGTTAGATCCTTTTTATTCTCATAAACCACCCCCTTTTATAAGTTTACAGAGAATCTTGCTTTTATTTTTTTTATTTTATTATTTTTTGGGGGGATCACACCCGGCAATGCTCAGGGGCTACTCCTGGCTCTACACTCAGGAATTACTCCTGGCGGTGCTCAGGGGGACCATATGGGATGCCCGGGATCTAACCCAGTCCAGCACAGGCCGACCGCATGCAAGGCAAACGCCCTACCCACTGGGCTATCGCTCCGGCCCTTAAGTCCCTTTTTAAAAGGAAGATAAAGAACACATCAATTGATAATATACATTTCCAGCATTTTCCAGTTCTATGATGCTATAAGCAATAAAATTCTTAAAAATATCTATAACTGCAGGTAATCTAGCTACTAAACTTATATAGTACTATAATAATAATTAAACTGCATATAACTAGAAATGAAATTATATGTTGATATTTCTTTTTGCTTCAGAACTAGGTTTATAATTGCTATCAATTTAATTATGCCTAAATATACCTTCTTTTAGTTGAGATGTCATAGTCAAAAAGCACATTGTTGGTTATTTTGGGGTTTACTCTCTAACAACGTTCAGGATATACTTAGCTCAGTCACACTCCTGGCAGTGCTAGGGCCACGTATATGGTGCTGGGGATCGAACCCAAAATCTGGTTGCACTCAAACACAGCCCTTTACCTCCAATACCATCTCTCTGGTGCCTGAAGTAGTAATTTTATAGTTGAAGTGTACAGACTTGTGTATCAGGATCTTCTGAATCAATGCCCAGGACCAGGCCACAGTGAACAGATCTGAAACAGGGATGCTGGAAGGATTAAGACTAAACTAGGAGGGCAAAAAGGATGAGATCAGAGGGTAATAGGTTCATCTACTGAGACCCTTGACTGTCCTTCACATATGGCATTTATTACTTAGGACCACTAGTCATCAGAAAGAGAATATCATCTGTACTGGTCAAACTGTTACACACTGGAGGCCAAAATCTATCATAACATGTATCTTTGTAAAGGGCTTTCTCAAGGGGAGATTGTCACTTGTCACTTGTTCATCGATTTGCTTGATCGGGCGCCGGTAACATCTCCATTCATTGGGAATGAGATTCATTATTGTTACGTTTTTGGCATATTGAATTCACCACGGGAGCTTGCCGGGCTCTGCCGTGGCTCTGGGTTCATCCCAAGAGGCCCTCCAGCAGAAATAAAGGAGGTGAAGCAGTTTTACGAATACCCCACTGCCCAAATAGGCAGCTCCCTGACCTGGCATCAGCATTCTGGCTTGAAAGCCATGTTCCTCACCCATCTCTTATGTCTGTCTTACTACTTAGTTTCTAACAACTTAAAACTTCATAAGTCTATCCACTCATAGATAACGTTTTGTTTCCTTCTCAAATGGTGGCAATATTAGACCCTTAAGCTCAATTCTAATACTCTGATTCTCTGCTGACTTGAGCCTTTTGAAGTTTTTGACAGCATTTTCAGTATAACCATCAGATGGCATTACTGTGTTAATAACAAATTGTGCTAAGTTATTAAAACTAATAAGCACACAGCCAATCCAGGTTCCATTCCCAGCATCCCATATGATCCCCAGAGCACAACCAGGAGTAATTCCTAGTGCAGAGCCAGGAACCCAAAGCACAGTCAGATGTGGCTCCAAAAAAGCAACAACAACAAAAAAATTTCAACTTGGACCTAATAATAGCTTAACACATAACTAGATTTGGGGCTGGAGTGATAGTACAGTGGGTCAGGCATTTGTCTTCATGTGGCTGCCCTGGGTTCTATCATGGGCATCCCATATAGCCCCACAAGAACTGCCAGGAGTGTAGAGCCTGAGCATTGCTTGGTATGATCCCAAAAAGAAAAGAGTTAAAAATAAAATTAAAGGTAACAATAATATTAGTACTGGATTTAGGTTTGCATTGATTTTTATCTAATTGTTTTGGCACAATATAGTTTCCTCTTTATGCCTTTAAAGAAATATTTTCAACTTTGTTTTCTGCTCTACAGATTAGAAATCATTTCGCCTAAGGAGTAGGGACATATCTTCTGTTGGTGCCAGAATACATGTTTAAATTATCTGAAATGGGGCTGGAGCGATAGCACAGCTAATAAGGCATTTGCCTTGCAAGGGTTCAACCCGGATTCGATTCCCCGGCATCCCATATGGTCCCCTGAGCACCATCGGGAGTGAATCCTGAGTGTAGAAACAGGAGTAACCTCTGAGCATTGCCAGGTGTGACCCAAAAAAGCAAATAATAAAAAATAAAAAAATAAAAACATAAATAAATAAATTATCTGAAACATACCTGAGTGAGAGATTATTAATTTCATCCACATTTGTTAATTTGTGATTTTATTCAATTATAGCAAATATAATGGGTATATTATTTTATATTTTGCATCATAATAATACTTTATAAAATTTTATTTTTCTTATATTTAAATATTCCTGATACATTAAGGAATAATCAGATGAAAATAACAACCATGTCACTAGAAAGTCAGAATCATAATTATTAGACTGAAAAACAATAAAGCAAAAAGTTTCAAAAAAGAGCACTAGTTCAGTATGTTTATGGAGGCCCTTGTCAATACTTTACCATGAGCAAATGAAAGAACAGAAAGCATTATAGGGTAGTAGAGAAGAAAGAGATTCTGATAGACCTTATACATTATTAAGTGGAAGTCATTTTACTTAAAATTAGGTCCATGATATGAAATAGTTTCTAATATGTACTCTCATAAAAGAAGTATATATGATACTTAGCAAAACAATGCAAAACAAAGAACTTGAATTCATTTCACTATCTATCACTATCTTCCCGTTAATCATCTATTTGCTAGAGCGGGCACCAGTAATATCTCCATATGTCCTGTTCCATGCGAGTAGAACCCAAAGGCATCCACTTGCTCCAGGAACATAAAGAGCCTCAAACAATTATATTAGGTCACGGGAATTACCTAATATAAACGTTACTGGTATTTGGCATATCAAATACTACACGAGCAGCTTGCCAGGCTTGCCGTGCAGGTGGCATACTGTTGTAGTCACCTCTAAATAAAGCATTTATTGATAAACCGCGTGGCTGCTAGCGGCCGCTGAAGCCAGGCTGTGAATTCATTTATATATATATATATATATATATATATATATATATATATATACATACATACATACCTACATACATACATACATACAGGCAGGCCAATTTCAGTAGGTAAAACAGAAAAGAAAGTGGTCTGGCATAAATTCCCCTTTTACTACCTCAAGACTGACAGCAGGCAGCCTTCAGCACAAAGAACGGCTAAAACTACTGAAAAGTATATATCTCCCTGGCCTTTAAGAATCAAAGGAGATTTTAAGATAACTGGATAAATGAAATTTAACAGTACTCTGTAATTGGAGAGCTAGGAAGCAAGGGTGTGGGAAACATAACATCTTTTGTTTACAAGTTGTGCCTGAGTTCTTACAGACTCCTAAATGACATATGCAGACGTCGGAGTCAGCATCCCAATGAGAAATAACTTGACTGAGAGGAAAGTTAAATTACTGAATAAATGAGTGTTTACTATGAATCTCACAGTTAAAAATCTTAAAATATTAGCATACAAAAGTGATACTATCTAAAATTAAATGTTTATGCCAAGCTGTATTTATATATACATATGCCTATGTGAAATAATGCATTATATACATATTTTATTACTTTTTATTGATGAATTTAGACCATTCACATTTATCATGATCTCTGAAAAATATCGTTACTTTCATGCTTTCATATTTTCTGACTATTTATATCTATACTTATTTTCCCCATGATTTTCTATCTAACTTTTCTTGGTGAATGATTTTCCTTGTTGTAGTCTCGATTCCCTACTAACTAATCACTTTAATGCAATGTATTATAATATGTATAACTCACATACTTATTACAAAGACATGTTATATGGCTGGTTGAGTATTTGAAATATTTTTCCCCAGTGTTAACTAAACTAGTAAAAGACAAGCTGAAAAGAGTAATTGCTAGTAACTAACTATATTCCTATAAAATATGGCATGTTTCCTTTTTCTTTCCTAATGTTCTTTGGTTACTTGTTAAGGTTCGGTGGAGCACCCTACAGTGTTGCATCTGCTCTCTTGGGAGTTTTGAGGATCATGTGGTATCAGAAAGGAAACCAGAACACTTATATCAAAGCATACATTGCATTTACTCAGTTCATTGATCCATTTCTAAATTTCAGAAACCTTCATATTTTTATCATCAATAGCCTTGTATATAAAGTAGATTTGCAGTTTGGTTTTCACCCTGTGAAACCCAAAGCCAGTCCAGAAATATTTTCAGGATTTAGGGTAGCATATATATTGTATTTACAACAAAAATATGGTGAAGCTTTAGACATTGCCGTAAAGGGAGAGAACAAATCCTTTGGAAGGTTTTCCTGTTTCCAAATAAACAAATAAATCAGGTTTGTGTGTTTCCTAAACTAAATTATATGCATATCATGGAATAAATCTGAGTTGTCATCTACAGTAATGAGTATATCCAAAGAACATCAATATTTCATTCGCTAATAGTAATGTATAGCACGAGATAGCTTGTACTGTGTTGGCTGAAGCATCCAAGCAAGAAAATCGGACATGTGGGCTTATTTTGAAGCACAGAGTAGACTGATTATTCTCAAATGTTGTTTATCATCTTTCTTTGAGCCTATAAACCTATATGAAAAAATTAACTGATTTTTATCTGGTATTTTTTAATTTAATGGAGATACATGATATATATTAAGCTGTATAACATAGAACATTATATGAATCTTTCAGAAATAAAATGTACTCTTTATACAGGAAATGCTGTTCTCTTTCTTTTCTTTAGTATCTAGTAATTTTTAATCAATAAACATAAGAGAAATTTAGACAATTGTTAATAAAACCCACAAATTATTTAGAAGTATGCAATATAATTAATTGAGCTATATTTTCATTTAAATTTTATTTACAATTTGAAATGTTTTATAGTATTGAAGTTGTTTTTTTAAAATTATAGACAAAAGAAAATGAAGAGAAAAGGAGAGGAGATAGAGGAGGGGAAGAGAAAAAAGGAAAAAGAAAAAATAAAGGAAGAAAAAGAAAAGAAAGAAAAAAAGGAAAAAGAGAGAAAGGAATGGCATAAAGAGAAAAAGAAAGCAAGCATACCAAAGGAAAGAAATGAAGACCGTTTAGATGCATTCGAAGTAGAGAATCTCGTAGAATACCCCAAACAATTAGCGAATAAATGACATTCTTTGGTCAACATGAATTAATCCTAGAGGGATTTGTCAGAATCACACCTACATGACTGAAAATGAGTGTTACAGGGACTGGAGAGTTTTGTCCAGTTGGTAGGGTACTTGGATCTATCCCTGCATACTAGATAGTATCCAGAACTCTACCAGATCGATGCCTGAGTATAAAATGAACAGTAGGCTCTGAGCACTGCCAGATGTGACCTTCAGACCCAAAATGGAATACTGCTTGATTTAAATTATTGATGCTCTAATTGTGCACAAGGGCATTAGAGTCAGTCCTGAAGATGATATACATTGCTATCTGAACTCAAGATCAGGAAATTAAATCACAGAATTTAAATGCTTTTTTCAATACATAACAAGACACTAGGGTTGTAAATTCTGAGTATTCTAGAACAACTGGCAATGGAATATGCTTCCCTCACAAAATTTAGAAATCTGACACAATGTCTGGGTATAGGAGAATAGATATCAAGAAGAAGTAAGAAAACAGTGACTAAACCCTATATTTCCCAGGCCATGAAAGGGAACACAGTTTATTACTTTGATATAGAATTGAGTAACTTAACATAGTGAATTGAAATAACAAATTTATTGGTAGGGGTTAACAGGGCTAAGTTATCTGGAATTGTAAAGAGCTAGGAGAAGAGAGTGTTGTATTGAAAAACAGAATGTAAGTAGCTTCTTGAAGTACATGACTGAGAAGGATGATCTTGCACAAGAAACATGCTTCAAAACTCCTGAGTAATGTTAAGGTTAGGAGATGAGCCAATAGGCTATATTACACATACAAAAAATGGCAACAGAAACAGAACTTATGCAATAAATTTGGTTTATATTATATTTTAGATGATTGTTAAATTTCCATGTGGTATGATGATTTAATTGTTCACCATATGGGAGTAATAAAATTGTAAATACAGAATATCAGAGTAGAAATTCAATATATTAATATATTAAATAAGATAATTAAATTAATGTAAAACAACTAAGCATAAAAAACAAAGTTTAGTCATGAAAAAGTATGTTCTATGAATCGCAGGCTATCCCTTAAAAATTGAAATCAAAGCTAATACCTCTTTCACTAGAACGCTCAGGATTAAGTGACTTCAAAACTTTAAACTCATTCTGTTAGTGAAATTTAAGTATGTGACATAAATGTATTGCCTTCTTAGGATTTAAGAAACAAAAGTAAAAATAAAAGAAAAATATTGCTTCATTTTTGAAATGTTTAATTTTGAGGCTGTCTCTGTGATGCTGATGTTCAGGGGTTAGCCCTGGTTCTAGATGAGGGAATGCTCTTGTAGTGTTCATGGTACCATAAGGATGCGAGATATTCAACCCAGGGGAGCCCTGTGCAAGGCAAGCTGTTTTCCCACTGTACTATCTCTGAACACTGCATCCTTTGATTCTAATGGCTGTCACCTGTATCCTACCCACTAATTTATTCTTAGCTCACTGAAATAGTTGTTAAGCTTTACTTAGTTATAAATGAGATCATGTGATATTTGTCATTTCACCTCTGTCTCAGATAACAGAAATGGTAATGTTTTGTATATTTTATGGTGAATTGATTATTATTTATGGAATGCTAGTGCAATCACAATAGCATATTTACAGAGATATATATTTAAGATATGTGTGAGTAGGTGTTTATAAATGTGTGGATGCCATAAATTTTAATTACACAAAAAATGTTGACACAGTCTACTACAAAGTTAGGTGTCATGGTATGACATATGGGAACCATCAGAAACCTTGTGATGTTGCCCCAAACATCATTACATAATGTATGACTAAATATAAGTACCATGAGTTCTTTGTCTATTTAAACATGAAATGCTTAAACATCTTCACTTTCTTATGAGGGCATATACCCAATATAATTTTAGATAAAGCAGCTTTCTCTGAAGCCTCCAGTGAAGATAGAAGTTATTGATCAGAAGATAAAAAGAACCAATTTTTTAACATTATGAGTGGGCATCACAAAATCCACAGCAGCATGTGTCAGAGTGACACTATTTTTAAAGATCTGGTGCCTTAGAAGAAAGTGAATTTAATTTGGCATCAGATTATGGGGTGGCTGCTTATAATGAACATTTGAGATCACGCATACCAATCGAAAGATAATGCCGACTCATTGATTTGATTAATAATAGATTACTAAGAAAATTAAAATAGAAAACACTCCTTCGTAATTCCTCAAAACTCTCCCTTTTATATTATCAAAGTTTCTTCTTGTCTTTTATACCCAGCATTAGAAAAGCTCTCAATTTCAAAAGCATTCTGCCACCTGCAGTGAAACTCAACATGACTAAAACTCACAGATAGACATAGACACGTAAAGATATGCCCGTAAGAAAATAGTCTATGTGTGAATATGCTTCTAAAATTGACTTAACTACTAATTGTCAACAATTTAAGCTTCCATTTATAGCAATTACTGCATGAACAATTATATATATACATAATATATGTACAGATACATATATACATACTATATATGCAAATTTTGATTAACATATGATTAGGTGATTTTATTGTATATATAATGATATGTGTGTAAATATACATACATGTATATGCATATATATAAATGCAAAACATTGGGCTGAGGACAGAGGTATAAAGTCAAATGGCTGGAGGGCATGCCTGAAAATGTCCTGTGTTCAATCCCCATCATCATATGTTTCCCTAGGCACAGCTACATCAAGACTCTTAATACTGAGCTAAAAGTAATACCTGAATGCCACCTAGTTTGGCTCAAAAAGGTAAAATAAAGAGGCACAAATATTTATAAAAATATAATACATATGTTCATATAAGAAATATATTCATACTTTGTATTAAGGGAAAGAATAAATAGGGGCATAATAAGCATACATAACTTTTTGGTTTATGGGACCACATGCAGTGTTGTTCAGACCTTATTTCTTTCTTTTTCCTCACAAATCACTCCTGTGGGTGCCGGGGTGATGTGGGGTGACAGAGACTGAGCCCTAATATCTTGGTACAAGGCAAGCACCCTGTCTGTTTTATATTATTGCCTCACTAATAGCATACATATTTGTTAAAACAATATTGTTCACACTTTTGTTTTTACTAATTATCTTTTTCACATTTAATTTTTTATGAGGAGCATGTCTACTTCTGAAAGTGTGGCTACAGGACTTATGAGATAATGCAGGAGACAAGGTGTTTGCCATGCATTCAGTCAAACCCAGTTCAAGCAATAGCTGGAACTGTGTACTGTTTCTTGAGCTATACCTTGAACTGGCACTGTTCAGCAATGGAAAGAAGTTAACCCCTGAGCAATGGTATTTTGCCATAGAAACCAGACTCCCAAGGCAGTCAAATAATAGGTCTACCTAAGGCAGCCAAAAAAATAGACCCAAGGCCAAACAACAGACCTGGGTCAGGATAATAGTGCACAGCATGTGCACACAATTATATGATATGTCATGAGCTTGTCACAATGGCCTGGGACGTCTCAAGCACAATATCTGATTTTGTACAGCTGCGTTTCTGAGATGCGGATAAGTGTTTTTAAATTATAAAAATCCAAGTGTTGAAGCAAGGTGGGGACTTTTGAGTCTCTGACTGAGATAATAAACTTTCCTTTACCTGTATTTCCTTTTCTAAAGAGTCTGCATCTAGTGATGACCTAATACTACTAGGAGTGATCATTGCACATACAGTCAGGAATATGCTCTGAGAACTACTGGTTGGAGCCCTAAAGCAGAACCTAAACTTTGGTTAAAGTGGCCAGGAGATAATACAGTGCTAGAGCACCAGAGCCCACCCTAAACTTTGACTCTGTATGATTCTCACAGCAACATGGAATGTCTGCCTCGGAGCTTGCCCAGGGCCACATGTGAGGAGCAGCCACGCATCTTTGGCTCAGGATGTGGTTTCATATCCCAGGAGCATCTGCGTTTTACTCTGCCTTGGGAGGCCCCAAAGACATCCTTGTTTGCTAATATGAAATTATAAAAGAATAAACTTAGTTAATTTGTGCAATCAACTTAAATGTTTAATTTCAATAATTAAACATAATACTAGTATGTTATTAAACATAACTCTAGTATCTGCTGGAGAAAACTTATTTATCTTTCCTAAATACAATTCAGATGAATACGTTATAATAGAGGGGTCGAAAAAAAATCTACAAAGCAAAATGTTACTGTTTATATAAATTGTGAGTCAGTAAGTGAGGTTTTTGCTTTTTTTTTTTTGTTTGTTTGGGCTCCATACCGAATCATGTTCAGGGTTTACTCCTGATTCTGCTCTGGCATCATTCCTGGCAGTGCTCGAGGAAACATACACAGTTCCAAGGACTGAAGACAGATCAGCTATAAACAGATAAAAGCCACCATCGACCGCACTATACCTGGCTGTGAAGCAATATTATTCACATACTTGGAATTTTTTACTAGTTTATTTTATGGACACTGTATTGTAAATTTTATTGAGACAGGAAAATAATCATGGAAATATTAACTAATAAATTTGTATCTGTTAGTGAATAGTGAAATATTTTATGGCAATAAATTCCTCTTAAAATGGGTAAAATATATGTGATAAATATCTTTAGGACATAAATGTGATTAACACATAAATGATAGCTCTGAATAGAACAGGAGAAAAAGTGGAAATGTTTACAATTATGTGAAGGCCAACATTCTATAATAAATTCTTATATTTTACCTTGATTGTTATGCCTTTGTTAACATGACAATAAATAGTACATTTTGCATGGTTCTATATGTAGGAAAGTGCCCATAACTGCATTCACCTTCTAAATGGGAGAAAATTGTGTTTATAGACATTTTTGTTTCCAAGACAACATGATATGCTCTTAGGTGACTCTATGGTAACCAAGAAACGTGTAATCCTTATCCAGGCCTGTGTTAGCCAAACTCTGTTGGGTTCTCAATATAAATGCTAATGGAAAGAAGGTGGGCAGTCCCGCTCCTCTATGTTTCAAAATCATACTTGAAGCCTCAAATTACCTTGGCATCCCATAGGTGAAATTTCTCTATAAATATAATATTGCACCATTATTTATACTATACACAATGTATGAATTTATGTTTGGCTCCAAATTCATTTCTAAATGTTTATCAAAAATGCAATGAATTCTCTACCACTTATGAAGTTTTTCCTATAAAAGTCCAGGTTTCTGAAAAATTCTTTTAAATATATACCAACATAGTTAATGGATTGCATCTATTTTGATGCTTAATTAAAATTCTTGTTAAGCATACATGCAGTTATTCTCTTTAGTGAAGGTCATCCTCCATTAGGTGGCTATTAAAACAGGCAGAACAAATGGATTGTCATCTCTGATAATTACCTAATTTTCCTTAAGATCTTTACAAAGGTATTTGTAGATAATGATGACAAATATGATCTACAAAGGATAACAATAGTGAGCAGTTTTATAGGAGTCAGAGAAAAAGCTATATGGAAGATTAAGTCCCCATAATATTTACATTAGATAACATCCATAAAATTTCTGTTATGTTATTAAAAAAAAACTAGGAAAGCATTGATTACTGAACATTTTTAATATTTTCAATGGCTATCCCCATTTCCTAAGCTTTTCCCATAAACAATATTCAACTAACAAATTAAAGAAGGTTGTGGCATGCAATCTAGGAGAAACAGTATATTGAAAGGGTGCATAATTTGTCCCTGTATTTATAAATCAAGAAGATATGTGCTCTAGCCCAAATTACTATTGAGTATACAGATAATAATGTATTTTTTAATTAATACTTTATTATACCACCATGAGATATACAATTACAACGTTGTTCATGTTTGGAGGTTTCGGTCACATAGTGTTCCAGCACCCGCCCTCCACCAGTGCCCATATCCCACCACCAATGTCCCCAATTCCCTACCCACTCCCATAGCCTGCCAAAATGTCAGGTTCTTTATCTCTTTTCTTTCTCCCTCTCTCTCCCTTCCTTCTCCTACACATTGTGTGTTGCACTACATACACTTGGAAGCCATCATGTGCATTTTTTGCCTGTCTTTAATGCTCAGTTCTATGTTGGTATCAGCCCTTTCGACATTTATTCACACACGTTCCTTTTCTCTGTCTGTCTTACCTAACCTCTGACTCCCTCACGTTTGCGGTAATTTCCACTTTTGGTAAGATCAGCTGATATATTTATGTCATGTAAATAAATGCAGTCATTCTATGTCTCTCTCTTTCCTTCTGACTAATTTCACTCAACATGATCCTTTCCATGTCCATCCATTTATAGGCAAATTTCATAACTTCATTTTTTCCTAACAGCTGCATAGTATTCCACTGTGTAGATGTACCACAATTTCTTTATCCAGTCATCAGTTCTCAGGCATACTGGTTGTTTCCAGGTTCTGGCTATTGTGAATAGTGCTGCTATGGAAATAAAAGTGTGGATTGTGTTTCCGCTGTGTGTTTTTGGCTTCCCAGGGTATATTCCCAGGAGTGGTATGGCTGGGTCAAAGAGGAGCTCAATTTCTAGTCTTTGGAGGAATGTCCATATTGTTTTCCAGAAAGATTTTACAAGTCAACATTCCCACCAACAGTGTATGAGAGTCCCCTTTTCCCCACATCCACACCAGCACTTGTTGCTTTTACCCTTTTGAATTGGCTCAGTCTCTGTGGTGTGAGGTGATATCTCATTGTTGTTTTGATTTGCATCTCTCTGATGATTAGTGATGATGAGCATTTTTTCTTATGCCTTTTGGCCCTTCAAATTTCTTCCTTGTCAAAGTTTCTGTTCATCTCTTCTCCCCATTTTTTATGGGGTTGGCTGTTTTCTTCTTATATAGCTGTACCAGTGCCTGATATATCCTGGATAATAACCCCTTAACAGATGGGTATTGGATGAATATTCTTTCTCATTCTGTGGACTGCCTTTGACAGACAATAATTTATTATGCTATAGGTTGTACTAACAGCTAATTGGTGGAAGATATAAGATAAGACTTAATTTTTAACACTTATTTTTCAGATTCATAAAATCTATCTTTTGACCTCTGCCACCAGTATATTATTATTGACTAATTTATTTACAGAATGGTTTACTTATAAAGCATTTACTTATGCAGCATAGAATATATACATATATATGTATGCGTATATATATGGGTGATAGATCAATAGCTAGAAGATTGATAGGTACATAGTAGACATAATTTTTTAATCCAGTGACTATAAATTAACACTTATTCAGAAGAAATAATTTCCATTCTTAGTTGACATGCAGATTTTGTACTTAATTTGAAATGAGAAATGATATTTATACTGATTATTTAATGATATTTAAACTGATTATTAGCTCACACAGATACCCTTTATCTCTTTATATAAATGTATTTGTCTATAAAATATTTATTTTTATTTACTTTTTCTTACTAGGATAAACTAAACTCCTAAATGCCTTTCATTAAAGAATCTTCAAATATATCATTCATATTTGGTGAATTATAACAGAAATTTCAAGTATGTTTGCTTTCTAGCTAAAATTTCATGCATCAAGAAGCATCTGTCCCTAATCTCTTGGGAGGAAGAAGGCTTTCAAATATCATAAAATTTAAAATAAACAAAATGAACACATAAAGTCTTGAATTCTAGAGAAATTTTATCAGTGATTTTGAACACAACACTTACCTAAGCCAAAAAAAATAGTTGGTTTAATTATACATGTATTCTGTAAGAGATGGCTGGTGATTCTATTCTTCATTAGCTGATTTCTAAATCATAGTTTTTTTTCATGTAGAGCTAACAGACCTATGCAGGCATTTGTCTACATCATGAACTGTCAGAATTTTCTGCTGTCCATTCCAAGTTCAAATGAAAAAATAGAAACTTGTGGTCGAAAATGAAGTAATAAAGAAAATTCTTTTGTTTCCCTTTCTTTTTTTTCTTGTTATTGGCAGCACTTTGAAAACACATGTGACTGTGCTCGGGACTTATTCCTACTCTGTGCTTGGAACTCAGTCCAGATTGTGTTTGGAGGGAGCACTATATGTAGTGCTGTCAATGGCACCATGTTTAGTCACAGGCAAGAACCTTTCACACCGTACTATTTCTCTGGCTCTTCTTGTTTATTGATGATCATTGGTTCAATGAATTTCTTACAATGAGCTGGGGAAAATAGATTGTATATTTTGAAAAGTAGCAGGAAAGCATTAGTAGGAAATTAGTTTTGATGTTCAAAATTCACTTTGGTCTTAAAACTACTTTAATATATTCCAGAATGTGCATTGAAGAAAAAAGTAACTAAAATTTTTATAAAGCAAAGTGGCTACTAAGGAACACTGCATCTATATTTAATTTACTATGATTTTCAGTATTTGTGGGAAGTAGGGTTGTCTCTTGAAATTAATTACAAAACAGCCATATGGCTATTTATTTTTGTATTTTAATTCATTGTTAGTTGAGAAATTTTATCATTTCATTGTAGGCTGAGAAAGCAAAACAAAGATTAGTTACTTACTAAAAATAAGGCAATAAAAAATTGAAAAGTTCACTGAACATTTTGATTGTATAATCTCACTATATTCATCAAAACTCAGATGGACTGGACATGTAATGCGATTTGGAGATGACCGCTGAATTAGAGCCATTACCAACTGGATCCCAAGGGACATCAAAAGATGATGTGGCTGCCCACCTACAAGATGGTCAGAGTTCTTCATTCATTCAAGAATGAACGGTATGAGGCTCTTCATATTCCTGAAGCAACCAGATGCCATTGGGCTACAGTGGCACGTGATAGGGTCAAATGGAAATGTTACTGGCTCCGGCTCAAGGAAATCGAACAACGGGATGTCTAGTGATCTAGTGAATCTCACCATAAACTTTGAAATAATTGACTATGTGTTATAAAAAATAATCTCAACATGCTGTGTGTCTTTGTAAGTATTTTCAGAAATGTTTTTTCATAGAAATTCCCAAGTAGCATGCCAAGAATGTTGTATATATAAAGATCTAAGAAGAAACAAAACTATAGAAATCTGTATGAAGATCTCCTTGTGGAGAAATAAGGCATCTTTTATGGAGTATATCTAAGGATCATATATCTTTATTTTATCCCAATATACCTATGAGCCAGCAAAGATAAGAAATATCATAAATTGATATAATATTGCTTGACACAAAAATCATCTAATTTATGGCTTATAAAAATGAAGAATGCTAAACATGCTACACATTAGTATTGTTTCTGTTATTTAATGGTTTTGAATGTTCTAATTTAGTATTCATCAAGTGAAAGAATCATTTTATTTCTGGAACCATACAGATAAATGATTCACTATAAAACTTAACAGTATTTTATAATTAATTCAAAAAAATTTGAATTTTTTGAAATATTTATTTCAGAGGTTTATATAACACACCACTCCCATTTTTTTACTTTATTACACTTAGATTGGGAGATAAGTAGAGATTATTTTCTTTTATTATTTTGGGAGGATTTGAAACACAAAAGTACTCAGGGTCTTTTCCTGACTCTTCACTAGGGAGTTACTCCTGGCAGTGTTCAGGGGACCGTATGTGGTGCTTAAGGATTAATTTGGCCTTAAGTAAGCAAGGGAATCACTTTACCTTTCATATGCTGTCTCTGATCTTGAGATTTACTTATTCAGTAAGAGACGCCCTTGTCTTAGAAGTTTTAGGCTCTTACTAACATGTGAAACTCCAATCATTAGTTTGTACATGAGCAGTAACCCAATTTTGTGAGTTCTGTGGCACTAAAGATAATACCAATAATCAGAAATGTTCTCATGTGAACATTAATTTATTTTTGGAGGCATTTAAGATATTCACTAGTATACCCTTTTCTTGTTTTATTGGATCACAAGTCTTGTTATGAAATAACATATTTACATATTTCATAATAAAAGATATAACCAATGTTTTCACATATTTAAGTCAATATGTTATGAAATATCTCTAGGCACATGTTATGAAGACAGTATATAATCTTAGACTTTATTATCAAGGATTAATAAAATGTGCAAATGTGTTCACTGAATCATTGTGCATCATCATGGGTGTCAGAATTTCTGAGTTTTTTGTTCTACAGGTTTTGTATTTCTGTTATTCAAATGCATAGCTTGAACCAGCAAATTAAATGTTTTTATTGCTTGTTCAAAAAATCTTTTAAACACATCACCAAAAATCTCTAAGTACAAACTGAAGGTTGAGTAATAAAATAAGGATTCATGTCCTAGGTTAGAGGCACCTATTAAACCTGTAGATTGTTCACTAAGTGTAAAAAATTACCTTTGGAAAAGGTCATCTTAAAAAGGCCTCTAATGTTTGTTACTAATTTCTAGTAATCTTAACTAAAATTTTTGTTATCTTGTAAAAAAAGAATGTGTACAAACAAAATTAATTAAAATTATTAATATATATGTAAATAAAAAGGACTCTTGCATGGCAAGAAATGAGTGACTATCTTAGTTTGACTTTATACTGTGAAAGCAGTGCAAAATTATCTGGGACAAAGATAGCAGTGATCTTAAGTTTTATAATTTTTCTGTCTTTGACAAATGGACAGTACCATGTTTGATACCTTAACTCTTATTTCCTTTAAAGTTTTGAAATTTGGTATTAAAAGAGTGCCATTTGGTTAAGGTGATCATATAATAAGGATACCCCATTGTAGAAAATGATTGTAGATTTTTTGATACTAGATCTTTGATCTTATATATTATTATTCCTGAATTTCTCTATGAATTTTTTTTAATTCTTTGAAATTATTTGAAAGAAAGGAATTATTGCACTTAGGAAAGGTAAAGTACTGAGTGCATAAGTTCTTAATTCTGGAAATGAAGCTAAAAGGGAAATATATGAAGACTATTTGGTTTGGAAGCCTCATCTCCTATGGTTAGAGGTCAGTCCTGGAGGTATTTGGAGGGCAATCTGTATATATATTCAGATCAAGGGTAAGTGGGACTCAGCAGGGTGCTTAATCTGGCATATGGGGATGCTGTTGGCTGTGAACTCAGTCAGTGGTGTGTCCAAGGAATGGGAATTGAGTGCTGAGGTGTAAACCGGGCAATGGGATTCTGGGCTGATTAGGGAGTTAGTTGATGGGGATTCATTGGTGAGTGGAAATACATGCTAGTGTGGACTCATGCAGGTGTGGATTTAGTAGAGTGGTGACTCTGGTTTATTGTGACCAGGTGTGTGGGGACTAGGGAAATAGATTTGAAGCTCAACTAAGTGCATTACCAGTCACCCACTAAGGGGTGATTAAGCACTCGGGTTGAGTGTGGAGTCAGGTGTGTGGACTTTGCCAGTGTGGATTCAGGAGAGTAGAGGAAATTGGGCATACAGGATTGAAGATGTCGATTTTGCTGGTAACTAGATGAATAGGCCTGAAGCAGGGGTTCTACAAGGACTATGACTTAGAAAAATCATGGTATTATTGGGCAAACAGCTTTGTTGATTGCAAACCCTGACTGTCTTCAGTATACTGTATTTATTGAAAAAGAGCCAGTAGACATCAAGAGAACTACATTTACATTCTTTAATTGAATTATACTTTCACATGCCTCAGGTTTGGAAAAATAGAAACAGGTTTATCCTTCCCAAGATCTTTCACAATTATACATTGTATACAGTTCTAGACAGGTTTTACTGATATAAGTAAGCCTAGCAAGAAGCCAGAGCAAACCACACATCATGCAGTCAGTCATTATCAACATCCAGACTCCATAGTTCCTCAGATCTCCATCCAAGAGTAAACCTGATCTTCCCCCTTTACGTTTCATCAGTAAATGCTCAAGATGAGAGCCTTCTACTGAGAGTATACTACCTCCATGGCAAAGCCTGGAAAGCTACCGATATTTCATTTACTTGTTATGACAAAAACTAGTAACAATTATGGACCTCAGTTCCATGACCTGAAGAATGGTTTGGGCTCCTCCTGTCCCTGGAGCAAGTAGATGCCCTTGGGTTACACTCTGCTTTTGACAGGACTCATGGAAATGTTACTAGTGCCCACTTGAGCAAATCGATGAACAATGGGAAGACAGTGATACAGTGATTTCATATATGTATTTTATATATGTATTATATATTTATATAAAATATATGAAACCATATAAAATGTAATATATATATATATATATATATATATATATATATATAAATACCCCTGTATTTTGGTGTACCTGTCCTAAGAAGAAAAGATGTCATACTGGGGCTAAAAATTTTATAAGTTATTAGCACTTATTTCTTTTACTTTGCATATGTTTTGCTTTTAGTAATCAACTTTTGCATGCATTTATGATTACAATCTTGGCTATAAATCAGTCAAGGAATATTTATTGACTGTTCAGGCTTTGGTCTAGGTTTAATTTTTCATCTCCACATTCAGTTATATCTATAATTTATCATCACAAATAACATTCAATGTCTATATGAGGAAATGGTAGTCATATTTCATATATATGTGTGTATGTATATATATATACATATATATATATATACTTTTTCTATGCCTTCAAGGAGAACCACTAAGGTTATGTCATACGTGCAGATGCATTAGCATGTGGTTTTAGAAACTCTTCAATGTTTCAATATTTTTTCTTATTGTAAAGTTTAATCAAAGAGCTTTATTTACAATTCTCTTGTAAGGTTAATGCAAAATGTCACATCTGCTATAACTACATATTTTAAGTGCTAAAAATTCAGTAAGTGGGTCCCATGCTTACCTTTTATTATGCTGGTTTGTGTTGGATATAGGCACTCATATTTCACCATGGCATAGTCTCCTTTACCCATTAAAGGAGGAATCTTTAAGCATAGAGTCAAAGGTTTGCTCTGAGCATTAATGAGTGTAGCCTAAAAAAAGAAATCCCCCCAAACCATACAAAGAACATAGGTTAAGAAGCTACCAAATTGCATTTTTTTCTTTTTAGAGGCTTAAATAAATGAATAAAAGCACAATAAAGCTGATTCATTATTTCTTGAGGTAGGGAATTTAGTGAACTTTCAATGTAAAGGGACAAAAGAGAACACTTTATTTTTTATGTTATAGTCTTGCTGGGAGGGTATTAAATCAAGTTTATCAATGTCCAGTGACTACTCCTGCCTCTGTGCGCAGGGATTCCTCCTGACTGTGCTTGAGGAATCATCTGTGGTACCTTGAATCAAAGAATGGTCATCACACAACAGATAAATGCCTTAACTTTCTAGACTATCAATCAGGAATGACAAGGTAACATTAAAGAAAAGTAAAATGGTCTAAAAGCTCATTGTTGTGCAGTACATAGGTACATGCACATAATTTAAAATTATTTTTCAGGACTCACCAAAATAGTTTTCTGGGACTTTAGGGGCCACTTATAGAGTCGGATTGTTCAATGTTTGGGTCAGATAATTGAGGGAATTCAGCCCAGCAGTTATCAGGGGGCCTCTGTTTCTAGATGAGGTGGTGCAAGTTCAGAGGAGAAGACATATGTTGTTGGACTGAACTGTGTCCCTGCATACTCAAGGCAGAAACCCTTGGCACTGAGTCAATCCCCAGTTCGAATACATGCATGTATAAAAAAAGTAGATATATCTACATAATGTCATTGCATGTGATTACAGACTATATGGAATCGGTTTTCAGTAAAGAGAGATAATTATACAGGTTCTTTTACTTCACTATCAAAATTACTAAATTCAACAAAAATGAATGCTCTATTTAAAAGACAGACTTGATCACTTGACTGAAATCCCATTATTCATCGATTTGCTCGAGTTGGCACCAGTAACATTTCCATTTGACCCTATCACTTGCCAGTGTAGCACAATGGCATCTGGTTGCTTCAGGAATACTTCAGGAGTAAAAGACAGACTACTTTCTAAATTTACAATAAAATGGTAAATTACTTGGGGCCCGGAGCGATAGTCCAGCGGGTGGGGCTTTTGTCTTGCATGCGGCCGGCCTGTGCAGGCCCGGGTTCAAATCCTGGCATCCCATTTGGTCCCCTGAGCACCGCCAGGAGTAATTCCTGAGTGCAGAGCCAGGAGCAACCCCTGAGTGTCGCCGGGCGTGACCCAAAAAAGCAAAAAAAAAAAAAAAAAAAAAAAAGGTAAATTACTTGAAAATAAATAACTAGCTAAAACAGGATAAAGAAAATAAGGATTTTTGAGTTTAAGAGTGATCAAAGAGGTGGGGTCGTCTGTGGCTCCGGCTCCCAGGAGTGCGCAGAGCAGGTGGCAGTTCAAGAGCGCAGCTATCGCAGGTCTGGGCCACCACTTCCCTGCTGCCTCTGTCTTCCTCTGTGGTCTAGGCGCCATTGCCCGAGGCACTTCCCAGGAGTTTGACAGGAAATCCTTCAGTCTGACTGTTGTCAGACATTTTGAATTTGAAACCAGACATGAACTAGAGTTTAGATTCTTTCATTTGATTAAGGTGTGCCCTGAACTCCCCAGTGCCCATACCCACCATCAACCACAGGACGAGCACACAATGGGATCAGAGTCATGCAGCTTTCATACCCCAAAACTCAAATTACTTAGTTTTTTTGTCTATCCTACATATAAGTTTCAGGGTACATTAGCCACTATATTCCCCATCTCCCACAAAACTCTTTGTACAACCATGGACAACCATCACTATTGTGCCCAGTCACACAAGAATATACAATTTGCAAAATGTAATGGTCGTAACAGTAAAGCAACACAGAATTCCATCAAGCTCACAGAGTGAATTTGTTTTCCAGGAAAAGCCAAGCAATAATGATGAGCTGTTTAATCTCTCTGACAAGGAATTTCGAAGAGATCTGTTAAGGATGGATAAGGAGCTCAAGGAAGCAATGGCGACAGAGCCAATTAATGCAACAGGACATGAAAGCAGAAGTGAGGTAATCACTTGCTTCACTTGTCTTCCCATTGTTCATCAATTTGGTCAGCGGGCACCAGTAGCATCTCCATTTGTCCTGTCACGTGCTAGTGTAGTCCAAGGGTATCTGTTCGCTCCAGGAACACGAAGAGCCTCAAACCATTCCTTAAGGTCATGGGAATAAGGTCTATAATTACTATTGGTATTTGGCGCATCAAATATACACAGGTAGCTTGCCAGGCCCTGCCGTGCAGGTGGAATACTCTCAGAAGGGAGGCTCTCATCTTGTGCATTTACTGATGAACTGCAATAGGGAGAGATTGGACTTCCTTTTGGGTGGAGCTCTGATGAGCTGTGGAGTCCGGATATTGAAAAGTGACTACTCTCATGGTGTGGGGTTCCTCTGGCTTCTTGCAAGTTTCTATTGCGATGTCAGGTCAGAGATAGAACCCTCATTTCCTCCCAGGTACCTCATCATCAGTTGAGCACAGGGAGAGTTGAGAGCCAGTAACAGCTCTACCCCATGTATCTAAGTGTACATGTACCCCAATTGAGGTAAATGGGAATGAAAATGCAAGCAGATATAACAGATATTAAAAAAGTGGTAGGTGAAACGAGAAACTAATTGGAAGGCTACAGCAGGGTAACAGTCACTGATACAGAATTAGTGAGCTCCAGGATGAGGTGCAGAGACTTTCTAGACAACAGCAAAAGATGAAAAAAAGACAATAAATGAACAGACAACAAGAGATAACCAAGATGAAGCCAAATTATAACATAAGGATCATTGGAGTCCCAGAAGGAGTGGAAAAAACCTGGATGAAGAAGCAACTATCAAATCCATCATTGCTGAGAAGTCCCCGGAATTAAAGAGCACTTCCTCCGAGATTCAGGAAGCCTGAAGGGAACCATCTAAAATAAATCCAAATTAGAATACTCCAAGACACATCCTAATAAAATGACCAGGAAACATAGGTAGAGATAGAATACTGAAAGCAGAGAGATTAAAGAAGAAAATCACATACAAAGGGATATCCCTAAAATTTACAACAGATTTTTAAGAGGAAATATTCCAAGCCAGAAGATAATGACTGGATAATGTGAAAAGACTCAATGAAATGAAGGCCTCACCAATAATGCTTTGCCTGACTAGACTCAAATTCAGATTTGAAGGAAAGATACACAACTTCATGGATAAGCAACAGCTCAAAATTTTATAAACTCAAAATCAACTTTAAAAGATTGAAGGGTCTATTCTAAGATAAGATAAACCCTAAAAATGTAACAAACTTATTTAAAAAAGTGACACAAAAATTCTATGACAATAATCTCTCTCAATGTCAATGGCCTAAATGCAACAATTAAGAGACACAGAGTGGCACAATGGATTAAAAAACTGAATCCCACATTCTGCTAATACAAGAAATACATCTGAATAATCAAAGTAAACACAGACTCAAAGTCAAAGTTTGGAAGACAATTCTCCATGCAAACAACACCTTCAAAAAGGCCGGTGTGGCCATACTAGTATCTGACAATATAGACTTCAGGCTGAAAAAGTTAGAAGGGTGTCGGGGATGCCGTTGGGGTCCCAGAGAGTGTCAGGACAGAAGTTCTCTTCTACCTCCGAGGATGCCGGGGGAACAGATGGAAACTCACGAGTCCTGTGCAGTTCCTAAAAAGGCTTTTAATAGTACAAAAGCTCTTCCACAGCAATCCAATATAATGAACAAACTCTAGCTCTGGTCCAAACTTAGACCATACAAAAGTGCCTAAGTCTCCCACCAAAGAGAGAGGATCTCACCCGAGATGAGTCCTACCCAGAAGAAGGAGCAAAAGGCCCAAGAGCAAAAAGCCAAAAGCCAAAAGCAAAAGGCCAAAGAGCCAAAAGCCACAGGAACCAAAAAGCCAAAAGTTAAAAGGTCAAAGCCAAAGGGGCTTATATACACCAAAGTAATCCAACTGGGAGGGTCATGTCAACAAAGAACTCTAAACAGAGTGTAGTGCCACACCCTATTGAAGGTATAAACAAAGGTTATGTCAAGGTCTAATCCTTTCTACCAAGATTATCTCTTATGTAAAACACTTCAGAGAGAGGGCTGATATAAAGTAATACATCTTAATTTCATGAGGTTCGTGTAATCTAGATGGTACCCACAAGGTCCTTCTTATTATTATCTGCACCAGGGTGATTCTATCTTGTTCTCGTGTACTGAAAGGGTCACATTCGCCTGCTTAGAGCAAACTAGTATGATACTTCCTATAGTCTTCCTATAGTCTCAACGTAGCCAGGATGGTAGTCTCCTGGTAAATTCTAACTATCCCACGCTGGGTGCAGTGGGTATAAAGAGGAGCTGTGCCCAATCTAGAAAACATAGAAGTCTTAGTAGATGTATAAGTCAGAAGTTATTCAGAGACAAGGTGACTTGTGTAACTGCCACACCCTCCAGCAGTGTTTATATAGAAGAGAGGTCTCATTAGAATGAAACTTGGCTTAAATAGATTAAGCTGGGAGTGGGCAAAAACAACAAAGCTCCCAGGTTAGCTAAACCTGTCTTCCAACAGAAGGGAAAGTGAAGATCACTTCTTAATAATTAAGGGATATGTATACCAGGAAGAAATCACACTTCTAAGTATATATGCATACAATAAGGGATCAGTACTTGAAACAGCTGCTAATAAACTTCAAAGAAGTCATGACAGTAACACAATAATAGTTGGATACTTCAATACTGCTTTATCAGGGGATGGAGCGATAGCCCAGCGGGTAGGGTGTTTGCCTTGCATGTGGCCGGCCCATGCTGGCCCGGGTTCAATCCCAGGCATCCCATATGGTTCCCCGAGCACCGCCAGGAGTAATTCCTGAGTGCAGAGCCATGAGAAACCCCTGAGCATTGCCGGGTGTGACCCAAAAAAGCAAAAAAAAAAAAAAAAAAAAGAATCACTGCTTTCACTGCTTTCACTGCTTTATCAACTGTTGATATATTGATAAGACTGAAACTCACCAAGGAAATAGCGGCCCTGAAGGAAGAAAATGGAAGAAAGAGGTCCAGTTGATATACACAGGGATTTTTATCCCCAAAAAGCTGAATACACAATTTCTCCAGTGCCCATGGAACATTTTCCAAGATAGACCACATGCTGAGCCACAATGCATACCTCACTAAATTTCTCGAGTGCCCATGGAACATTCTCCAAGATAGACTACATGCTGAGCCACAATGCATACATCATTAAAATAAAAAAATATAGAAATTATGTCACTATTTTTTTCAGACTATGATGCAATAAAATGAAAATTAACCACACACAGAAATGGAGAGTCAAACCAAACTCCTAGAAACTGAACAGCTCACAACTGAACAACCAATGGGTATAGGAGAAATCAGAGGAAATTCAAAGATTCCTGAAAACAAATGAAAATGAAGTCACAAACTGTCTGAACTTGTGGAACATAGAGAAAGCAGCGTTAAGAGGAACATTCTTAGCTCTGCAAGCATTCTTCAGGAAAGAAGAAAGGGTCCACATAAATAACCTGACTTCACAGCACAAAATATTAGAAAAAGACCAACAAAGGAATCCAACCTAAGCAGAAAGAATTAAATAATAAAACTTAGAGTTCAAATTAATGAGCTGGAAGCCCAAAAACAATCCATAATATTATTGAAACCAAGAGCTGGTTCTTTGAAAAATATAAACAAGATTGACAAATCACTTGCAAGACTTGAAAGGAAAGGGAAAGAGAGAATCCAAATAAATAGAATCAGAAATGAAAAGGGGACATCACAATAGAAACCACAGAAATCCAAAAGATTATCAGAGTTTGCATTGAGAGTCTGTATGTCACGAAACATGAGAAACTGGAAGAAATGGATAAACTCCTGAAGTCCTATAAACTCCCACTTCTGAAACAAGAAGATATGCAGTACATGAATAAGCCTATCACCATCGAGTAAATTGAAACAGTAATTAAAAAGTGTGCCAAACAAAAAAGCCCAGGTCCAGATAGATTCACTACTGAATTCTATCAAACCTTTAAGGAGGACCTATTGCCAATCCTTTCCAAGCTCTTCCAGGCAATAGAAGAAGCAGAAAAACTCCCAGATAGCTTCTATGTGGCACATATCACACTGATATCCAAAGCAGAGACAGCACAAAAAAGAAAACTAAAGACCAATCTCCCTGATGAACACAGATGCTAATATCTTCAACAAAATACTATCAAACAGAATACAAAGACTCATCATAAAGATTATATATCATGACCAAGTAGGATTTTTTCCCGAATACAAGGATAGTTCAACGTTCACAAGTCAATCAACATAATACATTCTATCAATAAGAGAAAAATAAAATCCATATGATTATATCAATAGATGCAGAGAAAGCATGTGACAGATCAAATACTCATTCATGATAAAAAGAGAGCTCATTTCACTGATATACAAGTAAAGTAACATTTATTTTACTTTACTTGTATATCAGTTGTAATGAGTTCTCTTTTATTTCCATAAAAAAAAACACTTGGGAGAGAGCAATAGCAAAATGGGTAGGGTGTGTGCCTTGCATGCTGCAGACCTGCTTTTAATAAACAGCAAACCAAGAAACTCCAGGAGTAATTCCTGAGTGCAGAGCCAGGAGTAACCCCTGAGCAATGTAGGTGTGACCTCCAAAACCGTATTGAGATGTTACTGGTGCCCACTCGAGCTAATTGATAATTTACGGGAAGACTTTGAAGACAGTGACAGTGATACAAGTAAACTCTTGCACTACTAAGGATATATGATTTTTCAGGTAATTAGCTCAGTTATCAAAATAGAACAAAATACTGAAGGAGGTTTCGACAGTTGTGATTTCATAGCAATTTTGCTTATATTGTTAATTCTCAAGATAATTTAATTAACTTACTTTCAGAAATTCTAATGGATTCGGTAAGAGGGAAGAGAAAAGGTTTACTACACTTACATGAAAGTAATTTATCATATAAATGTAATACATTCATAAACACATATAATCTCTCAATATATTTGATGAATATAATGAATTGTTTCACTAATGACTCCAGATATAAATTATATAAAATTATATAAAATTTCTTCCCAACATGTTACAGATCTGTCTATTCATGAATCTATCTATCCCATATATATATTTGTGTGTATGTTATCTATATATGCATGCATATTAATATATGTGTATATGTGTATGCATGTATGCATGATTTTATATCTATACATATACGTAGATATATAAATCAAGATTATCACTTGATCACTTGAATCCCGTTATTCATCGATTTGCTCAAGCGGGCGCCAGTAACATTTCCATTGGACCCTATCACGTGCCAATGTAGCCCAATGGCATCTGGTTGATTCAGGAATATGAAGAGCCTCAAACCGTTCCTTCAGGGTCTTAATAAGGAAGTCTGACCATCTTGTAGGTGGGCGGCCACCTGATCTTTTGACATCCCGTGGGATCCAGTCAGTAACGGCTCTAGTCCAGCGGTTGTCTCCAAATCGCATTACATGTCCAGCCCATCTGATTTTTGATGCCTTGGCAAACGAGACAGCGTCCCTGATTCTGGAATAGCGACGGAGGTCAGAACTCCGGATTCCTTCTCTCACTTGAGTGAGACGTGATATTCCAAGCATAGCTCTTTCGATGCCTCTCTGGGAGACCCGAATAGCATTTGGATTATAGAATGTAAAAATCTATAGTGTGGTAAATACCAATAGAATTTTGTGAATGTTTATAGAGGAAGCTCCTCAGGCTGCAAACTTTAGTCATAAATTGGGCAAGGAATATACAGAGTTGCTTGGCAAAAATTACTGCTATATGCTACAATCATAACATTGGGGACAGACTCACAAAAATCATAACTTTGGGGGCAGACTCACAAAAATAATTACTTGTCCTGCAACCCTTCAGAGATATTTCTGAGAAAAACCAAAATTCTGTAAAAACAAAATATAAGTGGGGCCAGAAGAGCCTAAAACTGTTCGTTCAGGGTCTTGACGAAGAAGTCTGACCATCTTGTAGGTGGGCGGCCATGTGATCCAGTCGGTAACAGCTCTAGTCAGAAGTCATCTCCAAATAGCATTAAATCTGATTTTTGATGCATGTCCATTACATGTCCAGCCCATCTGATTTTCGATGCCTTGGCTCTTCGTATTCCTGAAGCAACCAGATACCATTGGGCTATACTGGCACGTGATAGTGTCAAATGGAAATATTACTGGCGCCTGCTGTAGCAAATCGATGAGTAACTGGATGTCAAGTGATCAAGTGAAGTGGGGCCAGTGCGATAGTCTAAGTAAGTTGTTTGCCTTGCACATTGTCAATATGGGTTCACTCCCTGGCATTCCATATGGTCCCCCAAGCACTACCAGAAGTAATTCCCATGTGTAGAGCCAGAAATAACCCCCCATACATCGCAGGTATGAAACAAAATTCAAAAACTAAACAAATAAATAAATAAATTAAATATGAGTCTAGTCCTGGACTTTGTTTTGTAGAGTGTCATGACAGTGAAACCAGAGAGCTTTTACATACAAGTTCCAATATGTCTTACATCACTTGTATCACTTGCCTTCTTGTCCATTAATTCGCTTGAGCAGGCAACGGTAACATCTCCATATGTCCTGTCATGTGCTAATACCAGTACCAATTTCCTGTATGTATGTATATATATATATATATATATATATATGTAATATATATATGTAATATATATTGTTATATATATTACATATATATTATAATATATATATACATATGCACATGTAAAAATGTAACTCATTCTAACTAGTATATAACTAAATGTATAGCATTACTAAAAAGACATGATTTTATCAGGTAATCCTGTATTCAATTTCATTGTGGAACTGTCCGCCAGGAGATTCCCATGTCCAACGTTTCGCTTCAGCCTTCTGAAACTGTGAGTTCCCATGAATAGTCTTGGTGGACATGATGAACTCAGATAGTCTCTCAACCTGTTCGTTCCATTCCTAGGCCATGGGTCCCGATGTGGAGTTCTTCAGCCGATCTTCTCGGTCCTATCTTGGCATTAAAATCACCGACTATGATCTTGTAGAAGGTGTGATCTCTTTTATAGAACTCCTCCAATTCCATGTAGAATTTCTCAATTTCATCTTCTTTGTATGTGGATGTTGGTGCATAGACAATGAAAATAGAAATTGCTGGCAGTGGGCCACATCTCCTCAAGTGTAATCGTCCTATTCGGTTTGTTAGGCATTCAAATGAATCAATGTTGACAGCCATGTTCGTGTTGACAGGACACCAATGCCACCGACGCCTCTTTCATCACATGTTCCAAGGAACAATTCTTCTCCGGTGTCAAATACAGCATGATGCGACTGCGCCTCCTCGTCTCAGTCAGACCAATGATGTCGCACTTGATCTTTCTTGCTTGCAGCATCAGATCCTCAATATATGCTTCCGATGCCAGTGTACGTGCATTGAAAGTACAGACAGTCATTTTAGTCCTTCTTCGTTTTGGCAGCCTAGGACAGCTGTGAAATTTTATCAGGCACTGCTTGTTTGCCTTTCTTACTGCTGCCGTATTAAGGGCTCTTTCGGGGTCAGGAAAATAAACATTTTTGTTACTGGATTTGGCATATCGAACACGCATCGGACAGCTTGCCAGGCTCTGCCATGCGGGCACTATATTCTCATTACTTTGTGGGGCTCTCTCAGAGGGGTGGGTGGAATATTTGTGGTAATTTGGAGGTAAATCGCGCGGCGCCCAGCAACGGGAAAGCTGGTTTCTGCTCTGCCGGGTGTACCTGTGTCTTAGGCTCAAGCATTCCTGGGCTTGAAATACTCTCCTCTGAAGGGCAGGTCTCTGCAGGGCGGGTCCTTGTATGCTGGGTTTCTGACAAGCTGGGCTGGAGACTGGATTAATCTGTGGGCAGCTGCAGGAGTGTGGATTGTGACACAGATCGCTGCCAGCAAGGTGTGGGGGGTTTCTCTGGGCTCCTCCGAGGCTCCATCGGGATGGTGAACTCGGGTCGGAAGTTGCTCTCGTGGTCCATGGAATGCAGGGGGTTCAACGGGGAAAGCCGGTTTCTGCTCTGCCGGGTGTACCTGTGTACATCATCTTCAATTGCCGGATTTGTCTGACCGATGTTGCTGTCGTCCCCAGGATCGGACCACAGTCTCCTTTTGTGCAAAATTCTACTTCCCACAATGGGGAGAAAAAGCTGCAAAGTTTAAGAAGAGAACTCCCAGAACGACCACCAACTGGGAACTCTTTGGCACCATTGCGGCAACATGGCAAGATACCATCATTGATGACATCGATGAAGAATACAACCGACTGAAGGTTCAGCACCTCCATGATTGTGCGAAGAATGCCGAGAGAGAGAAAAACACAAAGGATGCTTGTCTTCAGAAACTCTTGAGCTCATTCGCCAACGTGGCAAGGCGCGAGCCTCAGGAGAACAAATGCTAACGTCCAAGCTTGCTAAACAGTGCAGAGAAGCGATAAAAGCAGACCTCAAAGACAGAAGAGCAGAAATACTAGAAGATGCAGCAGAAGCCGGGAAAAGTATTCGCACTGCCCGCCTGTCCTTCGCCAACTATAAGACCAAGATGACTGCCCTCCGACGCCCTGATGGATCTATCACATCTTCCAGAAAGGCAATGGAGAAGATTATCCAGGACTTCTACTCAAATCTCTTTGATAGCCACATCCACCTGCCCACATACCAAATTCCACAGGATGGATATGTCATTCCCAACGTTCTCCCTTCTGAAATCCGACATGCCATCTCATCGGTAAAGAAGGGACAGCACCAGGCCCAGACAAAGTCAGACCCGAACATCTGAAGAATCTGCCGTCGGTACTCATCAATACACTAGCTCGGCTCTTCACACGCTACGTATCTGAATGCAAGGTGCCCTCCCAAACCAGCAGGACAGTTCTACTGTTCAAGAAGGGAGACATTCACGACATCGGCAACTATCGCCCCATCTGCCTGTTGTCTGTCATCTACAAGCTGTTTACACGAGTCATCCTGAACAGGATTAACAGAACACTAGATGAAGGACAACCATGTGAGCAAGCAGGTTTCCGGAAAGGATTCAGCACAATGGACCATATCCACACAGTAACCAAGCTCATTGAGGTTTGTAGGGAGTACAAGATGCCACTCTGTCTCATGTTCATTGATTTACAGAAAGCCTTTGATTCTGTGGAGACTGAAGCAGTCATCGAAGCCCTAGTCAAACAGGGTGTTCAAACCCAATACATCAAGATCCTTCGTGAGCTGTATTACAGATTCACCACCAGGATCTCACCATTCTACAAAGAAGTGATCATTAATGTAAAAAGAGGGGTTCGACAGGGTGATACCATCTCACCAAAACTCTTCAGTGCCACCCTCGAGAACATCACGAGACAAATAGAATGGGAAGGAATGGGAGTGAAGATAGATGGTCGGTAACTACACCACCTCCGCTTCGCTGATGACATCGTTCTAATAACACCAAACATTAGCCAAGCGGCACAAATGCTGGCTGACTTTGACCGAGAATGTGGAAAGGTAGGTCTACAGCTGAATCTGAAGAAAACTATGTTCATGAGAAATGAACTAGTTCCAGAGGCCCCGTTCACTCTCAATGGAACAAACATCTCTGAATGCAGCAGTTATGTGTACCTAATTCGAGAAGTCAACATGATGAACGACCTAAAACCTGAGCTGCACAGGAGGAAGAGAGCGGCATGGAATGCCTTCAAAGGCATCGAAGAAATAGCTAAAAGGACAAAGAACCTCCGGCTCCGGGCACATCTCTTCGACTCCACCTTTCTCCCTGCATTAACATATGCCTCAGAGACCTGGGCCCTACGAAAGCAGGATGAGAATGCTATTCGGGTCTCCCAGAGAGGCATCGAAAGAGCTATGCTTGGAATATCACGTCTCACTCAAGTGAGAGAAGAAATCGGAGTTCTGACCTCCGTCGCTATTCCAGAATCAGGGACGCTGTCTCGTTTGCCAAGGCATCGAAAATCAGATGGGCTGGACATGTAATGCGATTTGGAGACAACCGCTGGACTAGAGCCGTTACCGACTGGATCCCACGGGATGTCAAAAGATCACGTGACCGCCCACCTACAAGATGGTCAGACTTCCTTATTAAGACCCTGAAGGAACGGTTTGAGGCTCTTCATATTCCTGAATCAACCAGATGCCATTGGGCTACATTGGCACATGATAGGGTCCAATGGAAATGTTACTGGCACCCGCTCGAACAAATCGATGAATAACGGGATTCAAGTGATCAAGTGACCTGTATTCATTTATATATACACACATATATGTATATATTGATAAATAAGTATTTAGATATGTATATACAAATATGTATATTATATACATATATACATATGTGTATATATAAACATGTGACATTTAATATATGTCAAAATATTTTTTGGGTCACACCCGGCAATGCTCAGGGGTTTTTCCTGGCTCTAAACTCAGGAATTACTCCTGGTAGTGCTCGGCGGACCGTATGGGATGCCAGGGATCAAATAAGAGCTACGACGGGTGGGCCGCATGCAAGGCAAACACACTACCCACTGGACTATCTCTATGGCCCATGTAAATATTTAAATATATTTGACATTTACCATATATGGAGAGGTAAAAATGTACACATAAATTAATAAAATTATATTTTATTAATATAATTTTATGCATATATGTATATGCAAATTGTGCAATTTAAAAGCATTATGTAATTTTGTTTAGTATTGGATATTTTAAAATTTAACTCTCTTTACCTGATGTGGTTCAAGTCTAGTCATGTATTTGTCATTTATAATTCAAGATTTTCAAAATTACCATAACTGTTGATAATCATGTCTGTGTTTTATGATCAATGATTCTTTTAGAACATTAAACATAAAATAGTCCATTTTCCGCATCCGGACTTCCCCCTCGTCAGAACTCCACCCAGCACACCAGCCTATCACAGCCCGGCTCATTGAGATCCACCCTGCAGCAGTCATTTTTAAATCCGGTCCAGGTATGCTGATCCAGAGACTTGCAGACATGGGATAGAGCTGCTACTGGCTCTCCCTGTGCCCAGCCACTCATGAGGCACCCGGGAGGGATGGTGGATTCTAGCCCTGGCCCACCACCCCAGCAGAGCCTCACAACAAGCCAGATGACCCCTCACTCCATGAGGGCCTCCATTTTCCACATCCGGACTTCCCCCTTGTCAGAACTCCACCCAGCAGACCAGCCTATACAGTCCACCTCGTGGCGGCCACTTGCGGCCACGCAGTTCATCATTAAATGCTGGATTTAGAAATGACTACAAGAGTATGCTACCCGCAAGGCAGAGTCTGGCAAGCTACTCGTGTCGTATTTGATATGCCAAATACCAGTAACAGTTATAGACCTCATTCCCATGACCTAACATTTCTTTTTCATGTCTTTCCAAATGGATATGTATAGATAGAAATAGAAATATAGAGAGAGGTAGAGAGCTAGAGAGCTAGAGAGAGATAGAGAGAGATAGAGAGATAGAGAGATGATAGATAGATAGATAGATAGATAGATAGATAGATAGATAGATAGATAGATAGATAGATAGATAGATAGATAGATATGTTGCAGGACTCCTCTAAGAGCCTTTGCATCTGCTCTGAATTGCCTTCTGCAAATCATTTCGTAGATAAGGAGGTAGTCCAAATGTGGCAGTTTATCTGACCATGTATTCTGTACTAGCTGGTATAAATATTCTCTCATGAGGGGCCGGAGTGATAGCCCAGCAGGTAGGGCATTTGCCTTGCACACGGCCCGACCATTCCCGCCCGGGTTCAATCCCCAGCATCAGATATGGTTCCCTGAGCACCGCCAGGAGTGGTTCCCTGAGTGCAGAGCCAGGAGTAACCCCTGAGCATCACCGGATGTGACCCAAAAAGCAAAAAAAAAAAATTCTCTCATGCTACCACAATCATCATGGGACTAGCTAGATCTTACCAGCATATTTGCCTGGCCACTTTGGATCTCTAAGTAATTAAACCAGAGAGAAATGTGGTTTGCCTCCAAGCAAGCAAGCATGGCTCTCTGATAACTCAAGGCAACTAAAATACAAAACTAGCGTGAAGTAGACGAGACTTGTGAAGGCTAGGAGAAATGTTTAACTGGCATTAGTATTAGTCTTTGGTACAGAGACATGCTATCTCAGAAACCCCCTTCTCTACCCTGTAAAGACATTTCCAGGCAGATCTTGGCTCAAAAGATTAGCATGTAATAGAGCCTAGGTAAGGTGCTGGGAGAAATTACCTGAGGGCATTTGACCCTTCCTGCCAGGGGAAGTTACATTTAGCTTATAGCTCCTCCCAGCTCTGCTAGGAGGCTTTGAATTAGTGCTGGGTCCTTGTAAACAGCCAGATGGTCTCCTGAAGTTGCTACATTTCTATAGAGCTATTTTCCTGTTTTCATCTCTAGATAGCCCAGCGCATTCTGGGTGTGGGTGGATTTCTAGCTATAAAATAAGCTGCAAGAAAAAAGAAGCTCTTCTCCCCCTTTTGCCATTTTGGCTTCCCTTGGTGTTTTGCTTCTCTGTCCTCTCCATCTCTGTTGGGCCTCAACACGTGGTGGCAGCGATCTTGTCCTATACCTGGCTGGGGCCTAGCTGGGTACCCAGAGTTCGGAGGTTTTCCCTGCTCTTGGATTGTATATTGGAACCTGTGATAGTAAAGCCCTTTTTAAAACTTCATTGGATTCCTGAGTTTTCATCCATTCCCCACTGGCTTCTGAGGTAGAAGGGAACTCGCTTCCTGGCACAGTTGGGGACCTGGACAGCGTCCCTGACATCTGCCATTCTCAGCATCGATAGATAGATGATAGATGGATGGATGGATGGATGGATGGATGGATGGATGGATGGATGGATGGATGGATGGATGGATGGATGGATGGATGGATGGATGGATGGATGGATGGATGGATGGATGGATGGATGCATGGATGGATGGATGGATGCATGGATGGATGGATGGATGGATGGATAGATAGATAGATAGAGAAAGAAATAGAGATAGCGTGATAGAAAGATAGATGAGATACTCATAATTACATCTACAAGAAATTATTTTTTTCTAATTTTAATTTCTTTTTTAACATTTGTTTCCTCAAACCATAGTCACTTCACATTTTATGTGTCTTAAGGGTTGCCTATGTGTTTCTATTTTTGCATTTATTAGAAGTCCTTCCTATAACTTTTGCATTAAAATAATTTTAACTATTCTATTATAGTCAATATAATGTTTTCTGTATTATCACTTTAATGAAAGTGCTATATTATCTCTTTTTCAAGGATACACCAAGATATATATTTTTATTAATAGTTTACCCCTGTGTTGGTTCTCTTATGTATTCTGCTATACCTATAAGCATTTATGTGCCTTATTAGTATTTCAAAAATTATTATTTCCAATTGGCATTAGTTTGTATTTCTTCTGTGTGCTTATATTTCAAAATATATTTGACATTTAATATATATACAAAGAGATAAATAAGGTGTACATAAAATTCTCTTTATATACCACCTAGCATAAGAAATAGAACATTAACATCAGTTTTGCAATATATTGCTCATGTCTTTTCATGAACATTTTACATAACAAAGGAAAATTATCCTTCATTTGTTCACTTGACACCTAATTACATTATTTATCGTTGCATGATTTAGAGATTGAACTCTAAGTGGTGTTTTACTTCTTGCTTTTCACGCAAGATTATGCTCCTGAAATTTGGCTACATAGATTAAGCATTTCCACCTACCTATTGGTTATCACTATTTAGTTTTTCTTACATGTATATTCTGTTGATTATGTTTCTATTTCCAAAAGACAGATATTTGAATAGTTTTTGTAGAATAAATGTTGCTATGTCTAGGTTGAGGCATATATTGCAATCCAATTTTTCGATTATTATCACAAAATCCCAGTACTCAATGGATCTTAAGACATGTCTGTTACAAATTACTCTATCTACTGAGGAGAAAAATGAGGGAGACGAGAATGCTTCTAGCCTGACAGCAGACTGGGCCTCCTGGGATTAATCTAAAGCCTTAGCAGAGCCTGGCAAGCTACCCATGGTGTACTCTATGCCAAAAATAGTAACAATAATGGACCTCATTCCCAACAAAGAGAGACGTTACTGGCGTCTCCTCAAGCAAATCGATGAACAATGGGAAGATAAGCTATACAAGTGATTATCACAAAAATCTCACTTAAGAACTCAACAGCTAAGTAAATAACAACTCAAATTTAAAAACATGAAAATTTACCTTTTTCTTCAAGATAAATAGAAGTAGAGGGGGTCGGAACGATAATGCAGCGGGTAGGGTGTTTGCCTTGCATGCTGCTGGACCCAGGTTTGATCCCCGGCATCCCATATGGTCCCCTGAGAACCACCAGGAGTAATTCCTGGGTGCCGAACCAGGAGTAATGCCTGAGCAATGCCAGGTGTGATCCAAAAAGCAAAAAACAAAAAAAAAAGTAGAGGGGATCATGTTCTGCTAAATAAGTTGGACCAGGAGTCCAACTTTATACATTGTATACAATAAAATTGTATAATATCTCTCCACTTTATACATTTATATAAATGTATAAAACTTTATACATTTTATACAATAACTTGTATGTATTATACAAAGAAAAAATTCAAGAAAAAAGACTACTTGATTAAAACAAGTCCTTGCACACTGAAGAAGAATAAACTTATCTACAAAACAGTCAGTGGGTAGAAAGATCTTACAATTGTGGAGAGATATTAACCCTTTTTGAGGTATGCAAGGTATGGTAATATTATTTTACAAATTATGGTATTTGGTAATAATGTTACATCAAAACATGACTATTTATACTCTTATGATTCAATACTCAAAAAACAAATAATAAAAGGTTAGGATAGTAAATTAGTATTGTATTTGGCATATGAAATATGAAATAGCATTCTTATCAATAGCATAATGTTTAATAACTAAACTACAAGAATCATTATGTTCTTGCCTCTCAAACATTGTCCTCAAGATTTGTGTTACCATAAATTACATAACGAGAAACAAATAGGAAATCTGTTATGTTCAATGTGTTTTTATATTATCATTATCACATGTCCAGGTTTCATGGAGCACGAATATAAATATGTTATAGTATAGACTAATTTCTGTTCTGATTAAATGAATTAATTTTACTTTCATATAACTCAGGATAAGGCACATTTTTTCTTCTGCTTGGTTTCACAATTACATCTATAGAAATGTAAAATTGTTTTTCTATAGTAAACAGAAGAGTTGTGAATTTCCTTGATGAATTTTAAGCACTGAGGAAATGTTATGGAAATTCACAACCACTTTATTCTTAATTATTCAGGGTAATAGAAAAAAGTACAGAATTATATTTCTCAGATCAGAGCTACCTGACAGAATATACAATTAGGCTTGATTCATAGCATTTATTAAAATTTCCATTTAATTGCTAATTAGTCTGTATAGATTTGTAAATGTAGAAACTGACATTTGTATAATTCTTTTACCTAATACTCAGCACACTAGAGAGCATTGAAATATCTGTAGAGTGAATTCACAGTGATTTCTCATTATGCCCAGTTGGTAGTCATGAAAATAATTATGTGTTCACTGTGGCATTTGTTTTCTTTGTGTCAATCTTATAGTTTCCCTCCTCTTATCTTCAAAAATATCATAGAATATTATATCTAGAAACATAATTTATGTCAATTTCCCTGCATTCTCTAGTAGAAGATCAAAATATGAACAATCTATTTTATATTCTGCATTTTACATGCTACTTCATAAGCCAAATTCTAACTGAAATGAATCCTGATCTCATTTTCAGATAGCTATTGCTAATAAGTTAAACCTTATTTATTTTATCTTTGATGTGAGGTAATTGAAGAAAGCTATTTAGCCAAATTCAGTGTATTTGAAGGTAGCCCAGAGAGACTTTATGTTATTTTTTTTCAAATTATAATTTAGTTGCTGTGATATACTGTACTCCTAATAAGAGAGTTCACATATGTGATGTGTAAACTCAACACCTCCACCAGTTTTTATATTTTTTACTGTTGTATTGGGGTCCACCCCCAAAACCCCTTTGTCCTTCTGTCTCCTGCCATCTTAACTGCTATGGTAAGCTCAGTTCTTAGATTCTGTTACCTTTTACCTTTTACCTTATTGTGCTTTGTATCCCATGAATAAAAGAGATTTTTCTTCTTTCATTCCTCTCTTTCTGGGTGATTCATTCGACATAATACCCTAAAGTTCCAGCCATGTAGCAACAAATCTCTTATGTCATTTTTTTCTATAGTCAAGTAACATTCCATTAAGTAGAGTTCCTTGAACCAATAACTTTAATCAGGCATATTTCCTTTAGCCAGCAATCTGTTCCCTTCAATTTTTCCCAGATATTACTGTGAATAGTGAACAATAAACATAGAGTGAAATATTTATGGATAAAATGTTTTGTGGCCTTTGGAATATATGTCCAGAAGTGGAATTGCTGGATCATGTGGAACCTCAATACTTTGCTTTAGAATCTAGGAATGTTCATAGAAAAATCTTAATACTAAAAATTATATTAAGCATTTTGTGGTTTTTAAATTTATATGAAATCCATCTTTATATGGCACAGTCATATCCTTTTCAACCAAATTTAAAATATATTGGGTGGGTTTGGGACTGCATCTGACGAATGGTAATTCATAGCTATTTTTGTTTGGTGCATTCATTTACCAATGTTCATAAATTTATTTATGCAAACAAAATTGGGAACGGAGCAATGGCACAGAGGCTAGGGCATTTGTGATGCTGGCGGTTGACCTGGGAACTATCCCTGGCAACGCATATTGTCCCCCAAGGACTGACAGGAGTAATTTCTGAGATAATAGCCAGGAGTAACCCCTAAGCATTACAGGGTATCACTGTCACTGTCTTCCCATTGTTCATCGATTTGCTCGAGTGGGCACTAGTAAAATCTTCATTAGTCCTGTCACAAGCAAGTGCAACCCAAGGGCATCTACTTGCTCCAGGGACAGGAGGAGCCCAAAACATTCTACAGGGTGTGACCAAAAAAAAAAAATTTAGAACATTCTGTGAACTCACTAATGAGAATATCCATGCACTTTATTAGACATTCATACAATTAAAAATATTTTAATGCAAATAGAATTTTGAAAATATATTTGTTTATTGCCATATGGCTTACAGTCTTGTTTCTTTATAAGATTAGTATAATGGCAATTTACAACTTCCATCCATATAGTTTATATTAATAAGATTTACTCTAGTCTTACTCAACAGTCTATTGAAAATAGATATAACTGAGGCCAGAGAGATAGTACAGCAGGTATAGTGCTTGACTTGCATGCAATTTAGGCTTGACTAAGTCCTAACAGGGTTAGTCCCTGAGTACAGAACCAGGAGTAAGTCTTGAAAATGACTGTTATGGTCCAAAAACAAAAACAGAAAAGTAAGGGGCCGGGGGCGATAGCCCAGCGGGTAGGGCATTTGCCTTGCACGTGGCCGGCCCATGCCAGCCAGGGTTCGATTCCCGGCATCCCATATGGTCCCCCCGAGCACCGCCAGGAGTAATTCCTGAGTGCAGCGCCAGGAGTAACCCCTGAGCATCGCCGGGTGTGACCCAAAAAAGCAAAAAAAAAAAAAAAAAAAAAACAGAAAAGTAAATAATTAACTGAAAATTATGCCAATATTTTAAAGATATATTGTAGATGTTAAGCAATGCCAAAAGGAAGGAAACCATACATAAACACTTCTCCTTGTGTTTGCTTTTGATTTGGGGCATTGCCTGTTGGTGCTCCATGTTTCATCATAGCAGGCTTTGGATACCATTTGAGTGCCAAAAATGAATCCTAGGTGGTCCGAGTCAGGTGGTCCAGGTAAGGCAAGTGCATTACCTGTGATACTATCATCGAAGCCCCCATAAGCACCTTTTGCTGTCCAACTATTTTATTTTTGTTTTCTTCAAACTGCACCCTGATAGATTTTTTTTAAGTTGCTATAAGTATAATTAATTGAGCTACCAAACAAATCATATGAGAATGAACCCAAGATATTTTTTTCCTTAGAGACAGAGTTAAAAGGAGAACTATCAAATGAATTTCTAAAGAGGCTACTTTCACCGCAGCTCAGTAAACATGACAACTGCCTTCTGCAGCAGAGATTCATTTTGATTTTGCTCTAGCCTTCTTTGCCAGTGAGGAATGCTAACTACAGTGCTCCACGGTAATTCACTCATTCTTATCATAAAATATTATGCTGTTGACATGTCTTAATTATTCTAGCTATTTCTTTCTGTTAGATTAATGGTTGCCAATTATGATTCCTCTCTGCTGCACTGCTATTGCGTACACATTTTCTAATGCTCATCATTACATCAGTGAGTATTGATAATTATGGTTGTAAGTAATCCATCTTTTTTTTCCAAGAACAGTGAATAATGGAGTACATGGAGAGTGCCTCTAATTGTGTCTGTGCATCAATACGTGTGTGATATGTGTATGTGTGTTTATGTGTGTGTTTGTGGGTGTGGGTGAGAGGAGATGGGGATAGATAGCTTCAAGGATTTAGATAAACTGCATGTTTTTAATATGCTCTATGTGTATACTTATAAGTCATAATTTATATACCTCTTTTCTATAAATAAGAATGAAGCAAATCAGTGAAACTAAGTCAGTAAAAGACTACTAACATATAGTCTGACACTGGAACAAGCCCATAAGCATAAAACCGAAGAATTTCTCCAAACTGCTTATTTCTCCGAAGAATTGGAAAAACCAAATTTCCAAATTATTGTTAAAACCAAATACTTTATTTTAGTGGTATATTTGAAGAAATGATGGTTTACATCACTGTCCTCGCCCAACATTCTTGTATGTACTCTCTTCTAGCCTGGAAGAAAGAAATCTCCGCCAGGTCTCTCTCTCTCTCTCTCTCTCTCTCTCTCTCTCTCTCTCTCTCTCTCTTTCTTCTCTCTCTCTCTCTTTCTCTCTTTCTATATCTCTCTCCCTATCACTCTCTCATTGTTTCTCTCTCTTACCCCCCACAAAACCATCCTGCTATATATATATATAACCCCATCTGTGCCATACTCATAGATGCAGTCAATATTTAGAAACAGTCTACCATACTATGGAAGAGTCAAGTGTTAATACTATTGGCTAGAAATAAAATTAGTCACAAATTGAAGTAGCAAAGTTTAACACATTAAAGGGAAAAATTCTAAATTTGGATAACATTTTATATTATCTGTATAAATTCCAACTTCCAATGTATTAGAGCGTTAGGAAGATGGTGCCATCGCTTTATATAAAACCTTTATTTTATAAAACCTTTATCTATAGAAAACCTTTATAAATGCTGATCTTACTTGGAAGAGGAAGTGATCTAATTAAGTTCTCTAAATAAAAATCAGTACCAAAAATTTGAAGGTGTAAAATGAATCATGCAATGAACCTCAACTTCTTCTTCAGAGCTGAACAGAGAACTATAAATGAGTTGTCTTGATGGAAGAAAACGTAACATGTTGATAAATAATAAATATATTTGCTTTGCACCCTGTATCTGGGAGAAACCTTGAAAAAATGAGTAACTAAGAACCTGATCTTAGATAGATCGTTAAGTAAGTAAGTTAAAATGCAGGACTTTGGGAGAACAGGGAGGTCACTTAACAAGGTTACTAAAGGCAAAGCAAAAGAGGGTATGCAGATTAAGTTCTGTCTTCTCCATTAATCAGGTCTTTCCTAAGGACTCCCTAAAGGGAGATACTTAAATGTAAAGATCTTTTTCAGAAGTGACCTCTGCCCTGCCTTTAGGGTCCTTCTTATGAAATTAACCTTCTTCCAAAGACCTCCATTGGCTTAGCAAATTTATGCTTTCTTCCAAATGAAAATCATCACTGTGAAATGCACATTCTCTTTCTCAGAGAAACTAGGTACCAAAGCACAAATATGAAAATTATTAAAAATGCTCACAATTTAAAAATCACAATAAAATAATAGTGGCTATTAGATATGTTACTGTTTTCCATTTGATGGTATAAGTTAAAAAAGTAATGGAATTTGTAAACCTAAATTCCAGTAATGTAAATAGAATTCATTTTAATTTAAGAAAATACTTTTGTATTAACTGTTTATGCCTCCTACTTTCAAATATAATATGCTAATATTAGCTTCATTTTCAGAGTTTTCTGTTTCATAAACACTCACAGTTAATATGGAGGACATTTGTGTACTAATATTTAAAGTTTACAAATCAAAGATGCATACTGTCTTATTTTCTTATCATTTGTGTATTAAATGCTAATAATTTATAAAATAAAAATTATTAAAGTCTTGATCTTAATATATATTTTGAATATTATCTGGATTTCCAACTTTGCATTTAGAATGAATAATCAGTTCTTTTAACATTATAGAACACTTCATAAATGAAATTTGGGTCATGTTGCTAAAGGCAACACAAGTCATTCTTAAAATGGGACTTTTCCTCATTTAATTTAATGGGAAAGATCATGGCTTTTACTTTCCAGGTGTGATTTGATGCCTTCAGACATCTCTCTTTCACATCCCAATTAAATTAAATTAAATTGTTCCTATGGATGCAATTAACTCATTTGGTTTATAGCAAGGAACTCATTATTCTATAGACAGGGTAAGAATGCAGGTTCTTTTCTCTTCTGCCTGATTTCTTTCCATTTTCCAAATGTTAATGTTAGTGAGCATGAACAGCAGTTTGTTTCCCTAGAAAGACTTTGTTTCACAAGGCTATCAAGTGCACCTTGCAGAGCTTGAAGCAGAGCATGAAGAATTAAACGGTTAAAACATTAAACTCTGTTCTCTATAAAATTAAGTAAAGATGAAACAGATACAAAATAAGGAATGAAATGAGGTCGAAATTGGCACAATCTCCTAAATATAAAAACGTAATAAGGTAACTTCCTTGTCTACATCAAATAATACAGTAAGCAGCAGTACCAGGACCTAATAACACTAGTCTATGATCTTAGAATAAGATAGCTATCACTAATGCTATTGTGTTCAACAACATCAACAAAAGAACTTCAAATTTTATCCTAGAACTACGTGTGATCACTTTTATTTCACACCCTCTATGAAGTGAAAATATGCATTGCTTTATTATACCCGGTAAGTAAAGGATGAGAGAGGGAGCTTGAACCCAGACCCACCTATGACAGCTTTGTGGATGTGGTAAAAGAATTTTCCAGACACAAGACAATTTAGACAGAGCAAAGTTTGTTTATGGAGAGATCAGACTGTCACAGTAGAGTCCTGTCCCGAAAAAGATCTATTGAGAATTCTTTGGGTACACTTTGTTTTCTGGGTTGCTTCAGGAGGGAATTTTTTTTTTTTTTTTTGTCTTTATGTTAGTTAGTCATTGGAAGAGTGGAGCAGGATATTCTCTTCCCCAGCTTTGAGGTAGAGGGTAGATTATTTATAAGTTGTTCTATGACAATAAATAAAAAGGATAAATACTGTAATAGTTTGAATTGCTATGAAATGCTCAAAATCAATTTTATAGAACAATAAAATATACTAAAATAATTTTAGTATATCCCAATACTGTGGCCAATTTAGATGTCAAAGGCACAGTAGGCCAAATTGATAAGACAAATCTACATAGGCCAGTTCTAAGAATTGTGTTTTTGAATGGAGGCGATGATGGGGTCTCTAGAGCCTCTTGGGAACAGCTGATCTTCGTAACAAGAAAGTTCTAATCTCGCCATACCTTTGAAAAGTGGAGTTGTCTAGAAGGCTTTGGCCAGACCATTTCAGTAATAATATCTCATAAAAGGAGAAGCTTTAATGCAATATCATTGATTTACATAAAGATAAATCTTTATTAAAAGATAAACTATTTACAAAGTCATTTACATTGAGTTTAGAAGACTCACATAATCTCACATGATCCATTCTATTTATGTATTTTTCTAACTGTAGGTGTGCATGTCTAAATAATGATTAAAATTGGACAAAATTCAAGGAAATGATACAACTTGTTTTGAATCTGAAATGTATGAACAATATCATATTGGTGGTCCCAGATAGTGTTTGTCTAGTCTCCCTCCCTTTCCCAGCTCCCTTCAGTCCCTAAGACAGCTGGAATGGTAGCTAGATGGGAGAAGCCAATACACCCTGAGGTGTTGGGGATTACCATAGGCACGCCTATGGTGGGGTGAGGAGCCTTCAGGGCTACACTCAGTTATGCTCAAGCCTCTGGGCTTTTCAGAGATCAATATAGGATCTGCCATATGCATGGCACTGCCTTAATTTATCTCTACAATTCTGAGAAATATAGTGAGTAAAATTTCAAAGAGTTTTATTCCTCTTTTTCACTTGAATCTTGTATCCAGTGCTTGCTGTGTACTTGAATGTATCATGAGCACTCTGATGTCAGTATATTTTTATAAGATTTTGTCCTGTCCAGTTATTTAAGCAGAATCCTTTATCATTAAATGCTTCTAAAGTTCTCAAATATGTTGATTTCAAATCAGGATAACTCACTTCAAATTTCTATGTTTTAAACACTTCTGGTAATAAAAGCAGAATGCTAGGTGGCAAATAAAAGTAGAATACATCAAAAGTCAGTTTCAAAAGCCAAAAAGGAGAAAGAGTGTTAATACAGGGGACTAGGAACTTACCTTGCATTCACTGACTGAAGTTAGATCCCAAGAGTCCCTATGGCTCTTGAGAACAACCATAACTGATCCCTTAGCACAGAGACATGCAAAAGTCCTTAGCATAGGTCTGTCTGCTTGGGCCAAAACCATGTATCTTGGCAACCAAAACCAAACCAAATAAAACATTCCCCCAAGTTTCTGTTCATCTCTTCTCCCCATTTTCTTATGGGGTTGGCTGTTTTTTGTCTTATATAGCTGTACCAGTGCCTGATATATCCTGGATATTAACCCCTTATCAGATGGGTATTGGATGAATATTCTTTTCCCATTCTGTGGACTGTCTTTCTATCTTGGTCATTGTTTCTTTCGAGGTGCAGAAGCTCCCTCAGTTTAATGTAGTCCCTATATATTTTCTTTTTAGTTGCTTTGTTAATGGTGTTTCACCTTTGAAGATGCCTTTGGCTTCAATGTCGTGGAGGGATTTTCCTATATTTTCTTCAACATACTTTATGGAATCAGGTCTGATATTGAGATCTTTAATCCATTTTGATCTGATTTTTTGTGCAAGGTGTTAGACACAGGTCCAAATTCATTTTTTACATGTAGCTGTCCAGTTTGCCCAACATCACTTGTTAAAGAGGCTTTCCTTACTCCAGTTTGGACTCTTTTGCACCTTTATCAAAGATTAACTGATCATATCTTTGAGGGTGGGTGTCAGGATACTCAACTCTATTCCATAGGTCCACAGGTCTGTTTTTTATTCCAGTACCACTCTGTTTTAATTACTGCTGCTTTGTAGTACAGTTTGAGGTTGGGAAAGGTGATGCCTCCCATCTTCTTCTTCCCAAGGATTGCTTGGGGTGCTGGAACACTTTGTGACCGAAATACCCAAGCGTGAACAACGTTGTAATTGTATATCTCACGGTGGTATAATAAAATGTTAAAAAAGTCCCCCAAAAGTGTGAGTGAGAAAGGCAAAAATGCTCATTTTATTCCCTGAGTTAGTAGACTTGGAAACTGGAGATGACATCCTACTATAAAACAGGCTCTCCCAAACTCCATGTTCAGCAGTGTGCAAGGCAAGTGGGTTATTCTCTGTACTAAATCACAGTCAGTTCTTTGGTCTCTCTGACCCCAAAACTTGAGTTAAATTTAATATCCTTCTGTAAATGATTATTTTAATGCTTTTTATTGGAAGTAAATAAGCACCAATCATGCAAACAATTCTTCTATGGTTCTACTGGGTTTAATATAAAGACGAGTTTTCAGTCAAACAGTATATTATAATGGGTTTACTAGAATAATTATGTTATTCAGAAAATGTTACAAATGAGAAATAATAACTATAAGTCATTGATTAGACTGACTCCCGTCTTCAGGATTTCCCATAAAGTTGGTTAAAGGTCATTGATGCCCAACATAATTTTGGAATTTAATGACCTCTTGCTATTAAGAAAAAGTAAAGAAACATTTTTAAACCATTTCTGGTTTATATTTGCAAAAAATGTATTTGTATAAATGTATTTGCATAAATGTTTTTACATCTATTTTTTTTTCTAAAACATAGCTTAGGTCTCTCATATCCTATCTTTTCTGTTCCTAATATTTTGGATTCAAACCAAACATCAGCTAAAACAAAGTATCTCTAAACCAGTAGCCAAAACTTGATCACTTGATCACTTGATCATTTGAATCCCGCTATACATCGATTTGCTCGAGTGGGCACCAGTAACATTTTCATTGGACCCTATCACATGCCAATATAGCCCAATGGCATCTGGTTGATTCAGGAATATGAAGAGCCTCAAACCGTTCCTTCAGGGTCTTGACAAGGAAGTCTGACCATCTTGTAGGTGGGCAGCCACGTGATCTTTTGACATCCCGTGGGATCCGGTCTGTAATGGCTTTAGTCCAGCGGTCATCTCCAAATTGCATTACATGCCCAGCCCATCTGATTTTCGATGCCTTGGCAAATGAGACAGCATCCCTGATTCTGTAATAGAGACAGAGATCAGAACTCCGGATTCCTTCTCTCACTTGAGTGAGGCGTGATATTCCAAGCATAGCTCTTTCGATTCCTCTCTGGGAGACCCGAATAGCATTCTCATCCTGCTTTCGTAGGGCCCAGGTCTCTGAGGCATATGTCAACAAAGGGAGAACAGTGGATTCAAAGAGATTTGCCTGGAGCTAGAGGTTCTTTGTCCGTTTAGCTATTTCTTTGATGCCTTTGAAGGCATTCCATGCCGCTCTCTTCCTCCTGCGCAGCTCAGGTTTTAGGTCGTCATCATGTTGACTTCTCGACCTAGGTACACATAACTGCTGCATTCAGAGATGTCTAATCCACTGAGAGTGAATGCGACCTTTGGAACTAGTTCATTTTTCATAAACATAGTTTTCTTTAGATTCAGCTGTAGACCTACCTTTCCACATTCTCGGTCAAAGTCAGCCAGCATTTGTGCTGCTTGGCTAATGTTTAGTGTTATTAGAATGATGTCATCAGCGAAGCGGAGGTGGGGGTAGTTGCCAACCATCTAACTTCACTCCCATTCCTTCCCATTCTAATTGTCTCATGATATTCTCTAGGGTGTTGCTGAAGAGTTTTAGTGAAATGGTATCACCCATCGAACCCCTCTTTTAACATCAATGATCACTTCTTTGTAGAATGGTGAGATCCTGGTGGTGAATCCTTAATACAGCTCATGAAGGATCTTGATGTATTGGGTTTGAACACACTGTTTGGCTAGGGGGTTCGATGACTGCTTCAGTCTCCACAGAATCAAAGGCTTTCTGTAAATCTATGAACATCAGACAGAGTTTCATCTTGTACTCCCTACAAACCTCAATGAGCTTAGTTACCATATGGATACGGTCGATTGTGCTGAATCCTTTCCAGAAGCCAGCTTGATAGCATGGTTGTCCTTCTTCTAGTGTTCTGCTAATCCTGTTCAGGATGACTCATGTAAACAGCTTATAGATGATGGACAACAGTCAGATGGAAGCGATAGTTTCCGATGTAGTGAATGTCTCCCTTCTTGAACAGTAGAACTGTCCTGCTGGGGAGGGCACCTTGCATTCGAACAGGTAGCGTGTGAAGAGCCAAGCTAGTGTATTGATGAGTATTGATGGCAGATTCTTCAGGTGTCGGGTCTGAATTTATCTGGGCCTGGTGCTGTTCCCTTCTTTACCTACAAAATGGCATGTCGGATTTCAGAAGGGAGAATGTTGGGAATGACATATCCATCTTGTGGAATTTGGTATGTGGGCAGGTGGATATGGCTCTCAAAGAGATCTGAGTACAAGTCATGGATTATCTTCTCATTGCCTTTCTGGAAGATGTGATAGATCCATCCGGGCATTGGAGGACAATCATCTTGGTCTTATAGTTGGCGAAGGACAGGAGGGCTTTTCCCGGCTTCTCTGCATCTTCCAGTATTTCTGCTCTTCTCTCTTTGAGTCCTTCTTTTTATCTCTTCTTTGCACTGCTTTGCAAGCTTGGACGTTTGCATTTGGTCGCCTGAGGCTCGCACCTTGCCATGTTGGCAAATGAGCTCCAGAGTTTTTTGAAGACAGGTGTCCTTTTGTGTCTTTCTCTCTCTCGGCATTCTTCGCACAATCATGGAGGTGCTGAACCAGTCGGTTGTATTTCATCGATGTCATCAATGATGGTTTCTTACCATGTTGCTGCAATGGTGCCAAAGAGTTCCCAGTTGGTGGTTGTTCTGGGAGTTCTCTTTTTAAACTTTGCAGCCTTTTCTCCCTGTTGCGTGAAGTAGAATTTAGCATGAAGGAGACGGTGTTCTGATCTTGTTTGGATTTGGGAACGACAGCAAAATCAGTCAGACAAAACCATCGATTGAAGATGATGTGGTCAATTTCATTGAGGAACTGTCCACCAGGAGATTTCCATGTCCAACGTTTCACTTCAGCCTTCTGGAGCTGTGGGTTCCCATGAATGGTCTTGGTGAACGTGATGAACTCAGATAGTCTCTCTCCCTGATCGTTCCATTCTAGGTTATGGGTCCCGATGTGGAGTTCTTCAGCTGATCTTTTTTGGTTCTATCTTGGCATTAAAATCACCACTATGATCTTGTGGAAGGTGTGATCTTTTTTTATAGAACTCCTCCGGAGTTCTATAAAAAATTGATTTTAAATTGAATTTCTCAATTTCATCCTCCTTGTATGTGGATGTTGGTGTGTAGAAAATGAAGATAGAAATTGCTGGCAGTGGGCCACATCTCTTCAAGTGTAATCATCCTATCCGGTTTGCTAGGCATTCAAATGAATCAATGTTGATGGCCATGTCTGTGTTGACAAGGATACCAATGCCACCGACACCTCTTTTTGTCACATGTTTCTAGGAACAATTCTTCTCCAGTGTCAAGTACAGCGTGATGTGACTGAGGCCTCTTTGTCTCAGTCAGACCAACGATGTCATACTTGATCTTTTGCGCTTGCACCATCAGATCCTTGAGATTTGCTTCCGATGCCAGTGTGCGCATACTGAAATTACAGACAGTCATTTTAATCCTTCTTCGTTTTGGCAGCCTAGTTTGGTCACCTTTCTTACTGCTGCTGTAATTAAGGACTCTTTTGGGGTCAGGAAAGTAAACATTTTTGTTACTGGTTTTGGCATATCGAACATGCATCGGACAGCTTGCCATGCTCTGCCATGCGGGTGCTATACTCTTATTACCTTGTGGGACTCTCTCAGAGGGGTGAGTAGAATATTCACGGTAATTTGGAGGTAAATCGTGCAGCTGCACAGCAGCTGTGTGCAATTGGGAAAGCTGGTATCAGCTCTGCCGGGTTTATCTGCGTCTGTGGCTCAAGCATTCCTGGGCTTGAAAAACTCTCCTCTGAAAGGCAGGTCTCTGAAGGGTGGGTCCTTGTAGGGTGGGTTTCTGACAAGCTGGGCTGGAGACTGACTTAATCTCTTGGGTGGAGATCTTACGATCTGTGGAGTTTTGATGGTAAGATCACTGCCAGCAATGTATGGGGGGTTTTCTCTGATTTCTTCTGAGGCTCTATCGGGATGGTGGACTGGGGTGGGAAGTCGCTCTCGTGGTTCATAGAATGCAGGGGGTTCAACGGGTAAAGCTGTTATCTGCTCCGCTGGGTGTATGTCTCGGGAGCCACCTATCAGAGCTCCTCTGGAATGGCAGGGTCTGCAGCTGAGGCAGCCGCAGCGCCGGTGCCGGCCTCCAGCTCCATGTCCCCATGGAAGAGCGCTGGGCCCTGTTCCACGCCGCCGCCACTCAGCGCCACCATTTTATAACCGAGAGCCGACTGAGCCAATGGCCAAAATACCTCAAAATATTTTCTATGTCACTTTTCTTCCAAGATTTTATTTATATCCTTCTTTATATCTACTTAAAACTTCAGTTAAGAGATTACTACTAAAGAAATTAAAGACTAAGAATTTACTAGCTACTGAGAGCAGAAAAGGTGAATTTTTTTTCAGGTTTTTTTTTTTTTTTTTTTTTTTTTGCTTTTTTTGGGTCACACCCAGCTATGCTCAGGGGTTACTCCTGGCTCTTTGCTCAGGAATTACTCCTGGAGGAACTCGGGACACCATAAGTGATGCCAGGGATCAAACCCAGGTCAGCCACGTGCGAGGAGGCAAAGGCCTACCTGCTGTGCTATCGCTCGGCCATGGAAAAGGTCAATTTTATTCTTATTCTTTAGCATCTTCTCTAGCCCTTTAGAAATAAATCACAATAGGCAAAGGAAATGTGTGTATGAGTCAAAGGACTTTGAAGATGTTTTGCACCATTGTTTTCTTTCTTTTATACTTTGATCTAAAATTGAAACTCTAGATGAATATTTGCATCATTCTTGATACGCTTTTCTTTTTTCTTAAAGTATTTTATTATACCACCGTGAGATATACATTTACAAAAACATACAATTACAAAGTTCATATTTGGGTTTTGGTCATACAGTGTTCCAGCATCATCCCTCCACCAGTGCCCATCTCCCACCACCAACATCCCCGGTTCCCTCCCCACTCCCCCAGCCCTCCTCCATGGCAGATTCCTTATTTCTTTTCCCTTTCTCTCTCTTTCTCTTTTCCTTCCCCTCCAGATTATGGATTACAGAACATACATTAAAGGGTTGTCATGTGTATCTTTTTGCCTGTATTTAATACTCAGTTCTAGGTTGGTATTAGTACTTTCGACAATTGTTAGCACACTGTTCCATTTTCTGTCTTACCTAGCCTCTGACTCCCACACGTTTGTGACAATTTTCACCTTTGATAAGACCTCCTGATACATGTTTCACTTGACTTTGGATATTAGTATTATTATATATATTATATATATTTATGTCATGCAAATAAATGCAGTCATTCTGTTGATACGCTTTTCTTACTACTTCCACTTTTATTAAGAATTTATTTTAGGGCCGGAGCGATAGCCCAGCGGGTAGGGCGTATGCCTTGCACGTGGCCAGCCTATGCCAGCCTGAGTTTGATCCCCAGCATTCCATATGGTCCCCGATACCGCCAGGAGTAATTCCTGAGTGCAGAGCCAGGAGAAACCCCTGAACATTGCCGGGTGTGACCTGAAATGCAAAAAAAAAAAAGAATTTATTTTAAAAAGATTTATTGTGTCACAGTGATATACACATTCACAAAGTTGTTGATGATTGTGTTTTAGTCGTGCAATATTCCAATACCCATCACTTCACCCTGTTCCACAATCAATGCCTCTGTTTCCCTCATGCCACCACCTACCTCTATAGCAGCCACTTTTCTCTCTGATTCTATCTATCTCTGTCTTTCTGTCTCTTTTCTCTCTCATACCCATTTTGAGCTTTATGGTTTGAATATAGATACCTAAAGGCCATTATGTATATCCCATTACCTACTTTCAACATCCAGTTCTTGCTGAAAGTGATCATTTCCAATTGTTATTAGCCTACAGGTTCCTTCTCTATCCTCTGTCTTCAGTCCCGCACACACTTGTGGAGAGCTTCCAACTGGTTTCTTTTTACCCAGGCATTGGATACTAATCTCATAATATACCTCCCACTTTTACAAACTTAATATCAACTAGTTTCTCAGAAATATTACAATTATCCCTTCCAAAGCTATCATTAAGGTATTTATCTTAAAGGAAACATTGCAAAAATTTCATAAGGGTCTCTCATTAGCTTTCTATTTAGATAACTTCTAAGGCAGTGCAACACATATTTATTAAAACTCAGAAATTTTCCATTGGCTAGGAAAAATCAAGTTCCTGGAAGTTGCTTAAAAGATAAAAAAAATCTATAATTACTGTGTCACTCATTTTCTTGTCCAAGATCTTTATGTTCATTCTTTGACCATTTGCAACTTTACTGACAACGGATCTTCAGACAATTCAGCAAAATTGCTTTTGTGCAAAACAGTCACTTTTATTTTCCTAGTTTGTGAGAAAGACAAGAGCACTCTGAAAAACTCCACATTTCAAACACCAAGCCCTACATTACTTTGAGTGAATACAGCGTTTGAATACAAAATGAGTGGATGGCTGGAGGTTTTCAATGATTGCTCTATGATTTATGATGCATGCAAAACTTAGTTGCTTTCACTAAATTTTGAAATAGTTGCATAAAATTTTACTATAAAGACAAAATAAATAGTTGAGGGTGTAAGAGAAAATCCAACTAAAGATAAGAAGCTAAAAAACACACAGTCACATCTTAATTCCTTAAACTGTCAATAAATTTATTTCTAAATTTTTATACAGGACTTTTTATATCAACCTTTGGAATTGTATGCAAATATGTATGGTATGCAAGTATTTTCAAGTACAACAGTATTTTACAGATGGGGTCTAAATTTTCAATCAACATATGCCCTTGGGCTCTACTAGCATGAGACGGGACATAAGGAGATGTTACTGGTGCCCACTCGAGCAAATCGATGATGAACGAGAAAACAGTGATACAGTGATATTTAAGTGTACAAATATAATCTATAAAATTCATAATGTAGACATATTTCATGGTGATAAAAATGCATCCTTGTTATCTGTAGACACTATTTGTAATATTCATATCAAAGACAAAATTAAATTTCAACCAACTATTCCTAGCCATACCTTTGCTTTTGTTTTGTTTTTGTATCACACCCTGCTGTGATTGGGGTATATGTACAATTATGCTTGGGTATCATTTGGTGGACTTTAGGGATCAATTTTTTGCTAGGGATTGACCTAAATTGCTGTATGCAGGCATATGCCTGGCTGACTGTATTATCTATCTGGCCACTGCAACCATTTTTTAGGGCATAAATAAATGGTCTCGTGTCTAAAGGCATTTCAATATAAATTATCATGGAAGTTCTGAATAATTTGTTGGCATTGTGCTGGTTTCAGAATGCCTACATTGTCCCAACAGTAAAATTATATTTAGTGCAAAGAACTGATTTTGATGGCATGAGTCTCATAAATTTCACTACTATTTCAGGTTGAATTGTATTTCCATCAAAGATACACCTTAAATCCAGGTTCGTATGAATGAATTTTTATTTGTAAATAAAGACTTTGAGGACACACAAAAAAAGAGAATGCAAAAGTAGCAACAGTAATAAAGACAAGCTATACACCTGCAATGCAAAGAGCACCAAGAATAATTCACAATACCAAAATCTATTGGGATATTCACAGAGAATGTTTTCTTGACAAAATTTTCATTTCCAATATCTGTTCTGCAGACCAGTGAGAAGAAAAGAAATTCCTTTTATTTATATCTAATATGTATCACTTTATTAACAGTAGTTCTATGAAACTAATATACTAGCTAAGGTTTATTATGCTCTTACTGAATGTCAAGCCTTATTCTAAAGTGTTACACATGTGAATTTTAATCAATGGTCATAAAAATTCTATAGGATGTATTGTATTATTTTCAGATTACACACATAATAAAAAACAAAGAGTTATTATGTTAATTTACACATTTTAAGATTAAAAAAGTTGAATTAAAAAACAGGTTCCAGGATTGCCTCTTAAAACAATGCCATTATGCTTTTGTTAGTTCATTAATGGAGATCACTCTGAAATGGACAGGTAGAGGTATGTGTGCAATATATAAAGGTGATAAAGATAAATTAAATTGATAAATGACAGAACTTTGTCTTTCACAGTTCACCATATTAAAATACATGATTGCTAATAAAAAGAAATTATTATAAATTATATATTTGCTTACAGATTATACCCACAGTGTCCCAAAGCTCTTAAAATTTAATAAAATTTAGCACATTTCAAAATTCAAATCTAAGCAATGATTCACAACTCTTTAGCATAGGAAAACATGTAACATTTGCTAGAAATATATAAATTAAAAATTCAATAAAATGCAGGTAACAAATTGCCAGCTGAAAAACTCTATTAAAAATTGAGAGTAGAGAAACAGAACTTTTTTCAAAGAAAACATACTGATAGCCAGCAAGTATATAAAAATAATCCTAGCCTATAATTAGAGAAATACAAATCATAATTGTAAAGTGCAATGAGATATCGTTTCACACTAATGAGAATAGACATGTAAAAGTACCTGAATATAAGCATTGCTGGCGGGGAAGTGATAATTCATTCACTCGCTATTTGTGAGGTTTTCAATCTCAATGGAAGACTGTAGGGAGACTTCTCAAAAATAAAAGAGAGAACTTCAATTTTCCAAATTGCTTCCACTCCTTTCCACCTAATAGATATTTTCACACCTATATCCATGCAGTACTATTTATAACGGCCAAGTTACAACTTAAATAGACCTGGAGGGTGTCAGTCTAAACACACCATAACATAGCATCATTCTACTTGAATCTACCAGGTAAGCAGTGGGGTGAAGTGGATAAGAAGTTACCTAAGGACAGGATGTGGAAGCATTTTGAGACTCTCCTGGTGGGTATCACACAGTGCCTTAATTATTAATATTAAAGCACATGCCTTAAATTAGTAATATTCAAAGGATTGCACATCATGACGTGTCAATATGAAAAAAGAGAGGAACACCAAAAAGTATAGAACAGGACGATTATTACCCAAAGGACAATACCAAGAATTGTCAAGGATGTGAATAAGTCAGAACCATCATCCTCTGCAGAGGAGGATATAAACTTCATCCAGTCACGTTGGGCTAAACTGTCCATGTCTTTAAATCAGCAATCCCACTTCTATTGTAACTACTTCATTGGATGCTTTATGGTAATGGAGAACATTATAAAAGCATAATACTGTAAAAATTCTTTAATGATTCTTCTGTTGATATGAACAACACAAACAAAATTCTGCAGTAATGCTGACAAATTTACGGGAAAATTTTACCAGTAGTATTGCAGTAAAATAAGACCTGGTCAAGACAGTTGTTCCTACTTGTCCTCTGAGGTTACTGGTATATGCTGTATTCTAACAGATTATGTGTCTGTATCATAAAGGTGTGAAGAGTATTTCATTGCCACATATGCCTATAGGAATACATAGATGACAGAATCATGTTACCAAGATGAACTATAAATATTAAAATAATTTTTACATGAAAGTGCAGCTCTAGGAAAGTAGTACAAAAAAAGAAAACAAAAAATTTATGCAACCAGATATGGTATGGGAAATAAAGTAGCTTCTTTTTCTAAAAATTGGAGACACAGAAAGTACTGCTTGTCATTGTTAGAATGAGAAATGAATTTTTAGTGTATTTTTTAAAGGATTAGACGATATCATGAAATAAGAAGTTAGCAAATGTAATCTAACAACAGAAGAAAATAAAGGAATGTGTGAATAAGCATGCACACTCTTTTTCTATAAATATGTATCAATAGAGTTCAATGATAAATAAAAAAGAATATATGCAGGCAGTAACAAAAATTAAAACTAGATGAGATCTACAGTAGATAGGATTATAGAATCATACTGCAGCTTTGTAAAAAAACATTGATTTTTACAATTAATTGGTACACATATACTGCATTGCTAAAATCTAAAATTAAAAAATTATCTAGAATACTCCATTCAACTATAACAGACTCTACCTTTTAGCCTACTTTTTACCATAAAGAGGACAACAGATCTGTGATTATGACTCTTTTTTCTCCCTTCATCAAACTAAGCACAAACTTGTCTCTTGTCACTTGTCTTCCCATTGCTCATCAATTTGCTCGAGTGGGCACCAGTAATGACTCCATTCATTGGGATGAGGTCCATTATTGTTACTGCTTTTGGCATATAGAATAAACCACAGGTAGCTTGCCAGGCTCTGCCACGGCTCTGGGTTCATCCCAGGAAAGCACGAGCTAGATAGAGAAAAAAAAAGGGCTTCAAATCAAATACCCAATACTATGCATTATATTATTCACTTTTGTACAATTCTTATCTATGCAGAGTAAATAACATGGAAAAAATATTATCAAGGTTATTGTTTGTACAAAATTCCCAGAAAGCTACTCAGTTTATCTTTGTATAACTTACTTCCGTGTAAGCATATCTCTGAATAAAAATCATGCTCTGCCTTATTCCCAGCTCCCACAAAGCCTCTTTGCTCTAATTCTTTAATGGAGCAAACTGATGAGCTGAGTGGACTTTGTATCAGCACATCTTAAGTAGTTCATGTCTATTGTGTTAATGCTAATTATCAGAGAGGTGTGCAGTGAAACTCTGAAGCCTGGCATGATGCAGGGGGGACAAATGGTTTGGCAAACGCACATCAGTGGCAATCTTGATCCTGTAGAAGCTTATTTATATTTTCAACTCTTTAATTTACTGAGTTTCCAAAATTTATAGGAATTTTGCTAGTAATTTTTTTAAAAAAGGCACCGTCTAGTATCACCAACTGTACATACTAATTTCAGTTTAAGATCAAAGATGGATAGAGGAAAGTTTCAAATTTCCATTGAAGGAAGTATTTTAAAGGAATTTGCTTCAGTTTATCGTTTTCTTCCAGGAAAGGATGTATCATGGTGAAATTCATCCTATTGATCGATGTTTGATTAATATCATCAAAGACTCTATTTTATTGTGAGAAGAGACTTTTGGGCATCAGAAGCAGTGCACAGGGCTTATTGCCTGGCTTTCTGCTCTGGGATAACTCCTGGTGTTGTTCGGGAATAAAAGCCAAACTGCAGAAGCAAACCAGATTTGGCTGCACGTAAGGCAAGTGCCTCAAACAGCTATAATATCTCTCCAGTCCCTAATATGTACTTGCAATATTATGGTTAGATAAACACCAGGCAAAGTCTGTTTCAAGAATTATATGAGATTCCAGATTTTCCCATGTAAAGATACTGTTTTTATCTCGAAAATCAGTGTGTCAGTTACTTTCACTGTATCACTGTCTTCCCGTTCATCATCGGTTGGCTCGAGCGGCCACCAGTAACATATCCATGTCCTGTTTCATGCAAGTAGAGCCCAAGGGAACCTGCTTGCTCCAGGAACATAAAGAGCCTCAAACCATTCCATCAGGTCATGGGAATGAGGTCTGTAATTGTTACTGGTATTTTGGCATATCAAATACGACACGGGTAGCTTGCCAGGCTCTGCCGTGTGGGTAGCATACTCTTGTAGTCATCTCTAAATCCAGCATTTATTGATGAACCGTGCAGCCACAAGCGGCCACGCTGAGCCGGACTGTGATAGCCTGGTCTGCTGGGTGGAGTTCTGATGAGGGGGTAGAGTCAGTATTGAAACCTAAATGGTTAGGAAAGACAGAAGTGGCTGAGTAGTTCAAATGAGGGGTTAGCTGAAGAGTTAACTTCATGAATGGGCCAATGGTGGGGCGAACAGAAGGGAGAGCGACTGGAGAGAAATAAAGGAGGTCTCTGTGGGTGGGAGTCTGTGCTTTTGGTGAAAGGAAGGGCAGAAGCTAAATTATCACCCGCTTTACTATTATTGATGATATTAAATTATCACCTGTAACTACAGTAGGCTGTTCTGCTGGGTGGAGTTCTGACTAGGGGGGAAGTCCAGATGTGGAAAATAGAGGTCCTCATGGAGTGGGGAGTCGTCTGTCTCAGTTATTTTACTGTAACTAAAATATTAAACACAGTTAGCATTAACAAGCAGATTGGCTATAATGTTCTGAGTAAATGTTACCAATTAATAAAGTAATTGATATTGAAGTCAGTTTTGCAGAAGCTTACTCATTTGTACAAAATCAAACAAAGTAATCCCATATGTATTTATAAGTTTGTTGAAACAATCCTTTTATAATACATGTATAAATCAGAGAGTGTCACTTGTATCACTTGTCTTCCCATTGATCATAGGTTTGCTGGAGCGGGCACCAGTAGCATCTCCATATCTCCTGGCACATGCTAGTGTAGCCCAAGGGCATCTGCTCGCTCCAGGAACATAAAGAGATTCAAACCATTCCATCAAGTCATGGGAATGAGGTCTATAATTGTTACTGGTATTTGGCATATCAAATACAACACAGGTAGCTTACCAGGTTTTGCCGTGCAGGGTGGGATACTCTTGTAGTCACATACAATCTTGAGCATTTATTAAAACAGATATTATAATATTATCCAAGTAGATGCAATGAGTACAACCACATTTTCATATAACTTTGTGACCGAAATGTTTTACAGCATGAAATAAAGCTTTTGTGTATCCCAGGTGTCCTTAAAAACGTATCTGGTACCAATAAAAGTCCTTGAATAAGTTTTAGTCCAATGATAGCTGAATGTATGCATGGAAATGGATATATAAAATTCGAATACAAATATCTTCAAGGCGAATGCCATCATTTGCATCCAGAGCAATGATGGAACCCTCATTTCCTTATTTGCGGTTTCTACTTCACATTACTTTTTTAATTTTTTTATTATACCACTGTGAGACATACAACTACAAAGGTGTTCATAATTGGTTCTTGGGAATACAGTATTCCAGCACCCATATCTGTCCACCAGGGCCCCATTTCCACCACCAATGTACCCCACCCTCTCCTGCCCACCACCAGGCTTCCTCAATAGCAGGTACCCCCGTTTCCTCTCTTTCTCTGTCTCTCCCTTTTCTCTCTCTGTCTCTGAATTTCTCTCCCACTTCTTTTACACATTGTGGCTAGCCCTGCAGATATTTAGAATTTATCACTTAAGTCTCTGTGTATATTCAAAGGTGAGTTGTAGTCTGCCATTACCATTTCCCCACACTTAGTAAAACACTAGTATCTATTTATATCCTATTAATTGAATGCAGTAATTCTATATCTGTCCTTTTCCTTCTGACTAATTTCACTCAGCATGATAGTCTCCATGTCCATCCATGTGCAGGTAAATTTCATAATTTCATCTTTTCTGACAGCTGTATAATATTCCATAGTGTAGATGTACCACAGCTTCTTTGGCCAGTCCTCTGTTCTCGGGCATTTAGGTTGTTTCCAGATTCTAGCTATTATGAATAGCGCAGAAATGAATAAAGAAGTACAAATAGTGTTTCTGCTATGTGTTTTTCCATCTCTTGGGTATAATTCCAGGAGTGCTATTACTGGATGAAATGGGAGCTCAATATCTAGTTTTCAGAGGAATGCCCATATTATTTTCCAAAAGGGCTGGACCAGTCTGCACTCGCATCGAGTCCCCTTTTCCCCACATCACACCAGCACTGGTTTTTCTTGCTATTTTGGATGTGTGCCAGTCTCTGTGGTGTGAGATGGTACCTCATTGTTTTGATTTGCATCTCCCTGATGATTAAAGACGAAGAGCACTTTTTTATATGCCTTTTGGCCATTCGGATTTCTTCTTTTTTGGAAGTTTCTGTTCATTTCTTCTTCCCATTTTTTTGATGGGGTTGGCTGTTTTTTTCTTGTGAAGTGCTACCAGTGCCTGATATATCCTGGATATCAACCCCTTGTCAGGTGGGTATTTTGTGAATATTCTTTCCCACTCTGTGGATTGTCTTTGTATCTTGGTCACCGTTTCTTTTGAGGTGCAGAAACTTTTCAATTTTATATAATTCCATTTGTTTATCTTTGCTTCCATTTGCTTGGTCAGTGGTGTGTCATCTTTAAAGATACGTTTAGTTTCGATGTCGTAGAGCGTTTCTCCTATGTTTTCTTCAATGTACCTTGTAGATCCATGTGTGGTGTTCATATCTATAATCCATTTTGACCTGAATTTTGTGCATGGCATTAAAAGGAGTTCTAGGTTCATTTTTTTACATGTAGCTGCCCAGTTTTCCCAGCACCATTTGTTGAAGAGGGTTTCTTTGCTCCACTTAATATTTTTTGCTCCTTTATCGAAAACTAACTGGTTGTACATTTGAGAGTGTGTTTCAGGATATTCAGTTCTATTCCATAGGTCTACGGGTCTGTTTCTATAACAATACCACACTGTCTTAATTACAACTGCTCTGTAATAGAGCTTGAGGTTTGGGAAAGTGATACCTCCCATCTTCTTTTTCCCAAGAATTGCTTTAGCTATTCATGGGGGTTTATTATTCCATACAAATTTCAGTAGTGTTTGTTTGAGGAACATCATGGGTATCTTTATAGGAACCGCACTGAATCTGTATAAAGCTTTAGGGAGTATTACCATTTTGATAATGTTAGTCCTTCCAATCCATGAGAAGGAAATGTTTCTCCATTTCCTCAGGTCCTCTTTTTATTTCCTGAAGTAACGTTTTGTAGTTTTCTTTGTAGAAATCTTTTTGCATTTTTTGTCAAATTGATTCCTAGGTATTTTATTTTCTAAGAAAGTCAGAGGCATCTATAAGCCAGTTTCTCTTTTGGAAAAATACTGGTCAAGAAGTCATTTGATCCATGTGACTCTCATGAACAGCAAAATAATCACTGTGTTTATAGACCAATTACATGCAGCTTTTGCTATTATTTATGTCTTCTGATTGGTAGTTTAAGAGAAAGGAAGAGCTTCCCAAGGATAATGATAGAGTTCAGATAGGAATTTTAGGGATGTTAGTGCTAGCCAGGACTTCACCTTATTTCTTTGTATTGCACAGATACTGATATTTGCACCATAATTATGCTGTGAAATTATTGAAAAAATTTTTTAACTTTCAGCTATCAAACATAAAGAGAAAGCAATAATGCCATTGATTTCTGAAGTAATCTTGCATTTTATTTCAATTTTGTACGTACAGGGTTGTAGATTGGGGCCATAACTTCATTTCTTCTTTCCCTCCCATCCCAACTATTCCCAGTTTAAATTTCCATGTCTTAGAAATGTCTTTATGATTGTGACTTGATGCTCTCAGTTGGAGACATGGGAATTCCCCTTTCTTCAATTCTCTGGACCCTTGCCTTATTGGTCACTGGGGTTTCAGGTCTACTTCTGTGTTTATTATTCTAATTTTGGTTGTAGATTTTTGAAACGGGTATATTCAGTCAACCCCCATAAAGAATGCAATTTGTCTTTAGAACTATGGCATATTTTATTATTTTATTTTATATATTATTTTTACTTTTTTGGGTCACACCTGGCAGTGTTCAGGAGTTACTTCTGGCTGCTCTGCACTCAGGAATTACTCCTGGCTGTGCTCAGGGGACCATATTGGGTGTCAGGGATAGAACCTAGGTTGGCCTCATTCAAGGCAAATGTCCTCGCTGTGCTATCACTCTGGCCCCCCCATCATACTTTATTTTATTTTATTTATTTATTTAATTAATTTATTTATTTATCCACCCATCCATTTATTTATTTATTTATCTGTTTATTTATTTATTTATTTTTCTTTTTGGGTCACACCTGGCAATGCTGAAGAGTTACTCCTGGTTCTACACTCAGGAATTACTCCTGGCGGTGCTCAGGGGACAATATGGGATGATATGGCCCCCGCCATATTTTAAAGTTAGTGATTTTAACAGATTTGAAAGAGGACTGCTCTTTTGACCTTGAAGTTTTATCACAATATTTAGGTAAGATGCCATTTGCAAGCACATCTTCTAGTACATTCTCTACTTTCTCTTTGATACACTGCTGAAACTCATGTTTGGTTCTATGACTTTTCATATAATTTCAGGGCACTATCATATAACCCTATTAAAACTTACTGTTTTCTATTTATAGCAGTGTGTCTTAGCCAAATGATTAGACACTTCTAAGAACAGGAGTTTATTTAATTATTACCACAGATCTGTTTTTTCCAAGGTCTGATGTAATCACTAAAGTCTTGAAAATCTAGTTATCTGTCTTCATCAATGTAACGCCATTGATGACTCCTGTCAGTTTTTTGTAATGAATGTCACATTCATATTGTGAATGTTCTCTAAATCTTTGACATAAATTGGTCTCTCTCTCTCTTTCTCTATCCCTTGCTCTGTCCTTCTCTCGCTTTCTCTCTCTCTTCAGTAAAATTAGACTAAATTTTTTTAGGGTAGCATCTGGAAAAATGCTTTTGTTAGATTAGATCACACGGTTCTCTGAGCTAGGACTTTTATAAATGCCATATAACTTAGATAACTCTTCCCATACCACTGGGAAAAGTTCAGTCAACTATGTAAAATAAAATTAGCTCTCTCTATAAAAACATGTGTATGCTACAAACTGTAAACATTATGTACAACGTTTAAAAACCTTCAATTAGACTTTAGAAGAATTTAAAACTATCTGCTGTACAACATTTATATTGCATCACTATCTTCTCAACAAGATAAAGGTATTTCACTTCTGTTTCTTTGCTTCCCTACTACCATATATCAACTAGTTCTTTCTTAGCAAATTTCTAAATATTACTTATTTTAAAAGTGCAATTTTTTCATTGAAACAATTTTCCATTATAGTATATGTTTCATGTGTAAATCATGATAGTTATATTTCTGAACACTAAATTAAACTTACCTCTGAAAGAGTAATTTTATTCATTTCTAGCATCCTTTCTTCAGCAATCTGTAACTTTCTTGACTAGTGTCAGCCACAGAAATCTCTAATGATATTATTGTAAGGGCTGCTCATATGACATTTAATCAATTACTCTTTTATGAAAATTCTTAAAAACTGTCTAAATAAATTGTTCCAAAGCACATCCTTTCCTCTACAAACGTCTTTAAAGCTCTTGACAACAGGATAATATATCTGTGTCCCAAATTGAACGCCTATTTATAGTGTAGGCACTTAGCAAATGATTATTGACCTGCAAGGTAATGCATGCAAATCCACCTTGAACAACAGAAAGCTATACTGAAGCCTCTTGGCATGATAACACTTCTAAAGTTTAATTCAGAAGGGCCTTGCTTTATCACCATAAATTTAATGGTGCATATAATCTCCACATTTTCAAAATGAGCACTTTTAATATTGTGCAAATATCATCTATTTATCACCAAGGTATGAAAATCCATTTTTTATTATAACATCTTATATATCCATAACTGAATGCATTAATTTAAGGGAAAAATCTGTTTTTAAAGATTCTTACACTTGCATGCTCTAATTTCAACCTTTATATTCCTCACATGGGAATAATGTACCCACCCTACCACAACTACCTTCATTATAACTAAGCATAGTAATTATAAAAAGAAAGAATTGATCATTTTGAAATATATGATGGACTGTCACAATTGTGATCAAGCACTGGAATAGAAAAAAAATCTATACATGGCATACTATATTGAACTGAAATAAAAACTAAATTTTGGCATATTTTTATAAATAAAAAGCTTACTTCTATAAAATTAACTCAGCAACTAAAATATATTATATTTATTAAATTAGAATGCCTTGGTACATTAAAAGTTTTGGAAAATATTGCATCAAAGAACTGTGTTATTGCTCATATTGGTGCAATTTTTTATTGAGACACAAAAATCCAATTTCCAGGTTCATTACCCAAAACAACACAGAAATTTGAAACAAGAAAACATCTTATTGCTTGAACTATAGATCAAACTATAATTCATACACCACATTCCCTTATGGATTCTTAGAATAAAAAAAGACAAAGAAAAAAGGCAATTTTTCTGCCTATTTGATCGATGTCCCATTTGACCTCTGTAATGACCTCCTGCCATAACCTTTTAAATACCATCTGCTCTTTTTGTGAAGAGTGTGATGGGAAGGAGTCACTTCCAGACAGCAATTGATTATAAGAGCATTAATCAAGAGCATGGATTATCTGTAGCATGACACTGTGTGTTGTAGTTAAGCAGTCTGGCCTTCAATATGATTGGAAAGGGTAATCCTTATGTGGACGCTTGAAATGGACTTAAAAAACACATGTTAAGGGAGCTGATCAAATAATGCATGAACATTCACTGAAATATGTGATAAATTTCAGCAATTTGGTGGCTAATTTGTTTACCCAGTGTAATGGGATAGAGCGATTATAATACATTCTCATAAAATGCTATTAATAGCTTAGATGTGAAAAGAAAGCAGTGCAATTTCTGCTTAGAACGCAAGAAGACAATAGACATTTACTGAGTTTTGAATAAGACATATGTCTGATGGTTCCATTTCCCCCTAACAATGTATACTCTACAGAAGAATGCTATTTCATAAGAGCTAAATTCTATATATATTTGAATATATAGAGACAAAATTAGTATTTCAATTTATTATTTTACATTTCAACATGTGTAGTATGAGTATCTCAATAAGTATTTTAATCTTACACATCTTTAGAAGCATATAAAAGTATAATATCTTATTTTAGTGATTCGTATTTTACAAAATGTCTTCATTAAAATTGCTATAAAAAGGATTACAGAGAAACTATGTGTGTGTGTATCTGTATGTTTGTGTGAGTGGATCATTAATGTAGTAAGGAAAAATAAGTCAGTGTAGGATAGAAGAGACAGAGTAAGTGTTAGAGACATACAATGACACAGATAGAAAAACAGAGATAAAGTACTGTTGAAATCAAAATATTTTAACCTCTTCTCCAGCCTTATGATGCCTACCCAGAACAGAAAAACATTTTTATACAAGCGTATTCTAAAAAACTTCATATCATTGATGAGAGGACATTTATATCAGCATAAGAAATAGAAAGAAATAATAAAGCAGACTATTCATAAATAGCACTTAGAGGTTGTTATGAAGAGGTTGAGTTACTTGCCTTGTATGCACTTACCCATGTTTGAATTCTGGCTGTACTTGGTCCTCCAAGCACTGCTGGGAACAAGTGCTGAGCAAAAGCCCAGTGTAGCAAAGAGCACTGCTGGGTGTGGCCTAACCCCACCTTTTAAAAAAAAGGAATTAACACTTTTTTTGTCTTTTTGAGTTACACCCAGTGGTGCAGGGGTTACTCTGCACTCTGTACTTAGAATTACTCCTGGTGGTTCCTCAGGGGACTAGATGGGATGCCAGAACTGAACCTGGGTCTGCTTCATGCAAGACAAATGCCCTCCTTGGTGTACTATCACTCTTACCCCAGGAATTAACATTTAAACCCTTAACAAAACAATAGCTGCAACATCAACTAAAGAAAACTAAAGACTTGCCAAAATATTATATAAAACTATTCTTATTTGTCTAGTTTAATAAATGTATGCTAAATATTAACCATTGTAATATTTAAACCTTCTATCAGTGACATTGATTCTTTGAAAATTTATCAACAAGTAGTTATGCTTTCTCAGCAAAGCTAGCAGAAACCACATTATTTTCTACATGGAAAATATTCCAAACAGTCTCGATTCTTGCTATAAATAAAACTTTTCTCCAGAATAATTATTCTTTTTTAATCAGAAATTGCAACATACTTAGTGGTAAAGTCAAATAGTACTAAAAGGGTAATAAATTGTATGATTTATTGATGCAGTTTAAAAAGAAGAAAAAAAATAAGATCTAGCTAGCATAAGCAGAATGGAAATTTATGGAAAGGGACTTATGAAGCTTTTCTGCATTGTTTTGAAGGCTGGTGAATTATATTAGAAGAAATTCAAGAATAAAAGAAGACAAAGAAATAAATTACAAAAAGGTCATGCATTGAACAACAAGCGCGGTCTTTTCTCCTGGGCCAGTACTCCTGATACCTAAGAAGGTTGCTTCCACAACCAACATTACATCATCTTAACTGGGTTGCTTAATTTTCATGCATGTGCTGCACAAGTCAATATATATGACAGGGAATACGTATCTGGCCCATACAATTTAGTCCTCTCATCTACGTTTCTCCTAAGTTTTCTCATTTATTTCTTAAAGTTATTGCATTACTATTAAACTTTCTTGAACAATTATATACATTTTAAAATCCCATTAAAATAAATTTTTCTGAGAAATTATTAGACTATGTTTTAGCTATTTAAATTGTTAATAGATACTGAGGTTTGTTTTAAAGCTTAAGGGTATTTTTTGTTCTTTGTTCTATACTTAGTCTTTATTTTCTCCTTAAATGATAGTTTCAGGGTCAGAGCAATAGCACAGAGGGTAGAGCATTTGCCTTGCATGTGGCTGACCTAAGTTCTGTCTCTAGCATGTGATATGGTCTCCCGGCATTTGCCAGGAGTAATTCCTGAGTGAAGAGCCAGGAGTAACCCCTGAGCATTGCCAGGTGTGACCCCCCAAGAAATGTTAGTTTCTGTTCTACTCCACACTCTAATAAAGTCAATGCCAATTTCTATGTTAGGATGATGTCTATCATCCAACAAATTCTCTAGAGATTCCTCGAGTATGAGGTCATTTTTTTGTTTGTTGTTTTGACCATAATTAGCAGTGCTTAGGGGTTTCTGCTAGCTCTGTGTTCAGGGTTCACTCCTGGCTGGCTTATGGCACCGTATGGTGCTCCATATCTAACCTATATGGGTCATGTTCAAGACAAGCACCTCACCTGCTTTACTGTACCTTCAGCCTTAAGAAAGTCATTTGTAATATATACAATGGAATTGTCAATGTATGCAGATATTTATCTATATCCATTCAATATATTATGTATAATCGTCAACTCTGGGAATTATAGTAAAGCTTTATGGGAAATCTAGGAGCAGGGTAAAATTGTTTGACCAAGTCATTTCATGACATGTTAAACATTCACACATTTTATTAGTGCCCAGTACTGTGGTTGTAAGAGCTAGAGACATGGCCCCATGGTCACTGGGGTCCCCTTGTGTTTTGTGGCTGATGACTGTCCCCAAGTGATGGGGATAGGAATGGGGCCACAAGCTGTTGACAGCGGTGGTTTACCCAAACTTAATCCTATTATTTTAGGGAAATCATAGTGGCCTGGGGAGTAGCAATTACACATAGGTGTGATTGGACATTAATGTAACAGTGAACCCCCTGCATGGGAAATTCTTCAAGGAAATCTCCCAAGGATAGAATCCCATTTGGGGGCTTCCGTACTCCATATATCTTCTAGGACATCTTCCTGAGGATGGAATCCCATCTAAGGGTGCTACTATCTCCTTTCATTAACTGGTAATCATTCAATCATATTAAATTTACGACTTAATAGTATTTCTCATCATTTTGTTTAAACACATTAAGAGACAGACATTCATCTATACAGTATACTGTTTAAGTGATATCTCTAGACTATGGTAGAGGGTGGCTATTCCTGGGGATATCACTATCTTCCAGACTACAGTTCTCATCTCAGATTAGTTTCCCTAACTGCAACAGGATCCTTATTCAGTTACTTCATGTCAGAGTTTGTTTGATGACTGTGCTCTTAACTTATTATACGTATGGTACTTACTCGATTTCAAGTGAAGCCAGGTAGCTTCCGGCCTGCTGTGTCATTCCAGTATCCTTTGAGACCCAACTTTTGTGCTGTAAGGAGCTAAGGTCAGTCTAAGGGCAACTGGGGCTTAAGTCAAGTAAATATGAAGGAAGCCCAGGATTAAATGCTACTCGGAGTCAATTAACTCACATAATACAAAAAACATAGCACGGTTTTCCCTGCATCTGTACAAAAAGGACACTGATTTAGCAAAACTGCCATGTAAAGGCATAAAGGGAAAAAGACATGCAATATTTCATTTTCATATGCAGCATCCAGAAAAGGTTTGACTACAAGTTTTGTGTCTGATGTGGAGATATTTGTGACTAAAGAGTAGGGGAAGAAAACACAAAAAGAAAATATAAAGACAAATATGGAGGATTGGGGGTGACAGGGGTGGGATGGGGTGAGCCCCGGAACACTGTAAAGGGTATAACTCTATTAACATAAGCTCTGCAGGAGGAGAAAGGACAAACAGTTAAATCTAAAATGTTTAGAACTATCCAAAACACCACTATTTTTAAGTGCCCATTAATTAAATTTTACCCATTTAATATATTTAGAAAATAAATTACAATTGCTCAGCTTGAAAGCATACAATTTTTTTTATTTGATTTGCCAGCTATTGAACCTTTCTAGAGACATTTTCTTTTTTTTTTTAATTTGTTTATTATACCACCGTGAAACATACAATTACAAAGGGGTTCATAATTGGTTCTTGGTAATACAGTATTTCAGCACCCATCCCTCCATCAGTGCCCCCATTTCCACCACCAATGTACCACTCCCCCTCCCGTCCCCCCAGGCCACCTTAATAGCAGGTAGCCCAGTTTCCTCTCTTTCTCTCTCTATCTCTCTCTCTGTCTCTGCATCTCTCTCCCTCTTATTTTACACATTGTGGCAAGCCCTGCAGATATTTAGAGTTTATCACTTAAGTCTCTTTTGTGAATATTCAGTGGTGAGTTTTAATCTGCCATTACCATTTCCCATATTTATTAAAACACTGGTATCTATTTATATCCTATTAATGAATGCAGTCATTCTATATCTGTCCTTTTCCTTCTGACTAATTTCACTCAGCATGATAGTCTCCATGTCCATCCATTTGCAGGTAAATTTCATAATTTCATCCTTTCTGACAGAAAGCATACAATTTACTTTTGTTTATATCCCTTTGTTTAAATGTTCTATTTTGGTAGTCTTTTTTGCTCTCTAAAATCCCAATATTTTCAATAATTCTATACATAATATGTGATTTATTCCACATGAAAAATATCTAGCATGTTAATTTACACTTGTTTCCTCTACCATTATTTTAATGTGGTCTCATAAAACAAAACAGAAAAGCATCATAAGTATTGTTTTCAATAGCACAAACATTTCTTATTCAGGGGCAGAAGTGATAATACCACAGTTAGGGTGTTTGCCTTGCATGCAGTCAACCTGTGTTATATCTCCTGTGTCCCATATGGTCCAGAGCACCACCAGGAGTCATACCTGAGTGCAGAGCTAGGAGTAACCCCTGAGCACCAACTGGTTTGACCGAAAAGAAAAAAAATAAACAAAAATAAAACTTATTCAGTGAAAAATTACCATTGGGTATATAAGTAAAATATATTACAGTAATAAAGTACATCTTATACTTCACTGAACACAGATATTATATGTAAAATATACTTATATATTTTACATATAATAATGAACTAAATGTTTACCAAGATTGAAGGTGGGTTATTTTCATACCCTAATCTCTCTATTTTAGTTTTAGTAAAAAAATGAACAAATGAATTTAAAAAGATTGCTGATATGAGATAAAAATTAGGTACTATGGGAACAATCTGAATAGGAGTTTGGTATGCTTCAGAGCACTGTTTACTAAAGTTTTGAGTTCATATCTTAGATTAAATGTTAATATTTAATTATTGATAAATAACACTATATATTCTATAACATGACCAAAAGTGAAAATTAAGAATAGTTTCTAAATACCTGCAATATAGGTTAGGAGAAAGTGTTTGTTGGCTTCATTATTTTCATTGGTGTTTCCCCCTTGTCTTTTTAGTATTTGCTTTGGTGGGTGTGTTTGTAATTACTGAAGATAATTATTTTACTAATGCTTCTTAAGCAGAGAGAATCAGTCAGGAATGCTTATTGACTTCCCCTGCGTCTAAAGAACTATACCAGAAACTGTAATTAATGGAAAAAGAAAAGTTCTCACAGATAAGTTAACAAATAATTAAAAGAGGGGTGATGAGCATAATGAACAGACAGAATGAATGAAAGAAAGGGGTAAAAATATTTTGTTCTCTTGAAAGGATGAGGTAGTCAGGGACAACTTGCAGAAAATGATGATAAGGAAGTAAAGTTACCAATAACTACGCCAGAAGAAATTTGCAAAGACTGATTAGGAAGAAGTGCTATAAGAAAGCGCCAACTCCAAGACAGGGTGCTAGGCAATAAATGTCTACAGTCTGCCAGACCGTTCCTTTACAGAACAGTTCAGCAGAGTGTTGTAGCAAACTACATGGCCGCACCCTTACATCTGTTTCCTATGTACAGAGTTGTTGGTCTTTTTTCACAGTAGTGCATTCACTGATCTTTGTTATTCATTCGGCCCTATGCAACTTCTAGGCCATGAGTCTTTTGTGTTCACCTGGCCTGAGGCTGCACTTGTAGTCTGTTGTTGCTTCTCATGGTCAGTAGATTTACTGCTCCTCCTTCCCTTGAATCCTCCTCTCCCTTTTGTTTGCTTTCCAATTCTTCCTTTAGCCATTTCCATTTTCATTATCTATCTATACTGTTCATTGAGATTTAAATTGACCAATTGATTTAATTAGATTACTTGTTACCTCTCCCCCTCCCTCTAATATCATGGCATGAAAAATATTCAGGAATATTGAGTGAATATTTTTAAACTAATAATTAATTAACCCTGAAAAATAATGCACAGTGTAGATTCAGAGAAAAGGCATCTTATAAAAAACAAATTAAGAAGTAGGTGGAAATACCAGCAGTTATCAAAGGCATAGAGTTGAAGAAGGATGAATAACAGGAGCAAAACGAGTGTTTAAAAGCATAAAAATACTTTACTTGGGATCACTTGATCACTTGATCACTTGACGACTTGACATCCCTAATTCGTTGATTTGCTCAAGCAAGTTACTAACATTTCCATTTGACCCTGTCACGTGCCAACATAACCCATATTACTTGGGATAATAATGGTGAGTAGGTTGTTATATTATTTGTTTTATAGTTCAATAAAGTTTTTCTGCTCCACTTTGAATTGAACAGAAGTAGTCACATATGTCAAATGTGAAATAACAGAGCAGTATATTATTAAAGAATAAACTTTGACATTTTTTATCATTTTCTAAATGTTTTTATCATACCACCATGATATATACAATACAAAGCTATTCATGTTTGGGATTCAGTCGTACAGTGCCATCCTTCCACCAGTGCCCATTTCCCACCACCCAATTCCCAAACACACCCAACCAAACCCTGCCTGTACCTATTGCAGGCTCATTTTACTTCTCTATCTCTTTGTCTTTGTCCCTGTATTTCTCAATCTCTCTTCTATTACACTTTGGGGCTTGTCCTACGGATGCTAATAATGTATGATGTCTCTATCTGATTTAGTAGTGAGTTCTAGTGTGAAATAATAATTCCTCATTTCCCATAACCTCTCCAGTTTGATGCAAATAGAATGATCATTGAAGTGTACAAATGAGAAAGATCCTGAAAGGACCTGGTGCTAAAAGTACATCGAAGTTTAAGATTAACGCACTGCCGCTGTGGTAGATCTGGAGTATCTATCTTCTGGCTGTTTGCTGTGGTGGCTAGAGCTCAGGGTCACACCCACTGGACCAGAGGCTGGGGACTGGGTAGAGGCCCTCAGTCCTTGCTCCGAGTCCAGCAGGCGTAGCTGCCTGCATGCTGAGCAGGCCCTAAGAGCTATGAAGGACACGACCAGGCGCTTGCCAAGACTTTTGCTTTTCCCCCGGAACTAAAATGGAGTTTTTGAATTTAAGAATATTCATCCAACTAATTAGTTCAATTAATAGATCAATTATTCTCTATATTCACTCATAACTGTCAATAGTTTTACATTATTTGAAAAATTGTAACTTACTTCAATAATCTCATAATAATCAGAATGTATACAGAGAAGGCACAAAATGAAAAAAAGTTTATACTTGGGTCATACTATTTTTCCCAAAACTATTTCACTCTGTTATTAGTGGTTTCTTATCACTGTCACTCTCACTGTCTTATTGTTCATCATCGATTGGCTTGAGCAGGCACCAGTAACATCTCCATATGTCCTGTCTCATGCTAGTAGAGCCCAAGGGCACCTGCTTGCTCCAGGAACATAAAGAGCCTCAAACCATTCCATCAGATCATGGGAATGAGGTCTATAATTGTTACTGGTATTTGGCATATCAAATACGACACGGGTAGCTTGCCAGGCTCTGCTGTGTGGGTAGCATACTCTTGTAGTCATCTCTAAATCCAGCATTTATTGATGAAACGCATGGCGCAAAGTGGCCGGGCGAGCCAGGCTGTGATAGGCTTGTCTGCTGGGTGGAAGTCTGGATGTGGAAAATGGAGGCCCTCATGGAGTGGGGGGTAGTCTGGCTATTTGCAAGGCTCTGCTGGGGTGGCTGGCAAGGGCTAGAACCCGCCATCCCTTCTGGGTGCCTCGTGAGTGGCTGGGCACAGGGAGAGCCAGAAGCAGCTCTGCCCCATATCTGTGAGTTTCTTATATACTTAGTAAAACTTTCCAATGCATTCACAAAGAGAAATGAAAAGGTACTATTGGTTTTCAACAACCTACACTTACTTAGTATTATTGAAAATATTTTAAAAATTTTATTTGACAATTTTAGTGATATATCATTATCAGTGCAAAAAATCCCTTTACCTGATTATGCCACTATATGAATATCAATAATTTATTTGCTATGTTTATAATCTTAATATTTTATATTATAATGGACTGAATAAATTTGAAAATGTGTTATTGAGTGCATTAGTAAATACATAATAAATATTAATTCCTTGAAGTGGGATCACTGTGCCAAAGTATGTGTGTTTTTAGTGTAATAAAGTTTAGTGATTGGTTGCATTGATTGGTTGCAATATTGAGTTTGTATTGATTAAAGATTCCACTGTCAATGTTTCCCCATTTTTTAAATAAAAGAGTGCGCTGTCGTATTTAAGAAGTCCTTCTCTTTAGTTTTCTTAGGAAGATTCTTGTTGCATAAACATTCTCTGTTGGTATTTCTGTTCATTGTTTTTTTTTTTTTTTCTTGGTACTAATCCACATATTCTAGCAATTAATACTGTTTGGAATAAATCTGAACCATACTTGAATAATTTTTCCATCCAAAAGAAGGTGCTGATCCTTTTACCACCCAAATAGTATTGCCTTTTACCATGTAAATGTTAATTGTAATTATACAGATGCACTTCAAATTAAGTTTTTCTGTTGTTTTGGTTTATATCTTTCGACTCCAGTTATACATATTTTTCGCCTGTTTTCTAAATCTATTACTCATTCTTTTATCCCCATTATGTTAACCTTATTCCTATTATCTTGCACTTCCTTTATCTTAGTCAGCATTCATGTCTCTGAGTTCATCTTTCCTTTTGATTTTTAATTTTGTTTCTTTTTAATTTCATTTTTATTGTGATTTTGTCAAAGTTATTTCTTTCTCAATTTTATCCTTATAGCTATTTTGACTCTTTATCTCTCTGTTCTTTTTTCTCTATGCCTGTCATTTTCTGGCAAGACATAAAAAATTATGACCTGTTTTTTCGAATACTTCATGTATCCAGAGATCTTTCATATCCTCTATCTAATTATTGCTCCTTTTAGTACTACAGTCTTCCTTTATCAAAGTGAATTGTTTACCAAATTTAGTTTCCTTTTTATTGATGTGAACATTCATGGAAAGTTTTGCATTTTTGCATTCTGTTTGACTAAGTAATTATTTTGGGATACTTTTTGTCCTTTAGGCTTTTTCTTACTTGCTTTACTAAATTGCTCCCAGTAAATATCACAAATATACCTGTTATATTTGTTTTTATCAGTTTTTAGCATGAAATGGAAACAGTATTTTTCTACTCAAAAATTTATAAGTTTATATACATTAAAGATTCTTTCTCTCTCAATTGAGACAAAATGTATTCCTAAAGGTAAGTGATGCATCTTTGAAATCTGAGTCAAACAACTAGCTGATGAACTTCCACTGAGCTTCTTTGTTGCCCGAGTTCTTCTTTTTATGCTTTTTTGGGTCACACCCTGCAATGCTTAGGGGTTACTCCTGGCTCTGCACTCAGGAATTATGCCTGGTTGTGCTCGGCGGACCATATGGGATGCCAAGGACCAAACCCAGGTTGGCCACATGCAAGGCAAACACCCTAACCGCTCTACTATCTCTCGGCCCCAATTCTTACATTTTTGTATTGCATCACATTTTCTGAATTAAAGTCTGCTATTCCTTATTATCATTAGCTATGCTAATCTCTTTATTCTTGATTAATTAATTGATTTGTTTGTTTGTTTATGGTTTGGGGGCTTCACCGGGAGTGCCCAGGGCTTACTTCTGGCTGTGTGTTCAGGGATAACACCTGGCGTTGCTCACAGGATCATATGTGATGCCAGGGAACAGGAATGGCACCCAAGTGGGCTATCAGCACAAAAACGACCTCACTCACTGTTTAATCTTCTCAGATCCTCCTTATTCATATGAATTCTGTCAATTTTCATCTATTTTGTCACATATTTATAAAATTGAAATCTATGAATATGTCTATGTCCATGTTTTAACAAATTGTAATTGTAAGAGTTTTCCCTTGTGGAATGGAGGAGTTAGGAGTGGTGATACAGTGCAGGGCATAGGAGTATAGACACTAGTCCTCAAGCAGAGATGGGTGTGTTCTACGAGAGTCGTCTCTCAGGCCATGCAAGTGTGTGAGTGTGGTGTGCATGTCTGAATTGGGCTCATTATATTTTCGTTTTAAAATATTCTCATGAGGAATATGCTGACTTACATAGTAATTTTCCTGCTTGATAATCTTCTCTAAATAAAACCAAAACCATAAAAGTAGATCCACATAAATTCTAGTTACTATATCTGGACGTTAACAAACTTATTTGGTCTTCTTCTCCCTTACTGGAAATAAGAATTGCTAATTTCTCTTCTGGAAATTCAACTTATTTATGAAGTGTCCCCGCCACTGCACATGAGTTCAATTACTATTACATACCTGGAACATTCCAGTGCCTGACTCGAACACTAACATCCACTTTAGAAAATACTTGTCTTCTTGATAAAGCTATATTCAATTTTTCATGATTATCACTTACATACAGGGATTCTGGCCATGTTCAAAAACCAACTAGATATTTGTCTTTGAATTTATTCAACATTTTTATGGTGATTTTCAGATATTCTTTGTTGTGTATACACACTCCATTTTTTTAGTGCATTTCAAATAAAATTTAATTCAATGTCTCCTCCAGTTATAACACTTTATTAATTGTCTTCTTTTACATATAAAACCAAATTCCCTCAAAGAAGTACTTATATTTCATGAATTCATAACAAACTAAAGAGGAAAGAAAGATATATTACAAGGAATTGACTTATTTCATTCTGTAGGTGCTAATAAAAAATTTATAAGATGAGGAGTCAGGTCCACAGCTTTGGAGCTTGGAGAGAGTGCTGTTATACACTGCATTTGAATTCTAATGCATCATCCCTCACATGAATTATTCTGAAAGCCCCTTTTCTAGTTTCAGACACTAATACGTATGTCCTTACTTCTTTTCTGTACCGTGCAAACTGCTATACACATTCTGATAAAACTACTTTTCTATAAAAACAATATTCATGTCCTAACAATTTAAAGTTGTCTAAGTTTTCAAAATCCTACCTATGTTTTCAGTAAACTAGAGGGTTTCTTCAAAATTACCTTTAGTTTTTTTACTCATATTTAACTGTGGTTTAATCATCAACTGAAGAAGATTATTTTAAGGCTCCAAACTTTCAGGATCAAAGATTTCTTAATGCAGTCATCACAGCTATACAAAATTGGGTTTACATGGATTGTTCAACAGTTAAAATTAGGTAATTTGGAAAGTTGAGTAGCTCTTTCAGGCTATTAGAAACCATTTAGAAAATCACCACTCTTTGCAATAATGGCAAAATGTAAATTAAATAACACCATTAGGTCTACAAAAGTCCATTTCTGATATGACAGGAAAGAGGAGTGGACACATGCATAAGAGAAATTCAGACCTTCAGAAAAAATCAAGGGTAAAACTCTAATGAAACAAGTTTGATAGAGGGGTGGCTGCTTATGTTGAATTAATGCATTTTTAAATGAAAAAAAGTAAGTTGCTACATTTTATAAGCACCTATATAAGCAAGATTACTAGTGCATAAACAAAGAGAAAGCTCTCAGTTAAATTATGTATTGGTTTCAACGAAATATTTAATTATTTACACATTAAATATAATTTAAATGTTTGTATATGCAGTACAAGAAAATTTAAAAAGCATGAAATAATATTTTATTTTTTATATTGGAATAACTGTAATTAAAAATTTTGTAATAAGTGAGAAGTGAAAATACGACCAAAAATAATTATTACATAAGTCATTATTATAGATTAATTTTGCAAAGCTTTTTCAGTAAAAAAAAAAGAAAATATAAAACATGTACCAAAAGATTTATGCTGTAAAATGAAAATAATGTCCTATAATTTTATGATTTTTTTGAAATAAAAATATCAGAATCACATGAAAGTAATGAATGCCTACATTTATATGATGTCACAGATTCTTTTAAAAACATCTTTAGTATCATCATGAATAATACTGTAAAGAGAATGACCAAATCAAATACGTAACTTATGGTTGGTTGGTAGAGAGTATTTAGATCTCTATTACTTCTTTTTTCCAAGTTATTTAACTAATTAGTTAGCCCATGCTATGCATTATGATGCTAAATTTGAATAAGCATTAGAAAGACATACCAAGTTAAAATGATAGAATATTACAGCAAAAAAAAACCTAAAAATGTATTTCTCTTTTTGTAAGAGGGTTGCCTTGGATATTAGTCTCCTAGTATATTTTTTATATCCCACAAATGAATTAAGACATTCTCTATCTGTCCATTTCCTTTGGACAAATTTCTCACAGCATTAACCTTTCCATGTCCATCCATTTATAGGCAAATTTCATAACTCTGTTTCTTTTTAACAGCTGCATAGAATTCCATTGTGTGGATGTACCAGAGTTTTTTATCCAGTCATCTGTTTTCAGGTTCTAAGATTGTTTCCATATTCTGGCTATTGTGAATATTGCTGCTATGAACATAGTAGTGCAGATGGTGTTTGTGCTGTACATTTTTGGGTCATTGGGAATTACACTTCTAGTTTTTGGATGAATGTCCAAAAACTAGTAGTGTAGTTGATCTACTACACATTTTTTGCTCTTTTATCAATATTAAATGATCATACATTCGACGATGTGTGTCAGGGTATTAAGTTCTATTCCATAGGTCCACTTGATCACTTGATCATTTGAATCCCGTTATTCATCGATTTGCTCGAGCGGGCACCAGTAACATTTCCATTGGACCCTATCATGTGCCAATGTAGCCCAATGGCATCTGGTAGATTCAGGAATATGAAGAGCCTCAAACCATTCCTTCAGTGTCTTGACAAGTAAGTCTGACCATCTTGTGGGTGGCGGCACGTGATCTTTTGACATCCCGTGGGATCCAGTCGGTAATGGCTCTAGTCCAGCGGTCATCTCCAAATCGCATTACATGTCCAGCCCATCTTATTTTCCATGCCTTGGCAAACAAGACAGAATCCCTGGTTCTGGAATAGTGATGGAGGTCAGAACTCCGATTCCTTCTCTCACTTGAGTGAGGCGTGATATTCCAAGCATAGCTCTTTCGATTCCTCTCTGGGAGACCCGAATAGCATTCTCATCCTGCTTTCGTTGGTCCCAGGTCTCTGAGGCATATGTTAAAGCAGGGAGAAAGGTGGAGTCAAAGAGATATGCCCGGAGCCAGGCTTGACATCGGCACCTCAAGATATTGTCTTAGACCCAAATTTACATGATAATATTATCCTTGCCATGTGATTTAAAATCTTACGGTTGATATGGGTAAACAGAGTATAATAGTATCACTTGATCACTTGACATCCCGTTATTTGTTAACTTGCTCGAACAGGTACCATTAACATTTCCGTTAGTCTCTGTCATGTGCCAGTGTAGCCCAATAACATCTACTTGCTCCTGGAATACAAAGAACCTCAAACTGTTTGTTTAGGGTCTCGACAAAGAAATCTGACCATTTTGTAGGTGGGCGGCCACATGATTTGTTGATGTCCCATGGGATCCAGTCTGTAATGACTCTAGTCCAGAGGTTGTCTCCAAGTTGCATTACATGTCCAGCTCATCTGATTTTTGATGAGTTGGCAAACTCAATACATCAAGATCCTTTGAGAGCTGTATTACGGATTCACCACCAGGATCTCACCGTTCTACAAAGAAGTGATGCAAAAAGAGGGGTTGGCAGTCTGATACCATTACATCAAAACTCTTCAGCGCCACTCACTAGAACATCATGCGGCAATTTAGAAAGGGAAGGAATGGGAATGAAGATAGATGAATGGTGGGGCCAGAGCGATAGCCCAGCAGGTAGGGTGTTTGCCTTGCACGTGGCCGGCCTGTGCTGGCCAGGGTTCGATCCCTGGCATCCCATATGGTCCCCAGAGCACCAGCAGGAGTAATTTCTGAGTGCAGAGCCAGGAGTAACCGCTGAGCATCGCAGGGTGTGACCCAAAAAAAAAAAAAAAAAGATAGATGAATGGCAATGACACCATCTCTGCTTTGCTGAAGACATCATTCCAATAACACCAAACATTAGCCAAGTGACACAAATGCTGGCTGACTTCAATCGTGAATATGGAAGGATAAATCTACAGCTGAATCTCAACAAAACAATGTTCCTGAATAAAGAACTAGTTACAGATGCTCTATTCACTCTCACAGAACAAACATCTCTGAATGCAGCAGTTATGTATACCTAGGTCCAAAACACAACATGATGAACTATCTAACACATGAGCAGTGCAGCAGGAAGAGAACGGTGTGAAATGCCTACAAGAGTGTTGAAGAAATAGCTAAAAGGACAAAGAACCTCTGGCTCTAGGCACATCTCTTTGACTCCACCATTCTCCCTGCATTTACATACGACTCAGAAACCTGGGCCTATAAAAGCAGGATGAGAACACTATTTGGTTTTCCCAAAGAGGAATGGAAGAGCTATGCTTGGAATATCACACCTAACTCAAGTGAGAGAAAGAATCGGAGTTCCAACCTCTGTCGACGATCGAGAATCAGGGACGCTGTCTCTTTACAGGGAGTTTGCCAAAATAGTATAGAGCAAGATAATTATTTTATAAGTCATTCATATGCCAGATGTTCATTGGAAAAATCATAGATATATCATAAATTGTTCTATATATAAAAATATGGTGATAAATATAATATAATATTGATCTATGCTGATAAAATAGCTACCTCTTAGTTTCCAAAAGTGTGTAATGTGAAATATTTTGTAATTATATCCATGTAATGTGATATATAACTGAAATGTGTTTATAGTATCTCATTTATAATAAATATCTTACAGTTTCTAATTTATAATAAATATCTTATTATATTTATTATCACTGTATCACTGTATCACTGTCTTCCCGTTCATCATCGATTTGCTCGAGCGGGCCCCAGTAACATCTCCATATGTCCTGTCTCATGCTAGTAGAGCCCAAGGCATCTGCTTGCTCCAGGAACATAAAAGAGCCCCAATCCATTCCGGAATGAGGTCTATAATTGTTATTGGTATTTGGCATATATCAAATACAACACGGGTAGCTTGCCAGGCTCTGCCGTGCAGGTAGCATACTCTTGTAGGCACCTCTAAGTCCAGCATTTATTGATTAACCGCGCAGCCGCAAAGCGGCGCTGCGTGAGCCGGGCGCTGATAGGCTGGTCTGCTGGGTGGAGGTCTGACGAGAGAGAAGTCCAGATGTGGAAAATGGAGGCCCTCATGGAGTGGGGGGTCTTCTGGCTTGTTGCGAGGCTCTGCTGGGATGGTGGGCCAGGGCTGGGAACCCACCATCCCTCCCGGCGCCTCATGAGCGGCTGGTCACAGGGAGAGCCAGTAGCAGCTCTGCCCCATGTCTAAAAGTCTCTGACCGGCATACCTGAGCCGGATTTAAGAAAGACTGCTGCAGGGTGGAACTCGATGAGCCGGGCGCTGATAGGCTGGTCTGCTGGGTGGAGGTCTGACGAGAGAAGTCCGGATGTGGAAAATGGAGGCCCTCATGGAGGGGGTCTTCTGGCTTGTTGCGAGGCTCTGCTGGGATGGTGGGCCAGGGCTAGAACCCACCATCCTCCCGGGTGCCTCATGAGCGGCTGTTCACAGGGAGAGCCAGTAGCAGCTCTGCCCCATGTCTGCAAGTTTTACACCGTAATCCAATATAATGAAAGAACTCTCTCTCTGGTGAGAACTTGGACCATACAAGAGAGCCCATGTCTCCCACCAAAGAAAAGGATCTCAGCCGAGAGGAGTCCTACCCAAAATAAAATATCTTATTATCAAATATATTTATTTATAATAAATATCCTACAGTTTCTCATTTATAATAAATATCTTACAGTTTCAATCTAAGTTGCTTAGTAAAATATTTAAATTTTAATGAACTAATTACAGTTTCAAATCTACAAAACTGATGCGGATCCATCAATCTAGCAATGACCATATAAGGTTACTTGCACCAGCCTTTTTTTCATATTTTACTTAATGCTGAAAACATTTTTTATTTTTAATTGTATATGATAAAGAATATCATTTTATAAAAACTATTAATCTATCACTTCTTGAATATTTTAGCCTAGATATCAGATAAACCTCTGAAGAAATAAGCAGTGGTGGCAGTATGCTTTGGTACAAACAATGTGAGAATCTTGGCTGATTTTTAAGAACAAGAGACATAATAGTTTACAACCCAAGGAATGTTTGGACAACATGAGCACTGCAGGAATTCTCAATAGGACTCAGCTGGAGCAGGGCAACATGGGGAGAAGGCTGCATGAGGACATGATGGATGGGGAAGGCAGAAAATAGGGAGGGGTAGTGTTTCTAGGAGGTAAGTGTCTTGCTCATATTTTACCACCTGTGTGGATTTTACCTTTTCAAAAGATTTTATATCTGATTTAAAAAAGGATTATAAAAAAAACAGGATAAGAAGATATAGTAGTAAAAATAAGTGTTAAAGTGACCTGTGCACTCTCTAAAGACAATTTCAAAATTGGTAGATTTACTTTGTTCTTTCTTTGAATATTTTAAGATACTAGCAGAAATATTTACAATTTTAAGTTTAAATTTCACTTGGAGTATATTAGTAAGATTAAGCATATCTATCGAGTCTCAGAATATGTATTTATACTGAGATAATTTTTAAATGAGAAACTGCAGGTCATTATAGGTAATTAGGAAAACATATGAGTGTATTAGTATCTCACTCTTCTAATTTCCTTGGCTTAATTATTCTAGACTCTACTCCATAAGACCACTACAAATATAATGCATTCTATGAATTATAATAATTCAAGGTAGGTACTTAGCAGTAATATCAACCAGGGAACAATGTTGACAATTAGTCATGCCGTTTGTTTACAAAAGGGACTTAGAGAATTATTACACTTAAAGCTCTTTAAATTTTCATCAATTTTCTGATTGTAAAAAGCCATTTAGTAAAAGTAACAAATTTATAAACCACTTAAAATTGATTTAAAGTAAAATAAAATGTGTATCTTTGTTTATCAAATAATTGAGCAGTAGTTTTCATCACTTTGCCCCTCCTCATTTACACATTTTACAAATCTAAACCCCAAGTCAAGCTAACTATGACTATGTGGTTTCAAAACCACTGTGAATTTTCATTATCGTTTCCTTTCCTCAGTAGAGCATTGAAGAAAAAATGCTACGAACAAAAACGACGAGATTTTTTTTTATAAAATCAGATAAATATCAAGAAAAGTACACTAAAACACAACAGAAGGCAGTGAAATTGATCTTTTTACAGAGAACTTTAGATGTACTGGTAATTTTAAGTACAGGATGGATACCAGAGCTCTTGAAATTCTGAAGCTGGGGAACAGGAAATAGATGCTTGCTTTTCATGTGCCTGGTCTATCACTATCATCCCATAAATTTCCCCCCCAAAACAGAATGAGAAATAAGCCCTGAGCATTATATGGCATTACCTCAAACACGACCACTATCACAAAAGAATGTTTAATCTTGAAAATTTTTCCATGAAATGTCAAATTATTCATGTATATGTGACCATTAACTGTCTGCATTTTTATATCTTCTGATATGATTATAAAATTCCTCATGATGAAAACCTAAATATAATTAAAAGATAATCATTAAGTCTAGTAACCACAATTTATTTTATAGCACTATTAAGGGTCAAATTTGTAACTAAAAGTGAAGACAGAAACCTTTCCCATCCTTTTAACATATGTATAATTTCAAAAGTGAAAAACAGCCAAATTGAGCATCTATACCAACATATGTGCACCTAGTATCACTAACAATTCATAAGAATAAAGTCTAAAGTTATGTTATATAATATTTAATATTTTCAAATATTAAAGACAAGCTTCCACATCTATACTAATGGTTTGCAAAGGTTGCAAAACAAAAGGACCCAAACAATGGCAGTCTTTGCCTTCATGATTAGCATCATTCTCCACTGGGAACAGAAAATATAATGCAGTCACACTTCAGAGCCCAGATGCTTTGTTAATACTAGGCATCCCAGACCACCTGTTTTCACATACTCATATGCACTTTAGTCTGTCATTCACGGATGCCCCATACACATATTTGGCAGTTTGCTAGCCATTGCTTTGGCAGTTTTCCAAAGGCAAGTAAGTATATAACACTTTACAGTTTCTCTCTGCATTGCTTTCTAAATTCTGTTAAGTTACTCTCCATCTCTATAAGCACTAAATTCTCATTATAACCATGACAAATTGAGTAAACCAACCTAATTCCACCCAAAACCTATTAATCCAGGGATTTTATGAGGAATTACATATGATTCAATAAATACCTATTTTCAACTGCACAGTCACAAAACATAAAAAATTAGATGATTTACTGTCAGTGTTTCTTAATTATGGTTATTGTGCATAAAGAAATGTAATGAGAATAAATTTTGTGTAGGCTTCTTTATTTTTGGTTAGAACCCTGTAATACCAAATAATACTTAGTATAATATAAATAATGAATAAATTGCAAATTTAAACAACTAACTCTTTTATATTTGAGAATCTAATTGAATTTGGTTAAGGATTCTTAATAAAAATGGTATTCATATTTTAAAAATGTTTGTTTCCAAATGTTTACTATATATATATATATATATATATATATATATATATATATACACAAATATATATATATATATATATATATACACACACACACACAAACATGTTGAAGCACTAATACCTCCAGAGAGAAAAAATTTAAACCATATGAATAAGAAATATACCCTTAAAGTAGGATTCTACTTTTTACTAATAAATTTTTCAACAAAATCTTGAAATTTGTACTATTGTGGCATCTTAATTAAGAATTAACAAAATGTAGCAAATAAAATAACAAACATTGCAGATTAAGTAATTGGATAAAAGAGCATATTTAAAAACTATAAATCCCAAAGTCATTTCTGTAAACCACAAAGCACTCAATATTCCTCCCCTAGTGGTTTAGGGAACAGGCTATTAAGTGAATGTTTCACATGCTAATCATTTTAAAATTGCAATATGCAAAGCATTAGCTCAGCAACCAGGGCTTACAAAGACCAATAAAGAGAACAATGCTGTGCCCAAAAGTTAATTGCCCAGTTTCTGATTGCAAAATATCTGTATTCTCTTCACAATATTCACACACTATATTTGTGAAGATTATATAAAGTAAAATTTTTGAAAACTCTTATGCTGTGGTACAAAGAGATTATACAAGTAAGGAACTGCCCTTGCATGCAGTTAGCTCAGATTTAATCCTTAACTCTCCATGTGATCCCCAGCTCTGCCAGGAGTGATACCATATTTTGGCCAAGAGTAAGTCCTTAGCAGTCCAAAGTATGGCTCCAAAATAAAATGAAAAATATCAAATAAACAAACACATAAACAACAACTATATCCTAATTCCAAGGAATGGTGTACACAGCTAAATTAGTGGACGTTGGGTTTTTTTTTTAATTTGGAAAGCCATTAAGTCATCTCCCCAGCTCCTAACTAGACCTTTTAATGTGCAAACGGTATTCCTCCTTTGCTCATCTCTCAGTAATAAAACATGTTCTTTATATACATCCTATCTTCAGTGCTTGAATAATAAATTAACAAGTCATTTTATTGTTTCTCATATTATAAGACCTTATGGGTGACCTGTATATGGAAAGATTTTGAGTGAGAAAGAAGGATCTAGGGGGAAACCATACAGCTGTTCATCTGATTGACTGAACTTTGACTTCTAGAGGCAAGTGTGAAATGCCTGACAGAAATCAAAGAGGGACGTTTAGAATAATGACATTCTATTTGTTTTTCATCAATATCTGTGTTTTATTAGGGCAACATTTCTATATCTTCAAAATTTTAGGGAAAAGTTTTGAAGCAGTATATGTTTCTATCCTTGTTATTTTGCAAAATTCAAGAAAAGTCATAAAATACATAGAATAAACAAGGAGAAAACAGTTGATGTAGGACTAAGGAATATACAGACAACAATGGGAAGGGAAATGTTCTACATACAAACCCTTTGAAAACCCACTTCCTAGAGCAAAGATGATAGTTTTCATTAGGATAAGAACTGCTGGGGTTTGTGTCAATGTGAGCTTATATGTGGAGTTTTAGTAAGCGATGATAAATCTGAAAGCATCAGATAACATTTAGTGCTCTTAGTATATATAATGAGGGTTTGAGTTGTTTCAATTGAAAGGAATATTGATATGTATAGAATATAAATGATCACTCTTTTATAATAAGGACTATAGCAGCGGAAAATAATATACTGAAAAAGCAGGAATAACATATCTTTAAAGGCAAGTGGTTTATCAATTTATATTGCCTCTATTTATAACTCTGGGGTTTCCAAAAATGAAAGACTGACCTTTTTGAGTCATGCTTTTATCAATTAAAAATGATTATCCATATCAACTTTAATGGACCGGTGGATACAACAAAAATGCTCAAAGCTCTATGCACATTTGGAGCATAAGGTAAATTTTAGTTCCTTTCTTAATCATCCTATACATCCTAGTCCCTGGTAAAGACACTGTAATCAAAGCACTATTTGATTTAGTATAGAAACATTATATAATTAGAAGTGAATTAATGAAATAATAACCTTAGAATCAAGAAGTATCTATGGACAACAGAGTAGAAAAAAATTGTAGTGTCAGTAGAATTAAACAGATTTATTTTGTGTGATAGTACAGGATTAACCCCGTGATCTTTCTCTGCTGATGTTTTCTTCTGAAGTGCAAACTTATAAGTCACAAAGACGATGGCAGAAAATTTTCGCAGAGAAATTCATTAGTATGTCTTGAACTATCTGTATTATCTTTAAAGACAAATGAAGAGAGCCAGGAGCCCAAGAATTCATTTAGCTTTGTAAAATCTGGAAACATTTTTCAGTTCTAAGCCAGCACGAGAATGGGGGCCTCAGTCTATAATCATAAGAAATTAAATTTTGGACTGAAGACAATAGAAGTAAATATAAAGTTTTTAATCTTAACATTACCCTGTTTAGAATGCAATCATAACTATAAGTTACAGAATGTTAGCCGACTTTTAAGTCTAAATAAACAAATAGATCATATAGAAGAAAGTGAATGTTACAGAGATTAGAATATAGAATTAAATAATATAGGCTGATGGATCCAAATAGCTTAATAAGTTCATGCTAGTGGAATTGTGATCATAATTATGCCTACATAGGTTCCTATTTTTTTTCCTGTGAAAATATTTACTTTAGAACTCTCAGGTAATATTTCACTGAAACAGATGTAGGAGGACACAAATTCTAGTGACAGTTTTAGGGTAAGTAATTTGGGATCACATGACATTCACTGACCTATATAAGACAAAAGATAACAAGCATATATTAGGTGTGACTGGACATAAACAGGTCTACAAGTTAATACAGATACAAATGGAACAGGAATTAAAAAAGTTAAAGGGTCTTAAGAGAAAAAATGATTCCTTTAAAACGACACTTGCGTTTGCATTTCTTCGTTAGTACAAAGTCATTTTTCAGCACTTTACTGAAGTATTTGCATTTGTATTAAACACTCCCACAGAGTGCATTCTGTTGGTCAAGCCATATTTCAAACTTTCAGTCTATAAATTGTTTTTGTATAATAGATCAATACATTCTGAATATAATCCCATTAATTAGCACAGTGACTTTGGGGGTCATTTTGTTTATGTTTGTTTTGGGGACACACTCCTAAGCACTTATTCCTAATTCTGTATTCAGGGATCTCTCCTGGCAATGCTTGAATAATCATTCGTGGTACAAGGAATAAAACCTAGATTGGCTACTCTTCTATCTATAACCCTCTAAATGTTGACTATTTCTCTATTTTGGCCTCATCTCTCAATATGTCCAGTATCTATGTCATGTGAGATTTACTTATATCAATGATCAAAATTTTCTAAAAAGAAAATCCTTTATTCTCAAATTCATGCATTTGTGTAAAAGTGTTTATGTTCCTTCTCACAAAATTAGCCTTTATTTATATTTAATAAGACATAAATCTTTTTGCCTAAATACCTATAGTAGTTGTAGAACTTGATATTAATCATAAAAATGCCATCTTGTCTCTAACTACTGTATTATGGCTTTTGGACAAAAGTACGCCGCCTGGGTGGATGTCTAAGATGGCTATGGAAGACAGCTTCATGATGGAGCTATCTTAGCATGTGTGAATCCGTGAGTTTAATCCCAGCCAATCTTAAAATACTTCTTCAATAGATTCGTTGGCTGTGTGACATTCATACAGATGTTTAAAGAATAAAACCTGGATTCATCTTATTACTGACTGCAAAAGAACAACACCCTGTCCTGTGGCTTGCAAGAGATGTCCTAATGAGCCCTGGGTCCCAGCTTACCCAGAGCCTCTCATTTGCTAAGAACCAGCTGCCTTTTGCCTGAAACTCCCTCTTACAATTCACATTGGTAGATTGGGAACAGTTTGGATCTGTGGCTTTTTGAATAGCAGAATATTCTTACAATGAATTTTACATTAGCTGGTAAAAGTGCTTCCTCTGCTAACACCGACACATACTCTCCATGGGCCTAGGCAATCTTACTAGGAATTCCCTGGTTGTGTTTGGATCCTCCTTTAAATAAAATAGCCTTGTTGATCAAAGAGGAATGCAGCTTGCATCCTGGCAAGAGAGCATAAGTTTCAGTAATTCTAAAGTCAGAGCACCCAGAACTAAAGAATCGGATCTTGTGCAAGTTTGGAAAACACATAGCTAACGATATGAAATATTGTAGTAGGAAATATGCTATTCTCTGTAAATTAAATTCTGAGATGCATTTCATCTCAGGTGTCCTCCACCCATCTCTTTATGGGAGCTTGTAAGGTGATAACTGACTCTAGAAAAGTAGCATCTGTAAGACCTGGGCAGGTGAGCACTCCCGGAGCTTTGCATTTAATGTGCTGTTCATTTTTTTTTTTTTGGCCCTGACTGTGACCCGTCCTTCTTGGCCTTGCTGGGGGCTATCACTGTCTTCCTGTTCATCATCGATTTACTCGAGCGGACACCAGTAACACCTCCATATGTCCTGTCTCATGCAAGTAGAGCCCAAGGGCACCTGCTTGCTCCAGGAACATAAAGAGCCTCAAACCATTCCATCTGGTCATGAAAATGAAGTCTATAATTGTTACTGGTATTTGGCATATCAAATATGACATGGGTAGCTTGCCAGGCTCCGCCGTACGGGTAGCATACTCTTGTAGTCATCTCTAAATCCAGCATTTATTGATGAAACAAGCGGCCGCAAGAGGATGCGCGAGCTGTGTTGGGGCTAAAGGGATATAAAGATGTGAGGAAGAAGCAGCAGCTCTTCCTTTCTTCCTATCATCTTCCCACTCTCTGCCTGCCTGCCTTCCATCTTGAATCTGGTCCCTGACCAGAACACATGGCTGGGTTTGGGTTTGGTGTCCATCTTGGTTCTGAATCCTGACCTGAGCACTTGGTCTGGGTTTGGCTAGGAATTGAAAATACATTCCAATTGTAATATAAGAACTTGTTTAAGTAAAGCTTTTTGGAACTTTGCTTTATCTGTGAATTTTATCCTTCTGCCAGTTGCAGGTCCTCGAAGTAGAAGAGGATTCACTGCCTCTCCCTGGTATTGCCAGGAACCCAGCCAATCCCAACACTGCCCTGTCCTTATTATGACCATCATATTTAGCCAAGAAACCAGAAGGACTTGTGTTGACTGTAGGAAATATCTCACTGCAATTTTCTGAGGATTTCTATCAGTCCATAAAACAGTTTCAAGTAATTAATCTAAAACTTGGACCACATCTCTGCTTGATCTTTTACCCTATTACCTGATCGTGATTACATAAACTTTTGGAATTTCCCTTTCAGTGTGGACCTGAATCATGATCCTCATTTTTGAATAAAGACCCTCCTTTTAACATTCCATTCAGATCAGTTTGGAATTCACACACAGAACAGGGGTCATTATTATACCATATCTAATTTTCTGAGTACAACATGTCTCCCCGTCCAATACTTACTACATTCTCAAAGATTAGTTGTTAAATAATTTAAAGTGTTTATTAATAAGCATTTATTAAAGTTTGTTAATAAACTAATATTGATAAATAATCTACTAGTCAATGAAGTAGCAGAATTTATTAAGAAAATGATTCCTTGTTTTAGCAAAAGTTAATAGGATATATAAACTTATATGAAACACTCATATAACGTATGAAATCTATGTTGTACATATCATGAGTCATTTCTCAATGGATTTGAAAGAAGGAAAGCATATTTTTATAAAGGGCTATTCTGATTTATAAGAAACAAAAAGGGGCAAAATGTGGTATAAGCCCCTCAGACAATATATTTAATTTAAATCATAAAAAAGTTTAGAAATGAGCATTTTTGCAGATTTAAAATTTCTAGTCAAGTTTTTATTTTGGGGGATTTTATTTGCTAGATATTACTACTAGAAAGACATATAAAATAAGGGTCTTTTCTTGAAAAATTCACCCTTATAGTTCATTCCAAGATAATAAGAAAAATGAATTAAAGAAAATATATTTATACGTAATTTCAATTGATGATAGCATTCTACGTGTAAATAATATTAATATTTTTAAATATATATTGCATGTCTCAAGGAACATTTTTCATTTGTTTGTTTATTAGTTTTTAAGATGTTTTCATGACATTTCTAATTTTCAATGCAAGACTAATTAAATGTTACTTTTCAAAATAAATGAAAAATAAATAAGTGTGTCTATTTATTTAAGTAATCACAAATTTTCATGATGATATGAGGTCATTTTGGACTTCAAAATGTCTATTAAATAAAGTAATAAAAATGCTCAGGTTGCATAAATAAAAACTGAGACACAATTTTGCCTTCAGGTGCTACCAGTACATCATTCTACCTAATATATTAAATTACTTACCTACTATAAATGCTGGACTTAGAGATGCCTACAAGAGTATGCTACCTGCACGGCAGAGCCTGGCAAGCTACCCGTGTTGTATTTGATATATATGCCAAATACCAGTATTATAGACCTCATTCCGGAATGGATTGAGGCTCTTTATATTCCTGGAGCCAGCAGATGCCTTGGGCTCTACTAGCATGAGACAGGACATATGGAGATGTTACTGGGGGCCCGCTCGAGGAAATCGATGATGAACGGGAAGACAGTGATACAGTGATACTTACTTACTATCATAGACCACATTTCCATGAACTGAAGAAATGGTTTGAAGCTCCTTGTGTTCCTGGGGCAAGCAGATGCCTTTCAGCTACACTTGCTTGCTACAGGATGTGTGGAGATGTTACTGGTGCCTGCTTGAGCAAATCGATGAACAAGGGGAAGACAAGTAATACAAGTGATACTCACTACTGTTTCAGAATTCCCAACTTCATCTATTTTTAATAAAGATATGATTGATCTTCCAAAAGTATGGGTATGAGAACAGAAAGCATCACTATTTGCAAGTGAAAGAGAGACAGTACAATGGGTAAGGTGGTTGCCTTTCATGGAACTGACCTGGCTTTGACTCCTGGCACCCAGTCTGGTCTCTCAAGCACATTCGGGACCAATTTCTGAACACAGAGTCAGGAGTAAGCACTGGCCATTTCTGGATGTGGCCCAACAACTCAAAATAAATAAATACATTAAGAAAAGTGAAAGAAAAAAAATTACCTATCCATAGATTCTACTACAAATAAAGCATTTCCCAAAATTCCAAGGATGTATTCATTCAATAACAGTTACTTCATTATATAAAAAGCAAGTTTTCATTCTATAAAAAGTTGGTAGGTCTTTTTTATTTTGAACCAATACCAGATTTCCCAATACCAATCTTCTCTAAATTCCTATTGATTTAAATTTTTTCAGAGTGTATATAGAAACAAATGCAAAGCATCCAGCTGAGATCCATGCATATGAAACATAAACCTGGATTCTTTCCTGTTATGTAACTCTCTTGATAGCTACAGTTATAATTCTTTAAATGCTTTCAAATTAATTTTGTCACATATAAACAAATAACACTTAGTTTAATTTTTATAATATATTAGTATTAAATCATTTATTTTATTAGATCTTGTTCTAACTCATTTTCTAAGACATTGTTCTTGGCCATGCTGAAAAGACAGGTACTTGCAGTATCTTCTCACATCACCAAGTAAAATTCTGAATAAATTATAATATAAAAATATGTGGGCATACATTTGGTAAAATGTAGTGGAAAATATGTTTTGTTTTGTTTTTAATAGGAGTGAGTTGATATAAAAGTCATGAAAAGTGAGTCCATAATTATTCAAGATTACCTGTGAGGAAGTGTATTGATAATTATTTTAATGGGATTTTCTAGAATAGAAACCTCAAAATCAGAATTTGAGAAGATAAAGAACCTGGAATACTTCTCAGTGCTTTAAAGAGAAAGAGCCCAAAATGTGAAATGACATTATCCAGGGTTTTATTAGGTTGCTTTAATTAGTTTCTTTTTTTGTCATTTATTTTTCTTGATTAAGTTGCTAAGGATTTTAATATCTAAGGAAGAAATTGCATGAATCTGAACAAAAAGTGACCAACAAAAGTTCCAAGATAAATATCTTTAAGACTTCAATTATAGTGGATTAATTATTTTTTGATCCAATAATAAAATGTTTTCAAACAAGATGGCCAATTCAACACTATTCCAAAAACCTCTTATACATATAAAGTTTCAAATATTTAATGCTACTTCAGGAAAAATTATAAAACTGCACTGGCTAAAAACTATCTAGGGATGTATTGCCAGCTACTGTCAGTTTATCGAAATTCTAACACTGTATGAGACTTTTCATTAAAAAATGACATTATTGTCTTCCAAAGTAATTTGAACAATAGTCATATTTAACACTACTCTCCCCCACACTTTGATTATGGAACATTTATGGACAGAAGTCACGACCAAGGAAGGGACTTGAAACTTCTATCTCAGGCATTTAGAAATAAAGGGTGAATTTTATTTTCATGTTTTTCTATGAATTTACTCCTAACCACCTTGTAAAAAGATATGGCTATTTGAGGGGAAAGGAAAAGCAATAAATAAGGATGGTGGCTGGGTTAAAATATATTTACTTATTTTGCAAAGCAGTACAAACAAATTTTAATGAAAATATGAACTTTATTATGTTTAATTAACCTTATCTATATCAGGTAACCCAATTCCTTTAGGACCAAGGTGTTATTGACCTCAAAACAGCTGAATTTTTTCCCTAGAAAGCTACATAATGTGTTTTTATAGGTAGGAAAAATCCGGATTGTCAACATTATAGTACCGAGCCTCCAGTAAAATTATTTGCCATGCCAGGAAAAAAAAATATTCTATGATTCAAAACTTAGTAAAAATATCAGTCAAAACACACAAGTGTTACAATCTATAATGTGTATGAAAGGGAAGCGAGAAGAAGATAGAGAGAGAGAGAGGGAGGGAGAGAGAGAGAGAGAGAAAGAAATGAGATAAAGAACCTGCCATGGAGGCAGGCTGGGGGAAGGGAGAGGGAGGTGGGGACATTGGTGATGGGAGATGGGCAGGAGTTGAGGGATGGGTGATGGAACACTGTAGAACCAAAATTCAAACATGAACATCTTGTAATTGTATATCTAATGGTGGTATAATAAAATATTTTTTTAAAAACACACAAGTAGTTGTGTTGGTGAAATTAGAAGGTAAGATATTTTTAAACAATTATCAATAGACAAGGTTTCGTATGGTTTTAGATCAAAGCACTTTAAATTTTGGTAGAAGTTTTGGCAGACATTCCAACTTCTGAGAGTTGTTTCAGGACCCCAACCTATGCTCAGTCTATTGGGGCACCCCATAAGGGAAGGGTAAACTAGTGCTTGCCCAAAAGGAGCCCACAATCAAAAACATCCACACACAATTGTTACCATGCTCAAGTACAGATTACATTGCAAGGACAAGCCCCATCCAGAAATGAATCTATTGAGGAATACCATGCAACTGTCAGTAAAAATGAAGTTATGAAATTCGCCTATAAATGGATGGACATGGAAAGGATCATGTTGAGTGAAATTAGTCAGAAGAAAAGAGAGAGACACAGAATGACTGTATTTATTTGCATGACATAAATATATCAGGTGGTCTTACTAAAAGTGGAAATTTCCCGCAAACGTGAGGGAGTCAGACGTTAGGTAAGACAGAGAACGGAACATGTGTGAATAAATGCCGAAAGGGCTGATACCAACATAGAACTGGGCATTAAATACAGGCAAAAAATGCACATGATGGCTCCCAAGTGTATGTAGTGCAACCCACAATGTGTAGGAGAAGGAAGGAGAGAGAGAGAAAGAAAAGAGATAAAGAACCTGCAATTTAGGCAGGCTATGGGAGGGGGAGGGAATTGGGGACATTGGTGGTGGGAAATGGGCACTGGTGGAGGGCGGGTGCTGGAACACTATGTGACCGAAACCTCCAAACATGAACAACTGAACAACGTTGTAATTGTATATCTCACGGTGGTATAATAAAAGTATTTAATTAAAAAAAAAAGAAATGAATCTATTGAAAAACTCAGGCATGAGGATTTTGTGACTGAAATGTCCAGGCTTTCATGTAATTGTGGATGGGCTTTGTCGCCCATCTCCCTATTCTTCAGGAAGGCCAGGTAAATAAATGCTCATATTCCAAGCCACTACCCAGTTAAAAATTTAACTTCAGAGTTATCATTCTACCAAAAGTTTTGGAACTCCTGAAGCATGCAGCTGCATTCACAGCTGCATGCCATTTCAAACTCTACAATACTGATAAACCAAGTAGCATACCACATTTAATTGGATATATAGTCACTCATTTCACTAGTCTTCCTGTCATTTGTCCATTTGCTTGAGCAGGCACCAGTAGCATCTCCATACATCCTGTCATATGCTAATGTAGCCCAAGGGCATATGCTCGCTCCAATAATATAAAGAGCCTTAAATCATTCCATCAGGTCATGGGAATAAGGTGGTATTTGGCATATCAAATACAATACCACAGGTAGCTTGCCAGGCTCTGCCTTTCTGCGGGTGGGATACTCTTATAGTTGCCTCACGATATAAAGTAGAAGCAAAATATAAACAATGCCTATCCTGTAACAACACGTTAGTAATCTCTTATACAAGGGCAAATAATGAGATTGAATGAGATTGAGTGAGAATGGTGAGACACAGTGAGATTGTGTCTTCAGGAATTCCAAAACTTTTGGTAGGATGATAATTCTAGAGTTAAATTTTTAACTGGGTAGTGACTTGGAATATGAGCATGACTACCTGGCCTTCCTGAAGAATAAGGAGATGGGGAGACAAATCCCATCCACAATTACATGAAAACCTGGACATTTCAGTTCCAAAATCCTAATGTCTGAGTTTTTCAACAGATGAACTTTCCTGTAAGGGAAAAATTTTTGACCAGTTTTTAGAAAATTATTTTTAATAAGCAACATAAAATGGATTATTGAGGGTCTGCTACTGGGGCAGATATAAAGAAAAGGGTCTTTGGGAAATTGGAAATAATGATGGTTGGTAGGTGCAGCGTGGTTGCACTGGTGTTGGAATACTGAATATCTATAACAAATTATCAAGAACAACTATTTTAGAAAATAGTAATTAAAAATAGTTCCAACTTTTTGATAAAATTTTCATGAGCACTCTTTAGAACGCATCTTTATATGCTGCTGTGAGGAACATATAACTACTCTTAATCAGTTCAAGTGCATAATACTGTTGCTTAAAAACTTATTTATGAGTGTCTATCATTTTATGACCCAAATTTAGGTAACAAAGTCAAAAGTAGCCAAGATATCACTGAGGAAGAAATTGAGAGGAAGAAAATGAGTAATAGGAGATAGCAAATGAGATAAATGTTGAAAGGGCATCAGATTGGGCTTGTTGTTACCATAAATCAAGACTTAGAAAGTTTCAATAATGAAGATAGTGAGATATTGCTTTGGGAATATAAACAGTTACTCTGTTTAAATTAAATAAAGAGCCAAGAAAGTCCACCATAAATACATGGAACTTAAAGCACAGAAATCAATTTAAGCTATTTGAGATAAAAAAGCACTGTTAAATAAATGGTAATGGACCATTACTTATCTGTAAAGGAAAAAATTTATTATTGATCTATGCAATAAATTGCAACCCAAAATCAATAATAGTTGAATTTTGAAATTGGAGACAATATTCAAAGACCGCACTTTGATCTTTTAGAGACATACATTAACAATGCAAGATAAGAAAAGACCAAATCTCACTTTTTATTAAGCAGATATAGTAAATATACAGAGTGGCAATTTTAGAAAAAATGAGTTACAAAAATTGTTTATTAGAAGACATGTTAAAGAATATGAAACAGCAATACAAAAATCAGGGAACATTTTATACACACACACAATTAAATAGTTTGATAAAGAAAGTGTTCAAAAGTCTTCATTGTGTGGCAAACAAATTTTATAAAAAAATAAATTAAGAATGATTAAAAATTGTATGAAAATGTGAATAAGCTGGATATAAAAATGCAAGTTAAGATGAAAATAAGGTATCAGGATCTGAGAAATAGCAGATAGGTTATTTGTTCTGCATGCAGCAGGCAATAGTTCATTTCCTGTCATCCCATAAGGCCACAAGAAGCTTCTTCTAGGAGTGATCCGTGAGAGCAGAAGCAAGATGAAGCCTTGAACATTGCTATATATGGACCAAATAGAAAAAGACGAAAATAAAATAAATGAGAAAAGGAAAGAAAATGTATTAGTTTAAAATTCAGTGTCCAGTGCTTAAAAGATGCGGGGAAAGAATAGTGTTGAAAATTGGTATAGATATTTTGCATCAAATTGCATATTTTATAACTATAATATGTTATACATCACAACTATCACTTGTATTACATAGCCGAAGTGGACAGATAGTAAGGGATAAAGCATTGTCTTGCACCCAGCAGACCACAGGTCAAAACTTGACACCACAAAGTGTCTTCTGAGGACTGAAATGAGGGAACTCTGAGCACAGAGCTAGGAGTAAACCTGAGTCAGCCCTGAGCACTTCTGCTGTGGAGCCCTAATATGAGAATAAGAATTTATGTTACTCATAAAACTTAATATAGTTTATTGAAACAACTCATAGTTTGAATTTACATAAAAATTTGGTATCAATGACAGTGAAGAAGCACATTTATTCAAAGGGAAGGCATTACTGTTAATAACAAATTACATAAATTGAAATTGAGTTTCAGAAGGAATTTTTCAGTAGATATGTAATAAGTGCTGTTATATTAGTCACCTGTTTTTGAGTATAGGTATGTTTCAATGCACTTCTGTTGACTAATTATGCTTCTGTTAGCAAGCTTATTATAAGCTTACTTATTTCCATAAGTATATCAACAGTAATGCCAGTAGTATCTTAGTTGATGCTAATTATATGGCCATTAAAGTAAGTTCTCAAGAATTTAAGCATTTATCTATTTTGATGGGTATCGCTTGTATCATGTATCACTTGTCTTCCCATTGTTCATCTATTTGCTCTAGCTGGTGCAGTAACATTTCCATACATCCTGTCACATGCAGTTTAGCCCAAGGGCATCTGCTTGCTCCAGGAACAGGAAGAGACTCAAACCATTCCTTCAGGTCATGAGAATGAGGTCTATAATTGGACACACCATATATGTTGGTGTCCATGAACTGCTGCTGTCTCTGTGCTCAGGAGAACACAGATGGTGCAAGATATTGAACCATAGTTGGCCACAAAAAGAGAACACCCTAACACAATACCTGCTCAAAGTTAGTTTTAATTAATGCTATTCAACCTTGCATGTATGCATTTTAATTACACTTTCTCTTTGCTCCATTTTAATAATAGGTACTTTTTTTTTCTATTTAGGTCACACCCAGAGGTGCTTAGTGGTAATATTAGGTACATTTTTATTTGCACATTGTTGCAGTACACTTCTGCTCAGAGCCTCTACATCTGGCCTGGAGTTGCCTCCTATATGTCACTTTGTAGATAGAAGGAGGACAGTTTGAACGTGGCTGTTTATCTGACTATGTATTCTATACTGGCTGGTATAAATATATTCTCATGCTGCCATAATCGTCGTGAGACTAGCTAGATCTTACTGGTATAATCACGTAGCCACATTGGATTTCTAAGTAATTAGACCAGAGAGAAATGCTGTTTGCCTCCAAGCAAGCAAGCATGGCTCTCTGATAACTCAAAAAGCAGATAAAATACAATATTACCATGTAGTAAAGACGAGGCTCTTGTGAAGGTTTGGAGAAATATTTAACTGGCTATAGAATATACTTTTGGTACAGGGGCGGAGGTTCCACCGTGATGCTGGATTTTGAGATGACTACAAGAGTATGCTACCCGCACGGCAGAGCCTGGCAAGCTACCCGTGTAGTATTTGATATGCCAAACACCAGTAACCATTTTAGACCTCATTCCCACGACCTGATGGAATGGTTTGAAGCTCTTTATGTTCCTGGAGAAAGCAGGTTCCCTTGGGCTCTACTTGCATGAGACAGGTCATATGGAGATGTTACTGGTGCCCGCTCGAGCAAATCGATGATGAACGGGAAGACAGTGATACAGTGATACAGGGGCCAGAGAGATAGCCCAGCGGTAGAGTGTTTGCCTTGCACGCGGCCGGCCTGTTTCAGCCCTGGTTAGATCCCCGGCATATCATATGGTCCCCGAGCACTGCCAGGAGTAATTCCTGAGTGCAGAGCCAAGAGTAACCCCTGAGCATATCCCGCAAAGGCATTTCCAAGGAAGATCTTGGCTAGGTAAGATTAACATCTCAAAGGGCCTAGGTGAGGTCCTGGGAGAAATTACCTGAGGGCATTTGACCCTGATGACTTTCCATAGAAGTGGGAGGTCTGAGTTGCAGTGATATAAAACTAGGTGGCTTCCTCTCTGGGCTCTCTCTTTTTTTCCCCTTTGTGCTGGCTCCAGTTCACTGTTTCCTCTCTGCTTGGCCTTAACATGTGGTGGCAGCCATCTTATCTTGGCCAACACATGGCCCGGGCCCAGTTGGGAGCCCGAAGTTTGGGATTTTTCCTATTGCTGATTTGTATACATGAATCTGTGATAAGTAAAGCATTTTGAAATTTTGCCGGATTCTTGTGTCTTTCTCTGTCCACATACACCAATCACCTGGGACAGAAAGGAATCCCTAACCACTGCTTCTGGATTTTGTGCACAGTGCCTCAACGTTTCCCTGCAGAGCATAATTTCTCTTGAAATATTTTTTAAAATCTTCCAAAAATAGTCACAAATAGGCTTCGCTTATTATTATTTTTGGGGCCAATTATTGCTGATTTCAAGGATCATCCTTAGGACCTCACCCAAAGAAAGGCATATAACAATCCACTGGTGCTAACTAAAAGGTCCCTAAAGAGTTATCTTTGTAAAAAGTGTTTTTTAAAGATATTTGCATGACAATCCAGAGAGATAGAAGTCGTGACCCCCTAAATATATAGAAAATTTGTTACTAGATAAGCAAGTTATGCTTCTTCTGGTAAAATATTGAACAAGATTTGTGGATTCCAGAAAAAAGATTAAGATTTCTAAATTTAATTTTCTTTCCTATAATGTATCTCACTGTGATTGAGCATCATCTGAAGTCATCGATCTTTCTTGGGGGCTTGGTCAAATAGTATGAATGATGTCAATTCTCTACTGTTATGAATAACAAACTGACCTTTGTCCCAGGTAAGTCAATTGTGGAAAGAAAATGAAGAAAAGGTCTATTGAAGATTTTATTGCTATAATAAAAAAAGGAAAAGAATAAATCACAGAGAATGAAAATAGGTATCACTATCACTATCTTCACGTTAATCATCTAATTGCTAGAGCCGGCACCAGTAATATCTCCATATGTCCTGTCTCATGCTAGTAGAACCCAAAGGCATCCGCTTGCTCCAGGAACATAAAGAGCCTCAAACCATTATATTAGGTCACGGGAATGACCTAATATAAATGTTACTGGTATTTTGCATAACAAATACTACACGAGCAGCTTGCCAGGCTTGCCGTGCAGGTGGCATACTGTTGTGTGCCTCTAAATAAAGCATTTATTGATGAACCATCTGGCCACCAGCGGCTGCATGAGCCGGGCTGTGATAGTTTGGTCTGCTGGGTGGAGTTGTGACGAGAGAGAATTCTGGACGTGGAAAATGGCGGGCCCCGTGGAGTAGAAGAGGGTGGTCTGGCTTGTGAGGGCTCTGCTAGGGTGGCAGGCCAGGGCTAGAACCCACCATGCCTCCTGGGTGCCTCAAGAGCAGCTGTGCACAGGGAGAGCAAGTAGCAGCTCTGCCCTATGTCTGAGAGTCTCTGGTTCAGCATAGGTAAATAAAGTGAAAGATCAACCACAAGAAAATTCTGTAAATAGTGACAAAATGTCCAGAATGCAGTATGCTTAGGCAGTATTTTCTACTGGAGTTATCATGGATATGGTTATAGAAGGATGTACAGAGAAAAGTCATTTGACTCTGACAAATTGTTACTCTACCTGCTGATATTTAATAAACTAATAGCCACGAATAGGTTATCAATCTTTCAACATAAAATTGATATAGGAAAACCCAGTTGAAATTGAAACTGTTCAGTCTTTCCTTAGAATCCAGATTCTTGAGTCTGTCAGAGGAAATAATTCAAGAGTGAGCCATCTAGATAATAAAACAAATAGCTTGTTTAAATAGAAGTACACCATCATATCTAAGTATACTCAAGAGATTTTATTGATTATAAAAAATGTCAAGGTTAAACAGATATAGAAATGGGGTAAATTAAGAGATTCAAATGCTGGACCTCTGTACCAGATGACAGAGGTCTGCATAGGCAGTGATTTATCAGACACAGTGTACCACCTGGATTCTAACCGAATGGGGCAGTACTGTTGGTTGTTTTAATGATCATGGCCTCAACATGGATCGCCCTTAAAAATAATATTATAATGGGTATATAATGAAATTGAAAGCTACCTTTGGACATTTGGATTATTGATAATCTCCATAGATTTATCTGTTTTTTCAGTTTCTCCTAAATCAATTTTTATTTTAATTTATTTAGGTAGCATGTTTACATGAATACAGTAGTATCAAGGTTTATATGCACATAGCTTTGATGTAGGAATTTAGAGCTCCTTAAACACTGACAGAGTTCCCAACCCTTCAAGTAACTATAATTTTTTTTATTGTTGTTACTGATTTTGAGGAAAGGGAGAACAACTGACAGTGCTTGTGGCTTCCTCCCCGTATCAGCAATCAGGGATCACTCTTGGTGGTGCTCAGAGGAAGATTTTAGTTACCGAACCTAACCTAAGTCAGCTCCTAGCAATGGAAATGTCATGCCCACTGTACTAGCTGTCAGACCTTCCATCTTTGTTGTACGTAAATAGGTTTTAAAAATATATGAATTATTGATTTTTCTATTATTTGAAGACCATGTTTTCAAGCTTTATATAAAGCTTTATAAAGAAGAGGTTCCTGGTCAATGCAGTGAAAGATAGGTGATTCTACATTCACAGTTAATGACAGTATATTGGAGTTCCTGCCCCTGAGGAGCTGTAGGTATGACTACAGTGTCTGGCTGTGTCATCAAGAGGCAGACAGGAGACAGGCTTGTTTACACTCAGGGTTCTTCCCTGTGGGCCCTAGATGGTTGATGGTCTGACATAGAAAAAGACTGGGTTCCCTGGGATGAATCCAGAGCTATGGCATAACCTGGCAAGCTATACATGGTGTATTCAATATGCCAAAAACAGTAACAATAATAAACCTTATTACCAATGAATGTTGGAGACGTTACTGGTGCCACTTGAGCAAATCAATGAACAGTGAGAAGACAAGTGACATATTGGAGTTACCACCACCTTTGATAAGAATGCAGGCATTTTTCAGGCAAATAATAGATATTGTAGTTGTTAAAATGTGTTCTATCTGTCCAAGGGAACATTTCCCAACAAACAAAACCTTCTAATTCTATTTAAAATTCTTCTGATCTCATGTATAGGTCATTTGCATATCATTTCTATTGGAATTATCCTGTTTTATAATCATTGTTGGAAAAGTGATTTAAATCACCTATATTAAGAGTGAAATTGAGCCAAAGTAATAGTACAATGAGTAGGGCATTTGTATTGCATGAAACTTACCATATTTCTCTCTCCAGTATCCCATATGGTCCAAGTATAGCCACAAGTAATTCCTTTATACAGAGCCAGGAATAACCACTGAGAATCACCATATGCAACCCATAAAGTCAAAAAAAATAAAATAGTAAATTAATATCAAATTCAATTAGTATGCTCCAAAAATAATCATATATTAATTACAAGGTCAGCTTATTTACTTGATTAAGTCCTTTTTCCCCATTCAGATTCAGAAATAAGTTTAGTTCTAATCAGTAATTTATGACTTTCATGTTAAAACATGTTATTTAAACATTCCCTCACCATTTTCTATTTCAAAAATTTTAAGCTTATATTGTAGTTGATAACTTGCATTCTCTTAGAGGCATTTTATAAGATACTTCAATTATATTATTCAAACAATATCACTTAATACTTTTAGCCAATAAATTGGAATATATCCCTATGAAATATGTTCCTTTCTTTTTTGAAACAAAGAAAGAGTACCCTTATGGAGACAAGTTTGAAGTATTTAAAGTGATTGTGACGAAATATCAGAGAAAAGCTCCAGAACTCCCAAGAAGGACTAGTAATAAATATCAAAGATTCCAGGGGAATTCAGCTTTACTAATGGTTACACATGACTTCCGAAATGTTGCCAGGAGTCATCAACTTCATATATCGGATTTCAAATACATGATTAGTCTGTCTTACATTGGTAACAGAATCCAAACTCTGAAAACACATAGACTACGTCAGGGAGAAAATAGATCTTTTACTAAGTCATGAGAATTTAGCAAGTGCTGGCAAATTAAATATGAGATAGAGTAGGAACTTTTATTGAGCCTGTTAGTTCTTATGAAAGGTGTTTTGTTTGTATTCCAGAAGTTAACTCCTATGGAAAATTGGAGCTACCTGTATTTTGAAACTACTGTTAGACAGAATAAAATAATCACAGAAACAGGAAGTATACTAAATTTTAAGCTTATGATCACATGATTTTTGAGTCAAAAATCAATTAAATCTACCCATATTTCATCTGCATGGATATACACCATCTTGGTGAGGTTTGGAATACAAATAAAGCTATTCATTTGCAAAAAAAAAAAAAAACTGGATAAATAACACTTATTTCCAGTGGAACTGAAACAAAAACAGATGCTTGAGAAACCTCTTGCTAAGAAAGAACCAGTCAATACGATCCAGGCTTTATTTCAGTTGCTTAGTTTGTTTTTTGTGGTGGAGGATGGTTCTCACTGCTTTTCTATTAGAATATTTCTTTATTTCCCTAAGAGTCAGCTTACTTTATTCTGTCCATAAGATAGGAGAGTTCCCATCTTACTACGTTTCAGATCATATGTTTCCAGGAGTTTGCTCTGTTTCCAGGAGAGAGAATTTAATAAGCACCTCTTGGATCAACTCATTTATCACTCCAGTCAACTGTGTCAGGTGAACTGGGTTTCCTACTATAACTACTTCTTCCATGGACCATTTAGGAGGCAGTTTGGGAGCAACAGTAAAGAGTTCAAACTCTAAAAAAGGATTTTCTTTCAATATTCGTTGGTTTTTAAGAGGAAACAAAAGAGGAAGGTAAAAGACAGTTTATCAAAAACAAAAACCCTGAGACATATTTTCCCTAAAGTTGTAAATATTACCAAAACATAGCAAGATAATAGAAAATGTTTCAGTTTACTGGTTAAATATTTCTTTTGTAACATTGCTTCTCTGTGAAAACTTAACTTAGTATTATCAAAATTTTGAAAGAGAGCACATGTATTTGCTCTAACACTCTAATTCAATAGGATTTGCATTGCCAAGTAAATTTTCAGAATTGCAAGACCATCTGATATCCATGAAGTAAAGCATAGAATGGAAATTTAGAGATTAATATAAATCTGTTTCTTTTACCAAAAATATGAATGTTGCTGAAAACAGGGGTAGTTGAGAAACTTAAAAATTAGGGGAAATTATAAAAGGATTCTTAATTGCAATAGATAAATTAGATCAATGAATCAGTTAAAGAGGTCACCACCATTGTACCTTCTGCTTACTTAAAACAAAAAATTCAATCAATTTACATGGTTGTAAATATTTAGACAGTATTCTGAGCAGTCAAAATCATGATTATGCACTATTTTACTGGTAAAGCCAGATTCTGACTCAGAGTATTGTACAACATATTTTTATGGATATCTTGGATTTCTAATTTGAAGAGATTTCCTGCTGTCAAAGCTGAAAACCCCACAGTTCAGGTTATTTCTTTATTTTTGGTCAGAAATATCTTTAGCAGCTGATCCCAGTTGGGTTCCCAAGTTGTGAATTGGTATTGTCATTGCTTTTCTAACCATTTCACACCTCTCTATGAAGAAGCAGCAATTTAGATTCAAGGTCAGAGTTTAGAGAGAGAGAAATTAACTGAAGTAAGTGTATATTTTAAATAAGTGAAATTAGGTACTATATTTACATACTCAAATTAGCAAATGATCACTTTTGTAATAGTTGCAACAATTTTTGCTTATTGGCACTAAAATGTGTTTTCTTTGTAATATGTTAAACTTAAGCACTGAAAAATTTCATTTTATTTAAAATAATAAGCCAAATAATTTATTTCATTAGAAGTTAATATGAATATTATTCATATTAACACTAAGAAAATTGGTAAATGAAGCATTTTTATATAATAATGAAAATGATCTATATATAATTTTTGCAAATATAATTTATAATTTTATGTATCCTGGTCAAAGTATGCCAGTTCATGTTAAATGTTTATTTAAGTATGTATTTTACATGGCCAAACTATTTTCAATTCCATCTTTTATAATTTAGTTTCAGATTGCCAATACAATGTATGCCCTTGAATTAAAGGCATGTAACTATAGACAACTTAAAAAAAATAACTCAAGGCAACAAAGATATTGAGTCAACATAATTGTATACTTGTTTGCAAGACCACATGTGAACCCTTTATATTCTTTTCCTTCAGAAGCATTTATTGTACTGGAGCTTTTACAATGAGAACAACTTTCTGTATTTCTTTTTCGTGCTGTTACTTAGTAGACTCCCCAGATGGATTTAGAGTATTCGTGTTTTTCATGACTAAATAGTCTTGATTTACAAATTGTTGTACTATATTATTAGGTTTTCAAGTGTGTAACAGAACCTCCAAAGATTATAGATAGAATCATTTTATTTGTCATGACACCCTCTATTACATTTTAAGACTTTCTAAGAATGATTCACATTGTATCATTCACATAGGGAATACTTTATCCATATTGACTAAGCACAAGATCAGTATGCAAAAAATAAAACATAGTTACAATAACATGAAATTCATAAACTGTAGAAAAATTATATTTCCCCCCTTAAGTACACAACAGAATTACCTAGTTGAGAATGCTTACTAAGAAAAGTGGGTGTTTGGCTCATGCATACTGTTTTCCATGAATACCAGCAGTACCTTGACAGACAAAATGTAAAAATAATTATAAATCAAACACAATTCTTACATTTTAAGTGGGCTGGATTTTAAAATATTCTTTTGCAATTGACCCAATCTTGTTTTTATCTATGGCTGTACTTTGCACTTGTCAAAATACATTTTCCCAGTAGGACTCACCTTACAATAACACAATTTTCACCTGCTTAATTAATACCTTAAACTGATTTTATCAGTTGGCCTTATTATGGCCTCAATTATCTGTGTTTCCCCTGCATCAGAAGAATAATTTAGAAATAGTAGAATACTGGAGAGAGATGTCTTTTACCATAGTTGGCAATGACTAAGAAATTTATCTTTTATGGAAATGTGTTTTATATATTTATAGTTTTCACAAATATTTAAATTATTCTATTACTAGTATTTTCAAGAAATTCTTATAAAATAAATGCTATAAAATTCATAAGGTTACATTAGGTAGCATAGTATTTTAAAATATGAGATTATCAGGTGGAAATATGAAAAAATTTAATGTACCAGAACCACAATCTGTTTGTGATACTAATAAGTGTGTGTCCCTAGAAACTAATTCACAGGTTTGCATATAAAAGATTTCCTATTTCTTCTCCAAGAGTGTCTACTTGCAATTTAAAAATGGCTGTTCTAATTTAAGGAAGAGGATTTGAGAGAAAGCACAATTTATTTTCAATTTTGAATATAGCAAAAGCTTATTGAATACATAAAATATTTTCTTGATAATACATATAGCAATACATATAGCAATGCAAGGTGATTTTTTCATAGAATATTAGGGCTCTCAGGATAAAGGGGATATGTGAACTACGTCAGCAAAAAAATATATATTTAAAAAATTTCCAGTCAAGCTGTAGCATACATAATTCAGAGAACTAGGATTTCAATTTCCACTGATATCAATACTGGTCAGTCAAAAATAAAACCCTGCAACACTGAAATAATAAATTTTTAAATAAAGGAATTTTTTGAGGAGTTACCTTTTTACTTTTTTTTTCTCTCAAAACACTCGACATGCATTTTGTCAATTTTACAATAAATACCACTAAATAATACTGAGAATAATGGTATAGTTACTTTAAGTAATTTCCTTGGTGTATCTTTTTCATTTTTTGATTTATGCCAAGAGATGCTCAGGGGTTACTCCTGGCTCTGCACTCAGGAATTATTCCTGACAGCGCTCAGGGGACCATATGAGTTTGCAAGGATCAAGTCTTGGTTGGCCACATGCATGGCAGATGCCCTACCTGCTGTACTATAGCTCTGGCCCTGGTGTATATATTCTATAATACTTTTTGGGTGTATCTTCTGGTTAGGCATGGAAAAAATTAGAACAAGTAAGAAGTTAGAAGAACCAAGTTATTATTACTGCACTAAATGCAAAATGAGTATGTATTCCCTTTACTATGTCTAATAATCACTGTCACTGTATCACTGTCTTCCTGTTGTTCATCGATTTGCTCGAGCAGGCACTAGTAACATCTCCATTCGTCCTATTGCAAGCAAGTGTAGCTCAAGGGCATCTGCTTGCTCCAGGGACAGGAAGAGCCTCAAACCATTCTTCAGGTCATGGACTTGAGGTCCATAATTGTTACTAGTTTTTGTTACTAGTTTTGGCATAACAAATAACACACAGGTAGCTTGCCAGGCTCTGCCGTGTAGGTGGTATACTATAATACTTATAATTATTGTAAATTCAATGCTGTATAAGAAATATGAGAAGAAAAAGACCTCACACAAACAGAGAAAGGAATGCAAGAACAGAATGAAGAAAGTCTGGGGACTACCAAGGCCAGTGTCGGCGCCAGCAAAAAGGAGTAAAGATTCTGCCATGACTGTCTGGCGATATGTCTAATAATATATTTATATATATTTCTACAAACAGAACTAGTGGTATGTATATAATTATAACAAAAATAATTCTTATGAAAATACTTTTTGGAAAATAAATGTAATCATTATGGAACTTTTTATATACTGAATTACTGTCTATGATTTGAAAAGATATTAAAATAAAGCATTAGGGTTTTTATTTAGCTCTTCAAGAAAAATCTTTATCAAGAATTTAGATACAAGTCATGTCCAAAGGTGCTCCAGGAAAGCCCAGGCAGCAATTTGGGCAGCAAAAGAGCCAAGAAAAAAGAAAAGAAAAAAGTCCAAGATTATCCTGGTGCCAGAATCTCTAAGATGCTAAGAAAACTAAATTATTTGTCCAAATTTCTCCTTCCCTGAATCACAAAATCTAATGCCACATGGTGGTTAATAATTGGCCATCTTTCGTCCCAGTATTGGATTGGAGAGTACAGAAAACTAATTTTTCATGTTGACCAGGTGGTTCCAGGGACAATGAGACATTCTGAAGGACAGAGCTCCATAGGAAATTATGGACTACAAAATAAGTACAAAGTGTAGCAGTCTGAGCCCACAACGGAGGAAAGGAGTCTGAGGTGTGGGTGAACATAGACTCTACCTCTTCTGTTCAGTACTGCTCACATTCTCTTGCTTTTGTTTTGTTTGCCTTGGTTGGAGAATGGGCCTATCACTGTGTTCAGGGCCCTGTGTCCATCTCCAAGGTGTAATCTGGTTTGATGCTGTGGTGCAGTACTATGCTGTGTGTATTCAGTGGCTTTTGGTACCTGTGGTTGTCAGAGGCATTCAGCAACACATTGTGTGCTACTTATGGGCCTCCTAGACTACACCCTGTGGGGTCACATGTCAGGGGAGGCCTTGAATGTCCCTTCATTACTACACTGTCTTCCTGTTCTCTGAAGCTGAAGCTTTTTCAAACTTGTAGCAGATACTTAAAATTGATTATGACTTTGGGAAGGAAATTCAAGTATTATTTTATTGAGTTCCTAAACTCAATGTGGTCTTTCATATTTTATGGTTGTTGATTCCTTTTCTCTCCCTTCCTCTCTAGAAATGCTATATGTCTGTGTTACATCTATTGCTCTAAGTAGTCTCTTTGATGGAGTCAGTCAGAATCTTACCTCTATCGAGTCTGACCAGTTACATAGAATTAAACTGTATAGGTTCAGATAGTTAAGTGTTGTACATTCACAGTTGAAAACTGTGCATAGGTATATCAGCTGACACCAGAATGAATCATAGAATGGCTGAATTAGTGTCTTCCTTAAAACATGATGATCTACCAATCATGGTTTACCAATTTTATCTCCTCCTGATATTGTTTCAATTATAGATGTTATTCCTATTCTTGTCTTATGACATATGCACTTAGAGTCATAAGTCATCATGCAATATGTGTTACGATCTACTGATGAGACTGCACTATGAAGACCATTCCTTATATGGTAGGAAGAAGAAAAGAAACAAATAACTTCATCCTTTGGAACAATCCTTCTATTGTAAGGACTACAATTAAAGTTACATTGAGTCATTGGATCAAGCCATTTTCTAGCTATGAACAAGGAAATAGCCTTTATTAAAATTTATCTTTGAATTTTGACAATGTGTCAGTGTGTTTCTCACAAGGAAATAAAGTAATTCAGGCATCACTTTATAAGAAAAAAATCTTTTGAAAACATCTAAAGTTTCTCTTAAATTTTTTTTCTTTTTCAATACATTATAATTAGGCATAGACATAAGTGCCTAATAGTTCAGATTTGTTTTTATTCGGATGCACAGAAAATGAAATGGTATTTAATTCAACAGTTTTTCTATTTTTAATATTTAATATGTTCAAAAATTTTCAAATTAAATAGTTTCCTAGTCCCTCCTTCTTTGTAGCATTTTATTCACTTTGCTTCCAGATTGACTGATGTTTTGTATTGTTGCATATCCTTTTGGTTCACTTTGTTGTGGTATAAGTAACATATGATATATTTTAAGTCAAAATTATACAGTGTTATTCACTGTATTGTGGTATATTGATATATGATATCTTTTAGGTCTAAATTATACAGTGTTATAAATTTTACACATATATGGTGATGAAATATTGTGACTCTAAATTCTTTTAAGTCTGAATTATACAATGTTATAATTTATAACCTATATAGTGATTAAATATTACCACACTAAGTTTAATGAATACATGCATGATATCACACAACTACCTTTATTATTTCATTGTGGTGAGAAGATTTACCTTCTACTTTCTCAGCAGTTATTAAGTATATTATATTATGAATAGACAACACGGTGCAATTAAATTTGGGTGGGACTCTTAAGTGATACTAAGGAGATTCTGGGGACCCTTTTGGTGAGTTTTGGTGTCTCAAACTGAGTAATGGTGAGTGAGATTTGGTAAGTTTTAGAGAGGAGTTAAATGCTAGGGCCAAATAAAGTGCTCTTTGTTAATCCCTGAAGTGCACAGATGCCTAGGGAGCAGCACATGATGATTCTTGAGGTAACCTACTTGGCCAGACACTATTAGATCTTTACAACCTATTTTCCGTAACATATCTTGTAAGTGGCAGTTTTTCTACCCTTTGTCATATGTCTCCTATTTCATCTAATCCTTTTCATTAAAACTATCATTTACTTGCTTTTATATGACTTCTAAATTTTTATATTCCATATGTAAATGATCATAGAGTGTATATATATATATATATATATATATATATATATAGTTTATCATTATTAGCATAATGTCCTTTAGTTTAACACTCCAGACCCCACAGCTGCCTTCAACACCGGAAGACAGACACTCCAGACACAACCACTCTTGAAGCAAAACTGCGCTGCTCGGTCCCACTTGGAGCAGCCCATCGAGTTCTGGAGAGCAGTAAACGGTTCAACTATCCCCTTGCCGAGTCCAACATAGCTCCTCGGGTTAGCTCACATGTGTGTGGGGAACACGCTGGCTGGACTTAGAGCAGGGTTCCTCCTCCTCCCATTCCTCCACCTCCATGTCATCGGGTATGGCTTTGAGCTCCAACCACCATGGCCAGCATTTCCAGAAAGAGAGACACTCCAGACCCACGGCCGCACTGGCACACAGGGTCTCTACGGCTGTGTAACAGTCTTAGATAATACTGGAAGTTAGGACCAGGTTCTTGCCGGATTTTTCACATTTATACACTGTATACAGTTTTAGGCAGGTTCTAGCCATGAGCCATCATCCCAGTGACCCTAGCTAGAAGCCAGAGGAACCCCCCCCACATGATGAGGTCAGTCATTCTTAACATCCGTACTCCACAGCTCCTCAGAGCTCCACCCAAGGGAAAAGATGATCTCTCCCTTTGAGGTCATCAGTAAATATATGAGATGAGAGCCTACTACTGAGAGTGTACCACTTACACAGCAGAGCCTGGCAAGCTACTCGTGTTGCATCTGATTTGCCTAAAACTATAGACCTCAGTCCCATAACCTGAAGGAATGGTTTGAGGCTCTTCGTGTTCCTGAAGCGAGCAGATGCCCTTGGGCTACACTTGCTTGCAACAGGACATATGAAGATCTTTCTGGTTCCTGCTCGAGCAAATCAATGAACAAAAAAAAGACAATTGATACAAAATATATATATACATCCTCTTTATCAATTCAATAAACATTTGGTGGTTCAAGTCTTGGCTATTGAAATAATGTTGAAATGAATATGTAGATACTAATATTTAGAGTGTTTTCAGACCTAATTCCTGATCTGATGCCATTCTTCCTCAGCTTTATGAATGATTTTATTTTTTTATATTTCTCTTCTGTAATCAGCCAACATTAATATAGTCAACTGCTTCCTAAACTCTAGTTAACTCTTTTTTGTTTTACTGCTTACTACTTTTGACTTCCAGTAACTTGCTTCCAATAGTTTGCTGAAAAAGACTTAACATTTGTCTTCCCCAGCTGAAAACTATTTCTGTAATTAAATAAAATAACATTTATGATGGTGATCATGCTCCTAGTACCCTACACCTCATCAACAAAAATATATTCTCCAGTTTTAAGTATATAGTTAATTCTACTACCTCTTTCTTAACACTTCTCATATCCAGACTCAAACCAATCAATCATTCAAATTTATCTCTGAAGTAACTGAGGAATCTAAGGTAGGGTTTTATTATAGTGCTTTTTCATGTTATGTTTTTTATATAAATCACTTTTTTTTCTTTAAGTGAATAGAATATCTACTCACTCTCCTTTGTGGCTGTTATTTCAGATTGATAAAATAGGCTTCCAGTAGTAGACATTTGGGTTGTTTCCAATTATTTGCTATTACAAACAACTCCATAATGATTGATCTTGAATATTTGTCTTCTGCATGTTTGCCAAGAATATCTGAAGGATGGATTCCCAGAAATGGAATAATCGGTCATGGGCAAAAATTTGTTATCTCAATTGATACTGCATTATTTTTCCTGAAGAGATAAGTCAACTAAGATTGCCACCAGAAATTCATGAGCATAATTCTTTGTTCCAAGCTTTTCTATCAGAGAATTTATGTTCAAATTTAGGCTTGTTTTCTGAATAGGTATAGTGCAATAACACAGTATACTAGTTAATTTCATTCTTCTTATATCAATAATGGAGAAGACTAGAATTAATATTAATTTATAAAAAAATTACAAGCAAACAGTAAGTCTTAAGAAACAGGGCCTGAGATATCGTACAGTGGGTAGGGTTGCCTTTATACAAACCTGGTTGTGCCCTGCATACAGACTTGGCAGGTTTTATACCACCATCCCATATGGTTCCCTGAGTACCACCCTGAGTAATTTCTGTGTGCAATGACAACTTGAACCCCTCAGCATCATTAGAAGTTGTCTGAAAAAGAAGCAATACAATGAATGACAACAAAATGCATTATGTTTTTTAATCAGGTGCACTTACTATTATTGCTTTAATGGAAATGTATTAAAATATAGTTACAAAATTGAGATCAGGACTGGAGCCATAGTATATCAGGTAGTGTGTTTGCTTTATATGCAGCTGACACAGGTATGACCTCTGTAACAGGTATGTTTCCCACACCCTCCAGGCATGGAATGATTCCTGAGTGCAAAGACAGGACTGTCATAAGCATTGCTGGGTGTGGTCCAAAAACTAAAAGGAGAAAAAGGAAAGAAATTAAGGTCAATGTTTTGCCAAATTAAAAAAGAAGAAAAACAGTCATAAAAGCGTTTTATCTATAGAGAACGGAACGGAAAAGTGGACAGCTATGTTTAAAACACTTTGTAATAGGCTGTCCATTTATCAGTACTGCTGCTAATTAATTTAAATGCATCTTTCTACTATTCAACTTGTAAACCTAGAGACATGTTGGAGATGATTTTTAAAAATGAGGAGAAGCATTCACTGAGCCTCTAACCATGATTAAGCACTCGCCTTTGGATATTAAAAAGTGTTGTCAGGTCCTATGACACAAATTTTGCAAAGCACTCATCACAATGAACAATTAAAGATACTTCCACTATTCTTATGAGTGTACAGCTTTAAACCATCAATGGGACATAAGAACTTTGCTCCCTCTAGTCCTCTGAAATAACTCTCTCAACTTTAATTGCCACCCAGCTTCTACTACAATAGATAAGTATGTGAATATCATTTTAACACTGACTTTCCAAATGCATTTGCCTGTGTTAGATAATTAGTCAAGCTGAAAGCGTTCTGTAAAACAATTAAGAATTCATATCCCTGGAGAAGAGAAAAGCTCAGAAAGATGGTCAAAATCGTAACAGTTAACTGCTACAGAACCTGTACAATAGTGAACAGAACAGATGGGAAAACATCAGTCAGCTGGACTGCATGAGCACAAACTGGCAGCTCCGACTTGTCCAAGAGCAGAGGTGAATGCTGCAATCAACCTTCAAAGTCAACTTTTGTCGGGGAATCTTGAAATTGTACCGTGAATCTTAGAGAAAGCAGGATTTTGATGCAATGTCCTTGTGAATTTAACACCCAGGGTTTATGTTTTTGTTTGTTTGTTTTTTATTTTCCCCAATATTTTATTATACCGCTGTGAGATATACAGTTACAAAGATGTTCATTTTGGGTTTCAAACAGTAAACCAGAACACATCCCTCCACCAGTGCCCATTTCCCACCATCAGTGTCTGCTGATTCCCTCTCCCTCCCCAGCTTGTTTGTTTTCTAAACAGCTATTCATTGCACATAACAAGAGTGTTTGGTCCTATTTTCTTTTTTTTTTGTTGTTGTTTTGAAATTTTGCCTACATAATGCATCTAAATAATCTCAATTGTTGAAAATTTATTTGTTCTTTTGTTTTTTGGTTTTGAGGACACATCTGAAAGTTTTCAGGGTTTATCTCTGGCTCTGTACTTAGGGTTCACTCCCCAAATCACACAGAGAACCACATAGGGTGCTGGAGATTGAACCCAGGCCAGTGATGCAAAGACAAGACCCCAACCCTTATACCATCTCCCCACCCCCTATGAACTATTATTTGAGATTTTAATGATATATCATAAAAAACACCAGATTGTATTAAGAAAAAGCAGCAGTATTTTAAGATACTCTGCTCAGACAATTCGTATCTAACACCCGCAGGCACACACTCTGTGCTTATAAAAAAATGACAAAGAAATTTCCATCAGAAGTGACTCCAGTGAGCATATACCATCTGATGTTGCATGCTTCCTGGCAGCTGTGGAGTTGTGAGTTGTGGGAGCTTTGCAGGACACACGGGGCTTACTCGAATCTGTCATGACTTGTTTCATGGTTTCTGAAAGAGGAACTAGGAGGGCGCATTCTCCAATCTGGCTAATTAGAAGCTGCAATGCCAGAAGAAATCCCTTCTCTCTCCTGTCTCAGCAAACGCTGTCGGCTCTGTGGTGATGAGAGGGAAAAAAAAGAAGCAGATTGGTTAGAGACTAAAAGGTGAAACTTCAGAGGCAATTCGGGGTCAGAGGGGGCAAAAGCAGTTGTGATAAAGAGTTTCAGGAGGCGGAATAAAGACCAGTCCCAGAAGGTCACGGCAGAAAATTTGAAGTGGCTCTCAAGGAAAATAGGATTGCCATTCACAGCTTTGCCAGGAAAATGGTGGGCAGTTAGGGGGCTTGAATGTCAATTGACACTCAATAAGGCTCAGGGCCAAAGCTTATTTTCTTTACCAGTAAGGTTATTATTCCTCTTTGGTTTAGCACGGCTGTGCCCTTGGGAAAGAATAACTAGACCAGGAAAAAATAGTCTTAAAATTTGATTAAGTTAAGACTTGATCATATAAACTGCTTTGCATTTCTTTGAAGAATTTGGAACTCATTCAGCATTTCTCTGTAAGGTCAGTTTTATTTTTAACCTAGAAAAATGTAGTCTTCCAAATTCAGTAAAGGTGTTCTAGACACACAAAAAATTGCGAATAATTTTAGAGGAAGATAAGGCAATCTTTTACTTATTTCCAGTCCTGAAATCACATCTGGTCCTTCATTTCTCTATGTACTTAAATTTGAACTTATATGTCTCACAAAGACACCATGCTGACTTAAACAGTGTCCATAAGTACAAATACCAGGCAAGTAAAGGAACATATTGATCAGACTGGCTACAGTGATCCTGGATGATTCTGACTGTGAGTAACAAAAATACACACAATACACAATCCCTTCTTTGGTCCAGTCCAGGATTATCTTTGCTACATGTGGAAAACACCTGCTGTCTTGCCCCAGATAAGTTAACTAAATGTCAGGGAAATTTAGTGGAGGAAATATTGTTATCTTTTAAGTTCTTCTTAAATTCTGAAGAAGAGAATGAGGCATTTTGATTTAAACCTGATATTTTTCTATGGTTGAGGTACATTAAAAAATTGCCCAAGTGAGAGAACCATATATATTATACAGCCACCTATAACAGACAATTCAGATATACTATATTCAGAGTCTGGGGTTTTGTCACATTCTATCTGAAAGTTTTATCATGTACAAAGCGTCCTCAGCTTAGATACCACACCCTAGTGAGCAAATCACCAAGTCAGTTGCTCCCCATCCTTCTTGTCCTATGGTGCATTCATAGTTAAAGAGAATAAAAGAGCAGAGATCTTCTTTCCTATCAGAGAGTAACAGGAATTTTCCTCTGTAAAGGTTTCAGATCAAATCAGGCAATTACACCAACTCTTTTCAAAGATATTGGCTATCATAGATACACATATATATGTGCACATGGAGATATGTATTGGTGCTTATACACATATGCATATTCCCTTCCTTCTTAGGCCCCTCTCCACTTATGAAACAAGTTTTCATTTATTTCCTTTATATAATTGAGTACAGTGTGTTATAATAGAAATGCACATTTTAATGGTTTAAAGAAATGCTGATATAACCAACTGAATAAGTATAGGGATATACTATTATCACTTTTCTTTCTAAATTTACCCTTTGTGTTGCTGGGTCCCAAAGCCTTAATGCTGAAACACAAAGCTGGGATTAGTATCATAGAAAATTTATACTGATGACTATCCATCCATGAAAATTATGAGCAAATTAATATCACTGAATCACTGTCTTCCCATTCATCATGGATTTGCTCTAGCGGGCACCAGTAACATCTCTATATATCCTGTCTCATGCTAGTAGAGTCCAAGGGCATCTGCTTGCTCCAGGAACATAAAGAGCCTCAAACATTCCATCAGGTCATGGGAATAAGGTCTATAAATGTTACTGGTATTTGGCATATTAAATACGACATGGGAGGCTTGCCAGGCTCTGCCATGCGGGTGGCATACTCTTGTAGTCACCTCTAAATCCAGCATTTATTGATGAAACGCACAGCCGCAAGTGGCAGCGCAAGCCGGGCTGTTATAAGCTCTTCTATTGGGTGGAGTTCTGACGAGAGGGAAGTCCGGGTGTGGAAAATGGCGGCCCTCCTGGAGTGGGGGGGGCAGTCATCTGGCTTGTTGCAAAGCTCTGCTGGAGTGGCGGGCCAGGGTTAGACCCCACTGTCCCTCCCGGGTGCCTTGTGAGGCGGCTGGGCACAGGGAGAGCCGTTAGCAGCTCTGCCCCGTGTCTGTGAGTCTCTGGATCCCACACACATGGGTGTATACAAGAAAAAGAACCCGAAGCAAAAAGCAAATGAAAATTTTCTGAGGCAAATGCTAGGCTAACAAGAGTCTCCCTCTTTTTGTGTGTGTGTGTGTGTGTGTGTGTGTTTTTTTTTGCTGTATTTTGTAAGAATCATAACTTTCATAGTCCCTATAGAAATATATTACAAATTTATAGCATAGCAAGCATATCCCATTTCAAATGTGCTGTTTCTTACATGAACTTGATAGGAACTAAAAAAGAAAGTGCAAAGAAAGGGTGGCTGATTTCTACACAGCTGACCTAAGTTTGATCCCTGGCATCACATATGGTCTTAAGAATCATAAAGTGTGCACCACAAGCACAGAATCAGGAGCAAGTCCTGGGAATTACTGGTTATGAGTCACAAATTGAAACTTAATTATTTATTTTAAAAGAGCTTATGATTACTCCCCTTCTCAACTTGGGCAGGATTGGTAGGAAAATTGTGACTATTGAATAGCACCTCTTCCACATAAATTAAAGTATAAACAGGGCCAAAATAGTGTAGAGGTGAGGATATTTGCTTTACACACAGCTGGCTGTGTTCGATCTCTAGCATCACATATGATATCCTGAGCAGTACCGACAGTACCTGCCCTTTGAGGTGTTGCAGGTGTGGCTGCAGTAGCCGGCTGCATCAGAAGGTGGCAGACAGTAGACAGGCTTGTCTACACCCCCAGAACTCTTTCCTGTGGGTCCTGGATGATGATGGTCTGACACTGGAAAACACTGGGCCCCCTGGGATGAACCCAGAGTCACGGCAAACTACGAGTGGTGTATTTGATATGCCAAAAGAGTAATAATAATGGACTTCATTCCCAACAAATGGAGATGTTACTGGTACCCACTCAAGCAAATTAATGAACAATGGGAAGACAAGTGACAAATTACAAGTGACCAACAGTAATTTCTGAGAGCAGAGCCAATAGTAATCCATGAGTACAGTGGGGTCTAGTCTCAAAACCAATAAGGTAAATAAATAGATACTATGGATGAAATAGTGTTCTTTACATTCTGTATGCTTTCTCCCTAACATGACTAAAAATGTAAATCAAAGAGTCAAGAGATTGTATAGCAGGTAGAATACTTGCCTTGCATGTAGCCAAATGGGATCAATTCTTGGCCCTTCATATGATTTATCAGAACTCTACCAAGAATGATTCCTGAGTGCTGAGCCATTACTAAGCCCTGAGAAAAACCAGTTGTGTTCCCAAAACAAAACAAATGAAATGAATCGATAACATATTATCAAATATTTTATTAAGTAATAAATTCTGTTCTGCCCCCGAGGTGTTGTAGGTGTGGCTGAAGTGCTCAGCTGCTTAGGCAAGTGACAGACAGGAGACAGGCTTGTGTATACCCCCAGAGCTCTGCCATGTGGGCCCTGGATGGTTGATGGTGTTACATAGAAAAAGACTGATTCCCCTTGGGTAAACCCAGAGCCATGGCAGAGCCTGGAAAGCTACCTGTGGTGTATTCGATATGCCAAAAACAGTAAAAATAATGAACCCCTTTCCCAACGAATGAAGTGTTACTGGCTCCTGCTCTACCAAATTGTGAACAACGGGAAGATAAGTGACAATAAATTCTGTTAAATAAGTTTGAGATGCATGAAAAATCACGTGTCACTTGTCTTCCTGTTGTTCATCGATTTACTTGAGTGGGTGCCAGTAATGTCTCCATTCATTGGGAATGAGGTCCATTATTGTTACTGTGTTTGGCACATTGAATACACCATGGGTTGCTTGCCAGGCTCTGCCGTGGATCTGGGTTCAGCCCAGGGGGCCCATAAATAGACAAAAGAAATCAGGTCTATATGAGAGATAGACCAATGGGTTGGAATTAATTCTACGCTTATGTGAGGCTACAATTTAGATTTCTGGGGCTACATTGCCTCCACATCTAGAGTACGACTGGGTGTACATATAGAGGTCCCTCATTATGAAAAAAGTGACCTGAGGCGTCACAGGCTTTACCAGGCTTAGGCTTAAATTCAGTTGTCCAGTCATAAGTGTCTTTGAGAATGGGCCGCAGGTTTTCAAATCAGAGGCTCATTATGACAATAATAGATAATAAACAGTAAGTAAGCTCTACAATACATGTTAAGATGACAAAAGCCTCAGGAAAAAATCAAAGTTCAGTCAGTGTTTAATGGAATACTTTTGGTTCTGAGTGGTTTGTAGATTTCAGGATTCACTACATTGAATCTTATTTGAAAGGGAAGAATTGAGGACAGACTTAAAGTAAATAAACTATTATCCAGACTTTTTAAGCCTGTAAAAATTATACTTTAGGTATCAGAGAGATAGAAGAAGAGGTAAGACATTTACTTTCATAAGGCCAACAAGGGCCCAATGCTCAATACCACCAATGGATTTCTAAGCTGGAGCGCAGATTCAGGAGTAATCTCTGTGCACTGCCAGGCATGACTGAAATATCCCCTTATATACACATATATAATATAAAATAAATATATTCATTAAATATATTTTATTTTCTGATAAATATGTTTTATCAGAAAATAAAGATAGAAAACACTCATACTGAAATTTCATTTGAAATAAAATGCTACAGGTATATGTAATTAGTCATGGTATATCCGGTTTTACAAATAAAATTTTTGTGAAAAATCAAATTATAATGGAGAGAGAAAATGAAAAGAGCTGTATTATCTGTTACTCCTCCAGTTTCACCCTAAAAAATTATAATGTGATGGAAAATGTAATCAAATTATTCCCTTTAATTTCATGGTTCCCTAATTGCTCTGAGTAGAAACCAAGCAACAGTTACAGAGCATGAATATATTTAAATTAGTTCCTATTTACAAAACGACAACATGCCTGTGCCTTCTATTATTAATTGGGATATTTGCATTTCTAATTATAATTTGTTGGAAAATAAATTTGGTATATTCCTCTACTAATTTATTATAGTATTAAGTAGTATGCATATACATCTATATAAATCACATTCTATTGTGTAAAATGCATTGATTTTCCAGATGACTTGCTGAGATAGAGCATGCACTATTTTCATTGATAATCAAATTTACTATTTATTATAAGCTTCATTAAGTCATCAATATAAAATTAGAGTACCTTTTATTTCTTAATTTAGGACATAAATTTTATTCAGGGCTATATAAACGTTTCCTTATATAATTCTAATATGTATTATAGTCTAATTTTAAAAACTTATAGAAACTTAATAGTATTTTAATTCTTCACTTTTAGAATTTTTTGTTTTATTAAAGTGTGATAAGTAAAAACACATGTTAAACAGCTTGTATCACTAGATACATGTCACTTCAGCTAATGCTTAAGTAGATAATGCATATTTTATATAAATATAAATATGACAAAAATGCTAATTACTTGTCATGTAAAATATGATGAAAAGTATCTACAGGAAGTGGGAACATACGAATTATTGTTTTTGTGACAACTTTTCACACCATAGTATTTTATTTACAGCCCTAATGTGAAACTTTTTTCTCAGCTGAAAATATGCTTGCAGCTTGTATATAAACAAAGTCATATTCATAATTTTTTCATGAAAATGAAAACCACATTTTATCTCTATTGTTTGTATAAACATTTTTAAGATTTCCATTTCCTTTTTTTAAAAAAGCTTTCATAGTTCGGCTATTAATGAACATATTATTGCTACTACTGCTACCACTACAAACAACTACTATTACTGCTATCAGTGTTTTCTATGTAATTTCAGCTTTTATGTTTCCGCAAAGAACAGGGGGTGAATTAAACTGACCTCTCTCAAAATTTAAACAGGCCTGACACAAACAAAGCTCCAAGAAATAAAGATACCATTGGGTTACAGCCCATCACCAGGTTTCTACGTGAGATTCATGAGAATAAATTAAAAATAGAAAACTGTTTAAACACACAGCAAGGACTTTCAATAGCAGGTCCCAAAAACCACATTGGGTCTTCCTTTTCTAATGCTTCAAACAAGAATCTTGGTTCAAAGCTCCATTCCGGTTCTCTGTGACTTAGATCTTTTATTTATATATTTATTCTTTTATTTATTTATTTATTTTGCTTTTGGGGTCACACCTGCCAATGCTCAGTGGTTATTCCTGGCTCTGCACTCAGAAATTACTCCTGGCGGTGCTCAGGGGACCATATGGGATGCCGAGGATGGAACCCAAGGTCGGCCGCATGCAAGGCAAATGCCCTACCCGCTGTGCTATCGCTCTGGCCCCCCAACTTAGATCTTTGAAGCCACTGCTTGTTCCTTTGCTTTTAATACTTAAAACATTCCCTGAAGTTGCCTCATTCCCTTTATTATTCAAATTAAAACTTCCAAAGCAGCCTCTAGCTGAGTCAGAGCAATCCTTTCAGAGCATACCTTCCTCTTTACTGATTTTTTTTTCTTAGAAATTGACACCCATTTCAGGCCCAGACACTGAGACTTGGTTTCCTTCCCACTAAAACATTATCGTCACTGTCGCACTCTGTGACCCACTCTTAACGTTGTTCCTAAACTTCTTTATTGGGATGAATGTCATGTGTAAGAATCATTCTCTAAATGACACTTAAATTAAACATTATCCCTGGCTCTAGGTACTTTTATGAACCATCAATACTACACTGTAAATATTATCAGTGATGTGTAATATAGATATCACAATGAAAAATATTGCGAAGAACTATCTCATTTTAAAATTATTTACTTGCCCATTAAGTTTACTCAGCTGTTTTGAGATTATACCCGCAGACTGGCATAGATTATACCTGCAGAGTGGCAAAATAGGGAAAAGGAATTCCAAACAGAAGGGACATTGTATGCTTTTGAAAGACGCTTGGCATAGTTCAAAAGTGAGTGATGTACATATAATAGAGAGAATATGAGATTACTAGGGGAGAGTCTATAGAGAATGACGCTCTAGGATTGTTTTGATTCTTTCTTGACTTCATTTTCTTTGTGTAAATTAAATCTTTGGAGGAGTTGTTTTGTGAGAAATATTCAGTCTGTATGTGTTTGATTCAGTCATTTTAAGTAACCCATGAATAGTGGTCCCTTTCACTGTCCTGATCTAGTTACAAATCATCCCAAACAGAAACAAAAATCAAGAGTTATTTTTAGTTAATTATCCTATTTTGCCATTTATTTTTTAAACACAATATCATGACTATTTTTAACAAGTTGAAAACATTGCAGTCAATATAATGATAAGGTTCGTTAATTATGAGTAATTTAACTTCAGCTGCATATGCAATTTTTATTTTTTGCAGTTTTTAAGAAACACTTTATAATTTCAGTTTTTTTGACCTTAGATGGGGAAAAATAGCATTTTCAAGAGTGCTCATAACGTGTTAGTCCTCACCTTTTTAAAGTTTCCCCACGTGTTTTCTGTGCAGTCCACTGGAAATCTAAGCCACTAAGAAAAGCATGTGCTTTCCAGAAGCAATTGCAATGAAATTAATAAATCTCTCTCAGTAAATTATAGGCAGAAATGCAACTTTTTATTTGAATGTCACTATAACCAACTTGCCAGTGTTGTTTCAATATTAGTTTGAGTTCTTTACATTTTCCAGTGCAGAAAAATCTCTTGCTGATATTTGTTAGTAAGTCAATCTTTCTTCCAGACATCAAGAGATGCCCTTTAGTGACCCAAAGATTTATCAAGTCAGCAATCTATTCCCTGGGGCCTGCATCTTCAGCCTCTTCCTCTGCCAGTCACGTCCGTTGAAGGACTTTGCCAAACCCCAAGAGAAAATGGACTAATCTACTTGTTTCAAAGAACAAGAATGACATCTTTACCAGCTGTACTATGACTATAGAGGGAAGAAGCTAATAAAGGATGAAATGCTTTATCCAATTGTGAAAGACCCAATGCAATGTTTTTATAATAAAGGACACTGCAAGCAATAGAAAGTAAGCAGCTATTCTGCAGAGATAAGGCTCCATTACCGGGAACAAAGAGGAGAAAGTTATTACAATGAAGTCAAGGAGACATACATTTAAAAATCACATTCTCTTGTGTAAGTTCAGGGTTTTATTTTAAAAGATAAAATAATGTGGCTATGATATTCTGTACTAATTGCCCCACATTTGGGTCTGGCCTCTTGTTTTGATATTCAAAAGGTCCAAGTGCACCCACAATGAAATCCAATTATTTGTGAGTTGTGTGGTAGTCTGTAAATGACGGCTGGTGAAAACATTACGGAGGTGGTATGTCAGAGACTCCTTGGAAAAGTAAGCAGTGTAAAGACTAGGCAATTATCATCAGGGCTAGTTTTTAGATGGGGAAAGACAGCTACAGCCACAGCAATAGAATTCCAAATGAGTTTTCAGGTAAAGAAGAGTAAAAGTAATCTTGGACGCTAACCAGTTTTGCAAAGAAAGCCTTTTGATTACCTAATGAAAGGTAGCATGCATACATATAAAAGTATATGTGTGTATTTATCTCTGTGCATGCATGGCTATGTATATATCCATATATAGTCATGAAACACATATATAGCTATAGTCAAAGAATAGTTTGCATTCTTCAGCTTAGCAAAATGCATTTTTATTGCTTTTTTATGCTTTTGAATTACTTTGCTAAGTTGTAATGTTGTCTTTGAAATACCTGGTATTTTTATATTTTATGGTATGGTGGAGAGTTTAAAGAATAATCATACAAATATACTGTTTTTAATCATATTATTTTCCCATTTTTTCCGTAGCCTTATGAAGTTTAAACGGAAATATTTGTTCATTTAAAATGAGCTACATTTTCTGAAATATACCCAGTAACAGCATATGCAATCTATTATCAAGATAAATGCTTAAATTTGATAAGCTAATAAAATGTTATACATATGTTATCAATCTTTAATGTGTGATACCATCAAACAGTTTCACCCAGTAATGGCAAATGACATCCTCTATGAAGAGAAATCATTGACGTTATAAGGTAACAATATTTGCAAATATAATAACTATATATTTACAGTATTTAATGACAGAATCTATAAAATATGTAGATCAGGAACAGATTGATGCCAGAATCATGGGTGGGAGTGGGTAAAATGAACTGCAGCCAAAATGTCCAAGCATTCACTTACAAAATATATATATGATCTTGAATATATATATGATCACAAAATGTCTTGAATATATATATGATCACAGCATGTGATTACAATGTATAACACTGCATTATTGGAAAGTCTCTAATTTCTTATAACAAAAATATATTTAACTGTGTGATGATGAATGTTAACTAAATTTCATGATGATCATTTCATACAAATACATAAATTAAATCATTCTGTAAAGCTGAATTAAACAGTATGTACTGATTGTATCTCAATAAAATGGTACAAGATGGCATGATATTATTTTAAAATAATGTTTCACATTAATATCTTCAAGTCAGATGCAAAGCATGTAGAGTTTAGTATATTTGTACAAGAGTTGTCACTGCAGTTTACTAAAAACACGATGCCACTCCCTCTTAACAGTAGTACTAAATCAAATAATAACACTTTTCTGAATGTAGAGTAATTAAAATCCTATGTAAGTTATAAATCCTATTTATTTTCTGCTGTTTATGCCCGTTTTTACACATATTTCAGTTAAACCATCTGACTGAAACATCTGTTACCTGTTTTGTTCAGGATCTGGAATGTTTCCTTTTCAGTTTGACTGATCCCCCACTATGTGTTTTATGACATACGAGTGTCATAATAGCACAGAGCAGATGTTCTTAAGCACTGGGCTACATGTGCTTTTATTGACTAAGGCTACAAATCTCCCTTTAATTCAATAAGTAAATGAGGATATTTCAGCTACATAATTTTAGCACCTCCAAGCCATGTATAGATTTCTCTCATGTAAAAAGGAATACAGGGCATATTTGAAATGTTTTCTGAAAGAAAGAAACTAATGTGTTTAAATAGTATCACATAGTTGTATTATTGTTTAGACTTAAAGAATATCAGGAGTATAAGTGCAAGGGCTAGATGATAGCAAGCGGATGCCTTTGGAGCAAGCGGATGCCTTTGGGTTCTCCTAGCATGAGACAGGACATATGGAGATATTACTGGTGCCCGCTCTAGCAAATAGATGATTAATGGGAAGATAGTGATAGTGATAAGTGCAAGCTGGAAAGGCAGTGAAAACATGGTCCAGCGAGTTCTATTCTGTGTCTGAAAGAAGAAAAATCATTAAATCAAGAAAAAATGGTGGAGAAGGTGGGGAATAATTTTTGTTTAGTTAGTAAAAGCAATTCCTGTTTAGTTAGCAAATGAAGTGCCATATAATTTATATATTCAAGTGAGCTACTGAGGTATAAAAAGTATCTCAGCTGTCAGCAGAGTCTGCTGTTCTGTATAGCCTCATTTTATGTTCTTCCCCCACCTTTTTATGATTTTGCTTGCATCATTGTACCTAGAGTACTGAGAAAGATGAGAACAGCATCAAAGTATAATCACAGTCAATCATGACCAATTTTTCCACTCCACATTATTATTGTTACCATGTCAGTAGGTCTTCCTCTTTTGTGAATCCTAACCAACTATCAATTGACCAATATTATACCCTAAAGTATCACCAGACACAAGAAGATAAAATGCTTTGCAGTCCCCTATTGTGTTTCTTGTGATAGGCAGAGAGAATCAAACTGTTTTGTATAAAATCTAACTTGAGAATGTCGTGCTGAAGGTAACCAGGTTACCAAATGAGAGAGGTGTCCAAAAGACACTAAACATTTCACTTATTCTATCCAGGTATGGTAACAGGGAAGAGAACACATATGAGTGCACATATACAAGTTTTTGTGCATCTATCTATGCATAAAAATGTATATGAAGGCATGCAAAAACAAATAAAAATTACATTCTATATATCTGCTTCAGCATCAGCACAGGCAGAATAACTAATGGTCTCAGAAGCCAGACTGAGATTCCGAAGCCAGAATCTCAGTCCGGTACCTAAAATAATAAAACAAATAGCGATCTGCATTATATGAGTTATCTTAGTTAACGAAAAGGATGGTTACACTGGAGGCTTTAAATATATCCTTGTAAAACTCAGGTAACATTTTTAATCCTTATTTTTGCATATCTTTAAAAATTGATTTTAAATTATTAAACTTTTTTGGGTATTCTACATATAGCAATAATCATAATAGTAGTGTTTGACAGGGTCAAAAAGGAAAGGGTGAGAGCAAGGGAGAGAGAGATAGAAGAAAAGTGTCTGCCCCGGGTGGTAGAGGCAAGGGGCAGGTGGTGGGTAGGTGGTAGGGGTAGGGGCAAAGGGACGGGTGGTGTGTGATAAAGTATATGTACCATAAAATGCCATGGTTATCATGAAAATATTCTCTAAAAATTTTAAATAATATGGAAGAATATGTTGTTATTATTTAAATGTTTTTGTAAAAGCATACTTTTTGATTCTCAGTAAAAATACATAAACTATATATACATACATATGATTATATATACTTGATTTGGGGACTATATCTAAATGTGTTCAGCAATCACTCATGTTGTTTATTAGAATCCACTCGTGGTGTCTAGAAGCAAACTGGTGTCCAACCTCTTACGAGACAAGTACTTTACCCCTGTTCTGTCTGTCTGGCATGGAAACTGTTTACATTTATGTGATGGTGGATTGTAAAAATTAAAATCCATTATAAAGAGAAAAGTCACAGAGGTCACCTACAAAAATAATTTTAATGCTTTAAATAAATTTCAGTGTTTCCCTCGTCATTTCCGTCTTTCAGGTTATCTCTTGAAAACAGTTCTAAAACACACCCACTGAAACAGATGAGCTATATAAAAGACATACTGGATTTAGTGAAAATTAAAATGAGTTCTGTCCCTCTCCCACCATTGTCAGTATCTGAAAAAAGCATTGACATAATAATGACTCAAAGAATCCCTTTTTCTTTTCTTATTTGTTCCCCAGACTGTCAAAAAAATGCTTAGGAATTCTAATCCACACATTTTGATTAGGTTCTAAACCAGATGACTTCAGGCAGAAAGATATTTCCAGCCAATTGGAGGTCCTTGGGGAGAGTGTGACTGCTCGGTCTGATTTATTCCTTGTGCATAGTCACAGGAGCATAATATCTCAATGAATAAATGCATCTATTTAATGATACTTATACTGGTTTAGTAGTCAAGAAAGGAACTATATTTATAAGAACAGAAATTTTGTTTTTTTTACTTTTTTTCAGAATTGAATATACATTAAGTGCAAGAAACATAAAACTTTTAAGGTTCTAGGATTATTAGTGAACTGGATCTCCATCTGTGTAGGAATTCAGGACTCTGGGAATTTGGGATTAAGGTAAAATATCATCTCCAAATGATTTTAGAAGTAGATAATATTTATTATAGGAATTTAACCTGGCTTCAATTTTGGTTTTGCATGTTATGATTATCATATTTAGAGCTATTTTAGTGAGACATAGGAGTTTGATGTCATTGGAGTTTGTAAGATAAGTTATGATTTATTTCTAGATTAAAACTTATTATTTAATAAAAATTTCTCTCTGACCTCTGTCTAGTGGTGAAAACTGACCAAATGATTTCAAATAATGTAGAAGAAGCATGGTAGTTATAGTATGGAGAAGACTATTAATCTTTTCCTTTTTATGTTATAAATATGCTTTATTTGAAAAAATCATTTATAAAATGGTCTATCACACAGACCCAATTGTAAAGATTAAGATTTTATTTTAATTTAGTTTTGTAATTAAAATATACTCTAATTAAAGTCCAAGTTTTTATTTTCATTAAAGCACCATGATATACAAAGTTATTCATTGTTGGCTTTGAACATAAAATGGCCCAGCACCAACCCACCAACAATGTTAATTTCCCCCAAGAGCTTCCCTTGGTTCCTCCCAACCACCATGCTGCCAACTTCACAGGCACGCTTTGAGTTTGGTGGTTGAAGTTTGGCTCTTATGATTTCAGTGTTGTTGACTCTGTTCATTGAATATCTAACTATATCTCTCCTATACACCACCGTAAATATTTGTCTATAAAATGTCCTATAAGAAACATTTTAAGCTTGATTGCCGACATTATCTCTGATACAGTACTCTGTCTTTAGAGTGAGAACAGACTTAGACTAAGAATAAATTTATAGTATGGTTATGTTACAACTGAGGCTACCATTTAATTACTGGTCTGGGGGGTTCCTGGAAGCTCTCAGATTTGACTGGGGCACACATTTTCTATCTAGGATACCAGTTTGAAAAATTGATTTTCAAAGTCTAAAAGTCTAATGATTCTGAATTAGTAGATAAGAAAGACAAATGAAATATTGCTGAGAGTGAAGACCAAGACATTAGAAGTGTCGGAAAACATGTGTTCATTACAACAGAGCATGCATTCTATATCTGTTCTTTACCATCTGACGAATTTCACTCAAAATGATAATCTTCATGTCCATCATTTGCAGGTAAATTTCATGACTTTATCTTTTCTGACAGCTGTATAGTATTCCATTGTGTAATGCATTCATTAGTGGGATATATATACTGAACATTGAACATAGAAAAAGGATATGCATGACAAACCATAAATGCATTATATGGCAAACTTTTTAAGAGGTGGGAGAGAGGGGGGAGAGCGAGAAGGAGAGAGCAAGATCAAGAGAGAGAAAGAGAGAGGGAGAGAAGAAAAGACAAGTGCCTGCCAGAGAGGCAAGCTGGGGAAGGGGGAGGGGAATGTGGGGACATTGGTGGTGGGAATAGGGCACTGGTGGAGGGACGGGTGCTGGAGCACTGTATGACTGAAGCCCAATTATGAACATCTTTGTAACTATGTATCTCATGGTGGTATAATAAAAAACAAAATAAAAAAAAAACAAAGGGCATGTACATGACGTGGAGCAGTGCACGCAGGTATTATGTGGAACAGGGCACATAGGCATTACATAAAAAGAGTCTTTGCACTCCTCAGAAAGGGGATGACTCTCACTATGTGGGTTGGTAAAGGGCACGTTGACTGCAGCTAACAACTACTCCAAAGAGGTTGCTTAGTTCGTTGCTCTGGTGGTATTTACTGAACACGCTGTTCCAGGGATTGAAACTGGGCCTCATTTGTGCAAAGGGAAGCTCCAGTTTCTGGCTATCTCCTCAGCACCACAATATACCTAATTTTAATGACCAGGGAAAGCTGTGACACACGTGACAGCCCATGTCCAGAGAAGCTCTACTGTGTAAGAAATCAATGTCTTTATATTTTCATCAGGACCAAATGATGCTGACTGTGACATCATTAATGGCTAGTGTTTGTTTGTTCTGGGCCACATCAACATTGTTCAGTACTTATTCCTTGTTCTGAGTTCAGGATAATTCTTGGAAGACACAGGTGCAGCTTAGATTTATGCAAGGCAAAAGTCCAGTCCAATCTTCTATTACTCCAGCCCCAGTACTCTTTTTAATTCCATCAGTTTATAAAGATAAGTCTACTTTTATAGCACTAATTAACGAAACACCTTAGTTATTCTTGGCAGAGCTTTCCTATATTCTAATACTTAATGCTCAAGGTAGTTTATGGGTTTTTTTAACTTATATTTTTAACCTGTCACTTGCCACTTGTCTTCCCGTTGTTCATCGATTTGCTCGAGCAGGCCCAAGTGAAGCCTCCATTTGTCCCTGTCACATGCTAGTGTAACCCAGGGTATCTGCTTGCTCCAGGAACACAAAGAGCCTCAAACCATTTGCTCAGGTCATGGAAATGAGGCCTACTGTTGTTACTGCTTTTGGCGTATAGAATACGACATGGGTAGCTTGCCAGTAACTGCCATGTGGGTGGGATACACTCAGTAGCAGGTAGGCTCTCAGATCTTGCATTTACTGATGAACTGTAAATGGGGACAGCCGGTAGCAGCTCTACCCCGTGTATCTGTGACTCTGGTTCATGGCCAACAGCCTGGGAAAAGTTTGTGGAGTGGGTCCACAGGGCCTCAGATGTGGGGGAAAGGGACTCCAGTCCATCTGCATGGAAGCCCTGTGACTTTAGCCACGAAGATCAGCATATTTAGGCTTGAAATAGGCTTCTTCATTGGGTGGGGCTCTGATGAACTGGATTGAGATCAGCTTTTCTCTTGGATGGAGCTTAAGGAGCTGTGGAGTACAGACATTGAAAATGGCTGCCATCATGGTGTGGGGTTTCTCTGGTTTCTTCCGAGGCTCTATTGGGATGATCTGCCAGGGACAGAACCCGCTCTCCCTCTGGGATGCCTCATGATCAGCTGAGCACAGGGGAGAGCCTGTAGCAGCTCTGCCCTGTGTATCTGTGTCTCTGGCTCACGAGTGACAGCCCCAGAGCAGTATATGGTCAGGTCCACCAGGGACAGGACAGAGGTGAGGGAAAAGGAACCAGAGTTCCATCTCCACAGAAACCCAGTGACTTTAGCGGGCCTTTACCCTAAAAGCCTTTTTTAACAATTGTTACCCTAGTTTTAGTTTTAACTAGGGTAAGTAATTATAAACTTTACAATTCAAATGTCAAAACTGTTTAATTGCTCACTTAGACTATCACTGATCAGGATTCAAAACAGAGCATAATATGCCTTGCCATGACATAACATGTTATGATGCTATGAGACATACATGCAATACAAAGCAGTTTATATATAGCATATATAATTGCATGTATGTATTTATATTAATAGCAGTCATTGAAGATTTATAAATTATTGTTATATAATATGTGTAACATAGACATATTTAAATAGACAAATTATAACTATTTGAAATTTTAGAGAATAAGTGTCTCATATGTGCACTAATAAGTATATTTGAGATAAAATCTAAAAAGCAAAATAAATGCAAGAATAAAACTGGAATACAAAACACATATAGGTTTATCTGCACAGGAAAATTAATTCTAAGTAATATATTTAAGTAAAAGTTTCAGTTCCAAAATTAGATTTTTCTTTTATTTGAAAAAAGATAAATCTCCAGATAGTTAAGTTGATATGTTTCATGAAATTAAATTTACATAAATATCTTAGAAGATGCATATATTTTCTTTATCTAAATAATTGAAAGTGCCAAAAGAATCATGTACCAAAATAAGTAAATCTCAATGGGGTTTACTTATGCAAACTGACATTACAATACTGCCAAGAAGACTAAATTCTAATGCTCTCAGAATTCATGAAATGCAGCGGGGCTTAAGCTCCTGAGAACTCCTTGTGCAATTCCAAATTAGATTCCACTATTTTATGTAGTAACTTCAGTAGATGGAATAAAATTTAAGCTATATGAAATTTATAACCATTTCCTTCTTAAGAAAAATAAAAACTTTGGTAAGCTATTCTTATTGCATATCAAAATTATTATAGCTTCCCTATTGATTTAAAAATAAATGTTAATGAGTCATTTAAAAATGTTTTAGAATTTATTTGCATTTGGAATTCTATAATCAAATCCTGCTCTGCAGCCTAATAGACATCAAATTATGTATTTTTATAAAAGCAGTAAATTTAAACTTAAGATCTCAGGTACTCTTCATTTGCATTCTTTCTGCAACGAAATATTTTTCTTTTTTTATTCTCTTTAGACACTCGGAGTATCAATAAAGATGTTGTACATGCATGGACCACTTCTAAAACAGAATCCAGCTGGCATTTCAGTCAGAAAGACAATTTTCCTTGGGGGCTGTTTCATTGCTTTAACACTAATCTGTGACAAAAGGTCTTGTCAGATTCTTATTGCATTTAAGAAGCTTTTGGTGAGATTTGTATTGATCTAGACTAAAAGCAACTGACAACACTGCAATAAATTTTTACTACTTAGTACTAATCGATATGTTTTTTTCTAAACTTTTTATAGAAAATTACTTGTTTTTTTCTGACTTGACCACGATGTTATTGTTAATAATCTTTTATTTAAAAAAAGAGGCATACATAATGAACAAAGAGAATCCATTACTGAAGGATCTGTACTTCTATTGGATCAAGTTTATATAACTGAAAGAACATAAAACACACAGAGAACAGAACACAAATATATATTCAATGCTGTAGGAAAAAGAGACACCAGAAGTCTACACATGACACTTTTCTAACAATCACTGTGTGTATCTGTGTATTCTCTGAATGTTATATTAAAATCATAGTGTTTTGCAATATATAGTGCAGTTCATCGCTAGGCATGTGATAATTATGCTTAATGAGTAAATATAAAAATTAAGATACCAGTACATACATTTTATGACTACCTCCTATCTCTTGAATTCTTTAAATACTTGTATTTCTAATCAAATGATTTCAATTATCTGATTCAAAATTTCTAAGAGATCATTACATGTTTTTGTCTTATATTTTCTCTATGTTAATTTGTCTCTATGTTTGACAAAATTTAGGAAACTATTACATTATGAATTATGTGATTCAACTTGTCTTCATTGAAAATCAACATGTGTATTAGCCATCTATAGTTTATTACTATAAATCTCATTATGTCCTTCACCAAACAGACTTTTGTCTAGATATACCCAATCTTTTCTCCTCTTCTTTTATGGTGATCACTAATATGACAATATGGAAGTTTATATTATTTTATTTCAACAATTTGTTCACTTTATTTATACACCAGACATAAGTAAAATCCGGTAGTGGGTTTTTTAAACTAATTTACCAAAAATAATTATCTTGTAGACAATTATTTTTGGTAAATTAGTTTAATCTATCTTGTAGACAGATTCATATTGTTAAGCATATAGTTTGATCATTTTATTCTTGAACAGAATTCAAAGTTTATATTTTTATATATAAATGCATTTTTATATATCAATATATAAACCTAAAAAGAAATTTGTATATATATAATATGTGTAGTATATATACATATATGCATATACACATATACACATATATGCATATACACATGTACACATATACATATATACACATATACACATGTATACGCATATACATATATACATATATGCATATATGCATATATGCATGCATACATATATACATGTAGACATGTATACATGTATGCATGTATACACATAAATACACATATACATATGTATACATGTATACATGCATACATGTATACGTGTATATATTATACATGCACATATGGTTGTATAAAATTTTGTATAAAATGTATGTATAAAATGTATATATGTATGTGTGCACGTATATACATATATGTTTATATATGCATATATTTATATGCATATGCATGATCATTAACATATATACATATAGGTACACATATATACAAATGCATGCATACGTGTGTATATGCATAGATACATATGTGCATGCACACATGTATGTATATACATGTATATGTACTTATATACACCTTTCTTTTAAGTTTGTAAGTAGATGGACAGAATGTATGTGGTGTTTGGCTATGGAAACCAATGCTACTAAAAATGCAAGAGTACAGATATCTTATTATTAAAGTAATGTTTTCCCATTTTTACATAAACACACCACTTTGGAATAACTGAATCATGTGTAATTCCTCTTTTTAAAATTTTGAGGACTCATCAAACTCTTTTTTATAATTAATCTTTCAACTGTTTAAATCATCTTTGCTCTCTTTATTCGCTCCAACACTCATTTCTGAAAGTATCAAATTCATTATTTTATCATTTATGTGCCAGAATATAAATCTGTACAGCATGAATTAGAGCAGAAGGAATAAAAATTGTTTGCTTCATAAATGTTCTGAGAAAACTTCAAGACAACGGAACAGAGGACAAAAAAAAAATTTACATTTGAGTGCATTAGAATTTTTATCTGTTTTACTTTGGGGACATACACTATAGTTCTCATGGGTTTACTTGTGGTTTACATCCATGAATCCTTCCTGGCAGGATTCTGGATAAGAACTTCATAAAAAGTACCCTACACACTGCGCTATCTCTCTGGCCATGCAATGTATGTTGAAAGTAAACATATGTTACCTTATATCTATATCATTTGCAAGTAATTTATACCAATTAAATATATATAAGTATATATATACATATACTATAGTATTTATGAAATAAATGTAAGCAATTGAAATTTCAATTGAAATTTAAAATTCCTTGTTGTAGTAGAAAAATATTGAAGACTTAAAGAGCAATAAAATTGTTTACATTCTGTTTTATGTCCTAAAAGGATATTTTTGTTAATCAAATCTCACATAAACATAAATCGTCAAGCTAAACTCTAATCACATTTTAGAAAACTGCATGCTAGCATATACCTTTCACCTACAAATTGTGTCAGGATGTTTCTGGGAAAAAGACTCAATTTATAACACTCCCTATTTTTAATATGACTTTGATTTAAAGATGCTTAGATGATGGTTCATTTTGCTTTCACAGGAATAGTGACCTGGGTTTCATTAGTATCATATTATGAGGAACTGCAGCTTTATGTTAAACTTCATGTTTTGGCCTAAAAACATCACAGAGCAATGAACAATATAACTGTAACCTCATGGCTATAACACAAAAATGTGAATGTCTGCATCTTTCCACACTTTGGTTATGCAGTCAAGAAATACAGAAGAAAGTTGGCACATGACATTCCATTTCAGTCAAGGACGCTATTGGCCTTTGGACCTATACATCTTTTATAAAATGTAAAGCATTTTTACCACCCCTAGGAAAAAGACTTATTCCCATTCTCAAATGCAGCAGATTCTCATCAATGCCAGCTATAAGTTATTGAAGAGGCTGACCATAATTAGATAAAAGTGATAGGTATAGGCATTGTCCTCAGATCCATTCATTTTATTTGTATCTGGTTATGTATTTCCTTCACCTTGTGAATTGCTGAAATTAATGCTCCAAAAAAAGTCTCAAACAAATTTTAAAGCATCTGACCTATTTGAGGCTACTGGACACCAACAGAATTAGTTTATAACCATAGTCTTCCATTTGAAATCCAATTTAAATATCATGTTAGTTAAAAATAAGGAGCGATGTTGGCCCTCTAAAATGCTCAGAGCTTATAATAATTACATTTTAAATATAAACCAAGGCTTATATTTTAGTGTAAATGTGTAATCACAAATGTTCATTTAAATTAGTGTTTTATAGCAATTTATAAATTAATACATAGATGGCATCAGGTTCAACCAATTATGTAAGATGGAAAGCTTTATAACTCATAATACATTATAATATCATCAATAACACATTAAAACACAGTAAAACATTTTATATCAAAATAAAAGTCATTTAACTGAAAGCTATATGAAATTCAATTAGATACAGAAAAGAGTAACATCAAGTTGTGAATCTTCAGAAGTAAAGAAAGAGTGATGTTGGAATGTGCTCTCGGTTACTTGCCAGTCTTGCTGGCTTATGGCCTAGATTTAATGGGCCACATGTCAGGAGCAGGAGGCAATTCCTGATGCCCTTGATGAGTGAGAAACAGGATTTGAGAATCTTGAAGAATGCCAGAACCCTGAGTGGGTGAAATATACAGTTTGAATTAGAGGTCAGAAAAAGAAGTCAATTAATGAGAAAGCAAAGAAACTCCAGAACTTGCCCTTAACTCTAAGTAGTATAAAAGAAAGTTAAAAACAAATGTTTGATGGAAACCATTGACCTCAAGCATGAAATTATTTCAATTTGAGCTTAGAATTCAAAAAGATTTTGTAATGTGAGGATATGCAAACATATATCACACGGTTTTTATCAACTGCTTTCATCTGTCTGCCACAAGTAAACAACAAAAACTCTCAAGGAATAATTTAAAAATAAACTGCTAAAAGCAAACTAAAATATGATCTCATAGGAAAATTATAATATTAATTAAAGAGCTAAGTATATATGGAAAAATTCCACAATTAGTTGTACCACAAGCAGCCTGTTGAATCAAAATTATAATGCAGTCATGCATTTTGTTCAGAATGCAAAATAGTTACTATATTTAAAGTTATTAAGAATAATTTTTTTAAAACAAAGAAAAACATTCTATATACACATAAAGCATATTTTGAGAATGAAAATTTATATATTGAATAAAATGAAAATAAAAAATACAATCAACAGAGTAAAATGGTTCTTTCTAACATAATGGGGAATGAAATTGTTCTGAACAATTTGTCTTGCTGAGCTCAAATACAACTGATATACAGGACCATACAATGTATAAATGCTTTGGAAAGCTACTAAAATAACAATATCTGAGAGACCAAGATGTTGCAGACAGTCTGTGAAGCCCTCAGGGCTTCTACAAATAAACACCACTACCTGGGCAGTTTATAAACCTCAGAAACATCCCTCATCAATTTGGAGTAAGGAAGTCTATGCTCTCACCTGAAGTTCTGGTGGGTCCCCTCTTCTGGGTTGTAAATAACCAATATCACCTTGTGTCCTCACCTAGTGGAAGGGACAAAGGATCTTTCTAGAGTCACTTTTAGGAAGGCAACAATCTCTTTAACAACCCAAATGGTGCTTCCTTCTAATATAATTGTCTTGGGAATCAAATTTTCAACAAATAAGTTGTGAGATAACAGACACTGCAAACATAGTAGAATATACAATACAATGTGATTTTCTCCCCTCAGATCTTTGCCTCTCCTCTGACAATAGTTCACTGACAATGGTTGACTTTTTGCTTTAATATTAGCTGTCAGTTTCATTAGGACAGAAAATATAAATAGAATTGTGAGTCCAAAAGAGACGTTTTCATTTACCCAGTGTTGTACCTGGTAGAGCTGTGATGGTTAATTTAGATAAAAAGTAATAAAGAGTCAAAGGAGAAATAATTTATCTAAAATTGAATAGGAAATAAGTTTTCATTCACCTTCTACCTAGGTCTTATAATATCAGACTAGTAACCCTCAATTTCTTTTCTGAATAATATGTCCTTTTCCTATTACATCAAATTCTACCATCCACAAATATTCTTCTTATATTTTTAAAGAATTGTTTATACATCATATCAAAACATGGAAAATGTTAGCTATATATGGAAACGACTCTGAAAGGCAAAACTTACCTTTGTAAAAAGTACAGACATCTAAGACCTTAGGTAATAAAATCTCTTAGTAATAAGTCAAACCGTAAAAGGGACCCAAGAGATAGTACAACTTATAGGGTATTTACCTTGTAGTAGCGAAGCTAGGTTCAATTCTTGATCCTTAATTCAGTTGCTGAGCATTGCTAGAAGTAATCCCTGATTGTAGAGCACCGCCAGGAGTAATCCTGATAATAGAAATATAATAAACACTAAGCACTTCCAGGAAGGAAGGAAAGAAGCAGGGAAGGAAGGATGGAGGGGAGGAGGAAGGAAGGGAAGAAGGGAGGATGGGAGGAAAGAAAGAAAGAAAGAAGGAAAGAAAGAAAGAAAGAAAGAAAGAAAGAAAGAAAGAAAGAAAGAAAGAAAGAAAGAAAGAAAGAAAGAAAGAAAGAAAGAAAGAAAGAAAGAAAGAAAGAAAGAAAGAAAGAAAGAAAGAAAGAAAGAAAGAAAGAAAGAAAGAAAGAAAGAAAGAAAGAAAGAAAGAGAAAGGAGGTAGTAAGGGAGGGAGGAAGGGAGGGAGAGAGGGGAAGGAAGGAAGGAAGGAAGGAAGGAAGGAAGGAAGGAAGGAAGGAAGGAAGGAAGGAAGGAAGGAAGGAAGGAAGGAAGGAAGGAAGGAAGGAAGGAAGGAAGGAAGGAAGGGAACAAAACAAAATCAAAACAAAAATTAAACTCAATGCAAGAAAAAATGGCACAAGGCAAAAATAAACGTTGTATCATGCCAATGACTTTAGTAGTCAAAAACACAAAATAAACTACACTTAATCCAACATTTTATAATCAATCAGGATGAAAAAAAATTAAATTGTCTGAAAATTCTGTGCTAACAAGGTTATGGAACAGTTGTTTGGAAAAAACTGTTGTTATGAATGTCATTTGGCGCACTACTTTGAAAATAGAACATTAAGCAGAAGTTGCTTGAGTTTAAAATACATATCGTAAGATGTAACAATTTGGTTCTTGTTTATATATTCACTAGAAAATGACATGGATTCTGCACTGTATGAAATAATGAAGGGTAATGCAAAACTCTTAAGTGTTTCAAGACACTTCCAGCAGAACACAATTTGTCTCTGCCAAACCACCAGTTGGTGTATTAAAGATAGGACAAAAGGGTAGACCATTGCTTTGGAGTAAAAAAAAAAAAAAATCCTTGTCATTATACTGGCAAGGAAAGTAAAATTTCCTGTGCTTGTTTACAGCACTCTTCTTATTTTAACATACAACTTTTGAACAGCTGTTTACTTTTTTGATGTCTATCAAATAAAGTCAAAAAGATGTATAACAGAAATTTAAATCCATTGTGTGTTCCATAGAAATATTTGTCTATGTGCACCTAAACAAACCTGTTTAGTAAAAGCAATGACTTAAAAATCAGAATCTTTCCCAAGAATAAAATGAGACACCACACTACAAAAGAAACCTAGTTCACATGGTGAAACCACTGGGATAAAAAATGAAAAAAAAAAAAAAAAAACTAAGTGCAAAAAGGAGAAGCAGCCAGAACAGCAATAACAATAGCAATAAAGTTATACACAAACACATGCACATGAATTCTAATTAACATGTTTGTTTAAACTGACCTAAGGTTAGTGTAGAGTCATACATGGCTTTATTCATTTTCTAATTGCAGACATAATTAATTAAAACACTGCTGCTCACCTTCATAATTTTCTCAATGTTACTAAAAAGATGAAAATGTTGATATGTAAACTGTTACATTGTAACTAAAGAAGTAACCAGTCTCTATGTGTTTAACTATATGGCTATTCTAAGCATCATGCATTTAGTATTTTTAAAAATACAGTTCTTTAAATCATGATATGTTGCATTCTGGGAATTCAGAAACTATGTTCATATTATATTATACAAACTATGTGGTGGTTGGTGAAATAGTCCAAAGACTGGAGCTTGTATTTTCCATGCAGGAGGCTAGGGGTTGACCTTGCACAGAAAGGTCCACTAACAACCATCAAAAGAGAATCATGAGCATCATTGGTAGTGCACCCAAAAAGGAAAAAATAAACAGTTGAAAACTCTACTGATAAAACAAGAATAATAATAGCTTCGTAAAAATCTTTAGAAATACAAATTTTATCGGATTCATACAGGAAAAAATATTTGCAGATGAATGTACTGCTAAAATATCACTTGTCTTCCCATTGTTCATGGATTTACTCGAGTGGGTGCCAGTAACATCTCCATTCGTTGGGAATTATTACTGTTTTTGGCATATTGAATACACCACGAGTAGCTTGCCAGGCTCTGTTGTGGCTCTGGGTTCATCCCAGTCTTTTTCTATGTCAGATCATCAACCATCCGGGGCCCACAGAGCAGAGTCCTGGGGGTATAGACAAACTGTCTCCTGTCTGCCACCTGCCAACGCAGCCTGGCACCGCAGCCACACCTGCAACACCTCGAGGGGCAGGAGCTAAAACATTATGCAAAATATTTCTGAATAAACAGAGAGCTCTCTTTAGGAGGGACCTCTGTGGACCAGAGAGAAGTGGCTAGGGTCTTGCACCCATGATCCAAGTAAAGATTCAGGACTGATTCCTGAGCACACATCAAAGAGTAAGCTCTTGGCAGTGTGACCGACAAGCAACCCAAACAGTAAAGAAGGTACTGATGTTATGTTTTAAACTTTACAAAGCTTGCAGCCAAGAAGAGAGCACAAGTGTCAGATTCTCAGCACCACCTGCTTCCATGCCGCATTGCCAGCTGTGACCGTTTCGTCCTCTGAACTCTACTGTGGCCACAGCACTTAGAGTCCAGTAGCTTCACATTCTAAATGCTCTCCCAAACCAAGCCGGACTATCCAAGTATTGCTCAGAGTGAGGTACCTGCATGTGGGATCACCTCCCCCACCAAGAGAATCTACCATAGATGTTAACAATAATATTTGTACACATTTATTGATTAATGATCAACTCAGCAGTAAGTAAAATCCTGTTAATAGATGCTAATACTTTAAACTATTGATCACATATAAAAGCATATTCAGATTTATGGGAGTGGTAAGCACAGAATAATTTACTGCATCTCAGTACAGCATGTTACTAACACAAGAGAAGTTTTTTGAAAATGGCCATATTTTTTATTCCTTCAGAATTTTTTCCGTTCTATTTCCTTTAGAAAACATAACATATGATTTAGTACTTAGCATGAAGCCTGATTCATAGATTTTATGGAGGTGATAAATGAATACAAATAAAATTTTTTTATAAAGTCCAGTGTGTATAACAAAAGATCAGAGATGCTTTCATGTCACTGAAGCAGTAACGTCAAAGAAATGTAGATTAAGGATAATTAAGGATGGAGATAAGGAAAACAGTCTGTAAATCTCATTTGAGATCAGCTTTTTATAACCTTGGCAACACTAACATGAAATATTTCAATGGGAAATTTTCCACTGTTCAAGTTTTTAGAGTTAAGATTATATTTCAAAGTTATTTGATAAGAAAATAAGTCATAAAATCAATAAAACTTTAAAACTCTCAGGAGTTATCAAGTGATAGCCAATATAGAAGTGATATTTTAAGTCAAGTACAGGTTCTTAACAATGTGTCTTTTTTCCCACCATTACTTTTAGATTTCCTAAAGTCAATTTTTAAGTAATTATTAGGTTTATGGAATATGAATAGTAACATTCACTAACGTTCAGTAATGGTTACATCAACAACTGTTGTTAAACTTAAACACTTGAGTTTTTAGAATATTTGATGTATTCGGTAACAGGAAAACCAAATTATGTGTAAACATCTAGCAAACTACAAAGTATCATGATTTTTTAACACAATCAGTACATATCTAAATGGAAACAGCTATCATAATACAATTCTATTTTATTATCATTAGGACAACTGAAATGTTGTAACAGTAAAGGTTAGTATAAAGGAAAGGGAAGGATAAAATTTAATTTTTTTTTCAAAATATGGAATGACCCTCCTGTCTTCATAACACCTTGTGGTAAGCATCACCCTCATCTGGACTGGAATCCTAAGTTGGAACTTTGAGTCAAAATAATAGATTTCTTTTGTAATATTTCTTACCATACATTAAATATGTGATTCTTCCATACCTATTATAAATTCTGATTTTATTTAAGCAACTGCTGATCATAATCAGCCTTGAATCAGAACTTATTAGTATATCATAAATATGGATATACTACTGGGAGTATTATCTAGATCATCATACAAAAATCAATGTGCCCTTGTCAACATTTATCCTTTTGTCCTGAGTCAATAGATTTATGGGGTATGTAAAAAATTAAAATGAGAAAGTAAAGTACTTGCAAATTCTTACATGCAATCATTGCAAAATTCCTGTTACGTGAGTGAAGAGATAAGAATATAATTACACTACAAGTTTTATTACTAAATCCACAGCCCTCTTATAATTGAGATGATATTTAAGAGACAGATTTTCAAATGGCATTCTGAAATATTAAAAACAAAATATGGTAATGTCAGCATAAGGGTACACACAGTTAGGTAGTTGAGAAACAGCATTTTCTTTTTTCTGTTAAAAGTAACTGAATTGAATAGATTGTGTATTATATACATTTTTCTTAGACATGTTTGCAAGTATTTAGCTATTTTTGTTTTTTCTTTTAGCTTTTTGGAGAGGGTTCTCATAAGTGCTGTTCACAGGACTAACTGAGTGCTTCTGGGAATTCTTTGTCATCTAAGTGGTGATTCTGTGCTAACGCCTGAGATGTGACATCATTGCTTAGGATCACCAGGGTCAGCCCTGGTAGTGTTTAGGATCATCAGGCCTCAGCCCGAAGTGTCTGAGTCTCCAGTGACATCCAAGTGTTGCCTAAGAAGCTATATAAGGCCAGGGATAGATTGCACTCAGGAAAGCAGCACACACTCTCACACTTACATATGCACTTTGCATTTAATTCTGTGACCAAGAAACAATAAAATCTATTTACAATCCACGAAACTCAGAAAGATGATTGATACTTTTCTTTATTATATCACCATGAGATAGACAATTACAAAGCTTTCATGATTGGGTTTCAGTGATACAGTGTTCCAGTACCCATCCCTTCACCAGTGCAGAAATTTTGCTGTTTTAAATTGAATTGATTAGAACAGAAATTACCTGTAACACAAAACTAACTTTTTTCCCAAAATTTTAAGTATTAACTCACAAAGCAAAAATTTTCTAAGGAACAATAACACAAACACATAAGGAGAGAAATTTATTCTGGGGTACCATAAAATATTTTTAAATGAGTCAAAAAATTAGTCTAACAAAGCAAAGTTCTAAAGAAAGTATAAACATGAAATTTTCCGTTGCCTTTAGTCACATTGATTTAAATATCCTACTATCCCTGCCTTAGTCCTAATTCTATGTGTAGAAAAAAATGATAATGAAGATAATATTACAGATAACAATATGATTGAACTTACACATTTGGAATAAAAACAGCCATTTAATGGAAAAAGCAAAAAAAATGCTATTACACATGACAGTTAATATACTATTAAATATAATATAGTGTTGAGAATTAATTTTATCAAACTTACCACTTGTAACTTTAAAAACATAAAAAGAAAGTGTGTTATTAGAGTTCCTTTTTATTAGTGACAAATTCTCTTGATAACCCCTTAATTATTTCAAGATTTCATTAAAATGTTCAGTCATGACCATACATTATGTTTTATGATAATTTTATGCCATTTTGAGAGAGAATTAAATTAACGATTTTAATAACACCTTTAACCTTCCTGGAGTTACTTTTGCATGATAAACAATATAATAACTATATTTAACTGCATCCTTTAATTGGCCATCATACTAATTCTTTTGCAGAATAATAAATTGGGCAAACTGTTCTATTATTTTTCCTGTGTACACTGCAATTACATTTTCATTATGCTTGAAACTGAATATTAATGTGAACTTAAATTAGCAGTGTTACACTAAATTAATTGTAAAATACCTAATCACAAATGCCTGGTTCTGGCACTACATTTTTAGTTTAGCTATGTGCTTTCACGTAAGCATACTGCATGGAAATTAAAGAGTAGGCAAGTTTTCTAGTTGAACAGTTGATAATGAAATCATGAAATGTATAACTATGAAAAATTTCATAACTCATGAAAGTTAGAAATAGTAGGAATTGGAAATTGGATAATCCTATCTGCTAAAATTTTAACAAAATCTGGGATAGAAAAAGACATTTACATTCTCTTCATTCCAGTATATTGCCGGGGACCTTTTTTTTTTTAACTATCATTAAGTTTTAAAAATAGGCACAATCTCTTTATGATCATTCAGAGAATGTTGCACTGGCAATTGATGCCACTATGCCTGCAAAACTGAAAGGCCACACTTTATATTTTGAAAAATTTAGAAGTAATTAAATGAATTCATTGAAAGTATAATGAGATGGTGTTAAAAACTAAAATTGAATAATCAAATATCCAATTAAAATAGAAAAAGGAAATACCCCTGTGAATTTTTATGCCCATTATCATGAATGAACTTTTGCAGAAAAATACAATACATAGGTAGAGAAAAATAAGATACTAATTATTCGATTTTAGTGAGATGCATTTCTATTGTGTTCAGGAGGATCAATAATAAAAACCAAATTTGGAGAAAACACAAAACACATACTTTGAACATGAATTTATCACTTATTTTTAAATAAAACAAATTCATAGTCTGCATTGAAACAAATCAAAGTGATAGGAGTATAGTTTTGTATTGCAGTAGAAAAATTTGTCATTACTATACATCATCTAAGAAAGCATAGGCGTGACCAGATAAGCAAAAGGAGGCTTATTCGCATGAAACCAACTTGAGTCACAAAAGATGCCCACCAGTGCAGTCTGAGCAATTGCTATTTAGGGAGGAATAATTGATCTGTCTTAGAGGTATAAAGGATGGGAGACCTAAAAACATAATAAAATTTGTTTGTGGTGCAGGAACTAAATCAGGGTTAGCCACCTGATGGAAGGCTTAATATCTGTCTTATCTTTCCAACCTGTGGTTTGCTTGATGTCAAACAGAGATTTGGTGACATAATAGCTTTTACATACTAGAGTAATTTTTTCAGTAAATTTATACATATACATGAGAGAGAAGAGTGAACAAACACAAATCAGGAATATACAAAGAATATGAGTCATGTGTACAGAACAAGATACAAAAATATCATTGGGGATATGGTATTAGATTGGTAATGAAGAGTAAGTAAACAAGTGGTCGAGAGGGCTCTACTGCATAATCTTACTGACCAGTGCTTTCAACATAACATTGGCCTGGGTGCTGGCTGTAATCAATCATACAAACATGTTTAAACTTCTCCCTCTGCTCAGTGAAAACCAAAAATTGCAACAGGGGGCAGCTTCTTCCAGGGAAAGATAATCACCCAGCAAATTTCAATTCATATTGTCTATTTTTTGTTTTAATCACAGAGAGAGAAGTAAAAAAGAAGTAAAGCTGCAAAAACATAGACATATTGAAGTCTATATACTATTTCATGAATAATAATACACACTATTCTGTTTTAACATTTGTATTAACTTGTTATAATAATGGTATAATATGAAAAGTATAGAATTTGAATATCACATTAAAAGGAATAATTCAATTAAATGTTAACATACACCGGCAAGTACAACAATTTAATTTATTCTATGGAAGAATTTAACTCACCCTATGAAATTATTGTTTTTCATTGTTTCTTTCCTCTCACATAACAACAATGATTGATGAGCTGTGGCTTTTATAATGTTCTTTCTTATTTTAATGTTATGCATATGTATATAGTTCAAAACATATAGTGTGCATATGCTAATCAAGTCATATGATGTTTAGATATGCACATATATTTATATTTTAAGTTAAACTCACAAAATAATGGGATTTCAGTTAGAAGAGAATAAGAGGAAAACAGTCTCAAAATGGAAGTGGAAAAGAAAACTATTTCCTCTATACACTGACTGAAGGAATGGTTTCATAAAAATAATTTCTAGGAGCATTTTTCAAATACCTCTAGCTGATTATTTCATAGAGGGTGGATCCCAGAAACTGAAACTGAAGCCTTATTTTACCTCCCAGTTAAATTCTTGCTCTCTCTTTCATTTTTTTTAGTAAAAATTGTTAATAGATTTTTTTATTATGGATATAAATAACCTTTACTATCAGAATACTTTGACCTTCCTCTCAAGATAAGGGTTTTCTGGAGTCAATTATATTCAAGGAGGTCACTCAAAGCTCCTTACATGAAAATCAGATATCTCAAATGCTATGATGTACTTCCCTTTGCTATTTTCTGGGATGTCAGTGTTTTGTGTGGTTTTATGACATCTCAAGCTAAAAACACTGCAGTATTCAAAAGCAGTAAATGTCTTCCTGTGATCACAGTGAAAACAAATGCAAACTATATTAATTCTCCAATTGCTAAAGCTTCTTATCTTATCAGAGGTGCACCACCAACTCAGTTTGTAGAAGGAACAGAAAACCACTGTTTATCAGAGCCTCACTGACTAAGATCAGATAAGATAGGTAACAGATTTCAGGGAGGCAAAAGAAATTTGAGCAACAAAATAGAGAAGACCAGAGAATGTTTTTTCAATGTGTTTAATGTTTCCTTTGATTTAACTTTAGGGTATATAGCATATTTCTTCCATACATCTGCATTCCAAACTGAGATTCCTGTGCAATGCAGAATGAATAGCAGCAAATAAATATACCTTTAAAGTTCAGTGTATGTAATTATAGAAATCCCACAAAAAAATTAGCTTACAAAGATGATCAGATAACTTAAAGCTTATATAGCACTCTGAACTAAAGACAGCTTTATAGATAGGGGAGGACTATGTCTAGAGTGTTAATTATCAGAGTGTAAAAGGCATGTCTCATAATTGCTTCTCTCTTGGTATAGTTTCTTGCTTATAAATTAATTTTCTATTATTTTTATAACTTCTGCGTATCTCAAGTATATCAAAATAATCTATTAAAAATAATGGGGCGGCGATAGCCCAGCTGGTAGGGCATTTGCCTTGCATGCGGCCGGCTCATGCTGGCCGGGGTTCGATCTCTGACTTCCCATATGGTCCCGGAGCACCACCAGGAGTGATTCCTGAGTGCAGAGCCAGGAATAACCCCTGAGCATTTCGGGTGTGACGCAAAAATAATAATAATAATAATAATAACAATAAGTTTTATGCCAAAAGATGCATTTTTTTTTTGCTTTTTGGGTCACACCCAGCAGTGCTCAGGGGTTACTCCTGGCTCTGCACTCAGGAATTGCTCCTGGCAGTGCTCGGGGACCATATGGGACGCTGGGAATCGAACCCAGGCCGGCACAGGCCTGCTGCGTGCAAGGCAACGCCCTACCGGCTGGGCTATCGCCCCCCCCAAAAAGATGCATATTTTGAAATGGTATATATGCCAAAGTGACAAAAACTTGCAAGGATAGTAAAGTAGCATCCATCATATTAAGTACATTCACTGGGAATCTTGAAAGCTTAGATTACTTTGATTAACCTACTTGAAAGCTTAGGAAAAACACATCCTATAATAAATATTATTTTCTATCTTTTATATTAAGAAAGTTAAGAAATAAGTTGCAAAAAACCAAACTGAATTATAAATTGACAACCAATCAGAACAAAATGCATAGCCTATAAAGAATAATGATTAACATGTTATTGAAATGATTACAACTATCTTAAAATAATAGCAAAAGCCTAGACATTCAAATATATAACATCTACAAAATCCATACCAGTATAAAATTATACTTACTATTATTGAGCATTAATTAAAATTCAAATTAAACTGCAATTACTTCTAATTTCCATTCAGGTGATTACGATTAAAATGATAGATCATAATAAACTTTGTCTAGTATTAGGAAAAGGAAACATTTCCTACATTATGGTGAGCATGCAAATAAGTAGGTTGTTCAAAGTAATCTCACATTTACCCAACTATTGAAACAAACCTCTCCTGGATATCTGACCAAGTTAATACAAAGCATGCTTACATTGCGACTTGTGAAATAATTGTATCAATTTTGTTACCAATGTGGAAACAGAGTGAAAAAATGTGAATTATAAAGACAGATTTAAATTAGATTTAATATGGAGAGAAACAAAAATAAATTAAGTATTTTAAGTCCATAAAAATGTATTTCAATTTTTAATGCTGAGAAAGAAAAATCAGAACTATAGGGTACTCACTAAATAATTTCATGCATATTTTACTCAAGAATAAATAATTTCATAATTGTGGTAAATAAGCAATTGCCGAAACACAATTGTTTATTTACCACAATTAATTGGGAAATGAATGAGGAAATATTAAAAAAGGAAACTTTGGGGAAATAAAATTGTCTTATTCTTTTATTTAGTATTCATTATGCGTTTATCAATAAACATATAGTTGTATATTCAAAACAAAAAATTTTCTATGAGATTTGTATATAACTAGTTATTTGCTTAAACATATAGCCTATTATCATAGAACTTGCATATGGCAATGCTTTGTAAATTAATGTAAACATTAATTAAATATTTATTCCAAAAGAAGTTTTAAAAAAATTCTCATTTCTATGACACAGACTGAAAGGAGATACCACACAACTCACTTTGTTACACAACTGAAATATGGGAGCTATTATTCTCTTTTAAAAAATCACTAGCTATTTTGATTTATGTATGATTTATAAATATATCTATGTTTTATTATAATCATGTAAAATATCAAGATATATCCAAACTAGAGGTATTATCTTAGATATTGTTGTGTTGTCACAGTTTACTACAACTTATTATGGACATATTTATCATTTAAACAAAATATTGTTCTCTAGTAACTGTTTTTAGGGAAAATCAATTGCTCAGACAAATAATACTACATAGTATGAATTTCCTTTGACTTTCTTTACATACTAAAGATTAATAACACTCAGGTCAAGTTCAATTTCTTTATACAAACATTGCTTTTGTTCTATGGGTAGTGAGTGAAATCATTATTATTTTCTTCTCTGAAAACATAATATTTACCTAGGGAATCTTTAAATTCAGCCATTTTCATGATACTTAGAGCATGTATTATGAAAAAAAAGTATAGCTTCAGGTAGAGCTGGCTTACTCTGGCATATTTATTTCTGTTGATTAGAAAACTCTCCTAAAAGGTTTTTTCTCCCCTAGATTGTGGAGTTTGTTCTGTGTCAGAGCTGGAGTCTTAAATCTGGCCAGCTGTTGCATAAATTTCTGTCCTTAGTCCCAGGAAGCTACTATGACCATATGGATAGATGAGCTAAACTCCTTCACTATTGAGAAAACAAGTAGTTCAACAAGGCCTAGAGCTGGTAATGACTTGTTTGTACAGAGCATCACCAGAATATTCATGAAGAGCAGGTGGCCTGGGACACATGTTTCTAGGATGGAAAGGAAAAGAATACATGTTTTGTGTGTACAATCAGTGTACCTATGATAAGTGCACTATTTCTAATTATTAAAATCTGATCAGTGCTTCTTCAAGATGTGAATGGAGATGCTGAAAATAATTGTTCTAAATTTATTAAAATTAGAAAATTATTTGTATAAGTTTCTTGGAGGTTACAAAACTGGGAGGGGAGAATTGGTATCCAATATCCATGTTCTTTGCTGAACTGATCAAGGTACATTTTAAAGGACTAATTGTAGATAGAATTTAGTCCTATGTCAGGGAGGATCAGAAACAGAGTAACAAAGCTGTGTCAGGGAGGATCAGAAACAGAGTAACAAAGCAGATGAATCAGATTGAAATGGGATTTTTAAGCATGATAACAAATGGAGAATATATACTAGACTTTCCTTTTATAAAAAACATCACAGAGTTTAATCAAGCATATATGTACCTCAGAGAAGTTATATTAGCCTCTGAGTCTAAATGCTGAGAGAGAAAAAAACAATTTTACAAGAGTTTCTATGGCGGTCACTATATAACAAATGGAAGTGAAGCCAAGTTTTTCTTTACCTTATGATCTGGTGCATGCAATGGAAAAAATAAACGTATGTGGAAAGGCAGAGGCGGTATGTCTCAGATCTGTTCAGCAACATCAGCTGGTTATCAACAGGGTTAACCAGAGTGTGACATGTTTGCTGCCCGAGCAGGGCCTGCAAATGATTCACGGTGTATATCAAGAGAAACAACATACTCAAATGGACATTTAAGTGAAAAGACTGGTCAGCTGTAGTAATTCTTTGCAAAAGGATATTATTATTAACCAGGATAATGAATATATGTAGGCTAATAAAGTAAAATTATTTTTGTAGAAATGACTTTTCTAAAACAGAGTGAAATCACTATACAGAACAGTAATTAAAATGGCACACAAAAACAATAAAATAGACAAATATAAACATTAACTTGAGATTATACCATCAAACCTTGTCAGCAAAGGAAATAGTAACATCATATTCATATTTAATTAACAGTATTTCAATTGTATAAAATTAAATTTAATTTAATCATTATAATTCTGGTAAATTCATATTTTGAACACGTATTTCTTGTTATGTGTCTATGGACTGCAGTTAATATTTAGGTATAGATCTTACTACCAATATTATATATATATTTTAAGTCATGACAACACTTATACTGTAAAAGAAGATTTTGGAGATTTTTGCAGGTAGAACTTATATCATTTTCCTTATTTCTAATGTTAGGATACCAAAGTATAAAATTCTAAATATCAAAAAATAAATTAAAAACTGTAATGCAAGAAACATTGTTATGTTAAATTTAAAACATGCAGTTTGGTAACAAGGCTACACCAAGAATAAATAGTTTTTCAGAATGACGTTTTCTTGAGAATGTTTGAGTCTCCTGGAAGGAACCATCTATTGAGAATGCAGTGTCCAAGGGTAACACATTATCATGTTTTGGGGAGAAACTAAAACCATGGGAAGTTAAACACTAAACAGTCTATGAGCATATATTTACAATTAGTACTATTTGTTAAATAGAACCCCCCAATATCCCCCACCAAAAAAAAAAACACATACACACAAGCACACAAGTATATTAAAGTCTTAACATTTAGTACCACAAAATGAGACCTTATTTGGGAGTAAGGTCAATTGGTTATGAGGAAATTATACTGGTGTCCAGTGGTCCCCTAGCACATCAACTGTGCCCTTAGGAAAAGTAATGCTGTGAAACACTAAGGAGGTAGAGTTACGCCTTACCTTTCTATTGGATAAGGAACATCCAAGAGTGTCCACATATAACTGAAAGTCAGAAAGAGATAAGGTAGGATTCAAGTAGAGATTTCAGAGGGAATTTCATGGTCCCATAACATCTTTATTTCAAAGTTTATAGCATTATAAATGAATATATGGCTATGATGTCTGTGCTATTCATTTGTAGAATTGCTAAGGGATTTATACAGCATCACTTTTTTATTAAAAAATAACCTTTTGTATTTAAGAAATATTTAATGTGCATGGCAAATTTGGGCAGAAAGTGAAGAAAGATAAATTCCTTGACCCACATACACTTGATATCTCATTCTATCAATATGAATCACCAGAGTGAATTTGTTGGAACAATGACCTTACGTTGATGCATTATCATCAAACTTCATAGAAGAGGGTTTGCCATTTTGTACAGTCTATGCTCTTTAACAAATGTAAAAAGGTATGTACCTTTCAGGAACCTAAATAGCTTCTGGATTTTACTATTCGCTAGTTTCCCCCTTTTCTCTATAAAAGAAAACTGATGTTTTTAAAACTGTGTTACAGTTTTCATCTTTCAAACAGTCATTTGGACTCTTAAAGATAATCTCTGAAAGGAGTAAATTTTCCTTGCACAAATCCGATTGGTATATTAAAGTCCTAATCCATATTGTGACTTTATTTAAGGATAGAAATATTATTTTGATTTTATACCAGTTACCTAGGATTCCCAAAATCTTTTGCCTGATCTAATCTTCATGTAGGGAACACACTATAAAAGAACAAGCTCATTTAACATACATTTTTGCAAAATCCTTTGCTAAAATCATGATATTATGATATCGACATACTAGTAACTCTTCAGCCTAATTTCATGGTAATAATGAAATGTGAATTACTTTGGTACATGAATTTATGTTGGTGCCTTGTGATCAACACTATAATTGTGATGTGCTCACAAACCATCTGTTACATAATCTGTTTGAGAATTTTGCCAAAGACACATGTCAAGCTTATTGACTAACTAATATGGAGTTTTAAAGTCCCCTAATTTCCCATTTTGGAAAATTGCAATAATATTTGTCTTCATTCTTTTGGCACTCTGTGTCTGTAGTTTCTCTCAGTGACTATTCTGAAAGTGCATAGGCAAGAGATTTTGTACTTCTGACTTGCAGATATAAATTTACAGATATTAGTTAAGTTGTATTCCTTTTGACTTTTCTCTGCCATAAAATTTGCATGGTATTCATTTTTTTAAATATAACAAATTTTATTTATTATGTGTAAACTGATTCAAGTATTCTCATATCTATTTTTAATGCAACAGTGAATTATGTATATTTTTTAAAAATTTATATTTTACTGTGTAAGAAAGATTCACAATTCTTTACAGAGATGACAACAAAACAATTCAAAAAAAAAAACAAGATTAAGTTCTTGTTGACCTGCTAACACCTTACTATTTATTTCTCCATTCAGAGGTTTAATTTTGTTATAAAATAACATAATCTATTTTTATGGTTTTGTTAGTTTCAGTCACTTAAGTAGTGTGTATCCTGTTTAGAATACCAAACTAATGTTTTACTCTTTCCTATTTTTCTTGATGTATAACATTATTTCTTACTTTTAAAAATTTTAGCATGATCTTGCAGGCATCATGATCTCATCTACTTTACGTTTTCGGAGTTTAGATAATTTTTAAATGTTTTATTTACTTTCTCAGAGAGCAGAAGGTATAACACATGAAGAAATAAAATTACTTTAATGGTAATGTATATTTCTCCCCTAAAGTGATACTGTTATAGCAGGTATGAGAACTCAAGTTCTTGCCCTTAAGCTGTCAAGATTAAAAGAAAGGTGGGGCCGGAGCAATAGTCCAGCCGGTAGGATGTTTGCCTTGCACGTGGCCGGCCTGTGCCCGTCCAGGGTTCGATCCCATATGGTTCTCCAATCACCGCCAGGAGTAAATCCTGAGTGCAGAGCCAGGAGAAACCCCTGAGCATTTCCTGAGTGCAGAGCCAGGAGAAACCCCTGAGCATTTCCTGAGGGCAGAGCCAGGAGAAACCCCTGAGCATTGCCTGAGGGCAGAGCCAGGAGAAACCCCTGAGCATTTCCTGAGGGCAGAGCCAGGAGAAACCCCTGAGCATTGCCTGGTGTGACCCAAAAAAGCAAAAATAACAAGAAAAGAAAGGACTGGAGATTGAATGGTCAAACTGAGAAAATTTTTATTTAAGAGAAGCAAAAGGAAGGCAAAAGAGGTAAGTAATTTTAAACTTTCGAGATTATGGGAAGGGGATTTTTAAAGCCCCCAGAAAGGCAAAAATATTTCTGCTTAGCTACCTTTTGAAACAAAGGGTGTGGTTGGGTAAGCACTTAGTTACTGAGTTTAAATGGAATGAGCTTGAAACTAAGTTGGGGTGTTGAAATGATCTTCTATTGTGTGGTCATGTATGTTATCAGACATGTCCTAGAATATTGAGGATGCTTGGAATTATCTAAGCCCACTAATGAAACATTCCATACTAATGATACTTTTCTTGGGCCATATTCCTAATCTTGCCCTTTCTGTCTCCCTTTTGCCCCTATTAGCATCACTGTCACTGTCACTGTCACTCTCTTCCCGTTCATCATCGATTTGCTCGAGCAGGCACCAGTAACATCTCCATATGACCTGTCTCATGCTAGTAGAGCCCAAGGGCACCTGCTTGCTCCAGGAACATAAAGAGCCTCAAACCATTCCATCAGGTCATGGGAATGAGCTCTATAATTGTTACTGGTAGCATCATGTTGTAAATTCTCAGAGATATCTTCTTACCATTTAATTACCTCCATTTATTCTGCGATTTTCCCCTCAGGTTAAATATAAAACAACCTATCATTTTGATACCAATCAATATTTTCATAAACTATCTACTCATGAGAACAGAAATATATTTTTTCTATTATAATTTTCTGGGGAAGAGAATAAAATAGTATGAGATAGGAATGGACTTGGGAATAAATTTCAAAAGTATAAAACCAAGATGTTAGCCCAAATCCCATTCCTGCGGCTTTCCCTGCTCCAAAGTGAGTGGCCATCCCTAAAGGCAAGCCCCTGCTCTTGAAAGAATCTTTTGGCAGGAATAAGGACCCTAACAACTCTGTAGACAACCTTCCGCTTTACTCTGGGAGATCCTAGTAACAGACCTGATCCTACACATACCGGCACAGAGAACCGTACCCCAGTTCTTCTCTTCTCTGAGAAGATGCCTGTTTTCCTTTTGAAATGTGTTTTATTTTGCTTGTCATTTCCTTCTCCCAGTTAGTATATCCTAAGTAAAACCATTTTATTTCCACCCTTTGCCCTTGAAATTCTGCCCATAAAATAGACAATTGAGCAAGAACCACAGGTCAAGTTCTGAGCATTGTTTTAATGTCCTCTATTTTATGCAGATTTTTTCATGACGAGACCTCTCAAAGCACTTCAGTGACTAGGAAAGGATAAAACATGTGTTTCACAGGTGAGCACTTGTTCTCTCTTTTGTGCTATTGTGGCAACTTCTTCCTTTCTGAGGCTTTCTTCATCTACCTCACGGCATGGAAAAAAAATCCTGATGAAAAGGTCAGTGCTAACTCTTAAATATATATGCTATTCATCTTTTTTTTTCTTTTGGGTCACACCGGCAATGCTCAGGGGTTACTCCTGGCTCTGCACTCAGAAATTACTCCTGGCAGTGCTCAGGGGACCATATCGTATGCCTGAGATCCAACCCTGGTCAGCCATGTGCAAGGCAAAAACCCTACCCACTGAACTATCTCTCCAGCCTAATTAATATATTTTAAACATTTGGTTCATTTCTTGACCTAATATTTAAAAAATTACAAAACTAATAACAAATTAATCAAAATTATTATCAGTAAAAGAAAGGTCAACAAAAGTAGTTAAGTCTCCTGGGTGGCTTGTGAGTTATCTATCATGATTGCTAGATGTCTCAAATAATGGTATAGATGACTCAGATGACGTGAGGAATGAGGTAGCGATGCAGGTGAGGAAGAAGCAGCAGCGGCAGCTGATCTCTGTGATCGCAATTCTCAGGTTCTTCAACATTTTAAAAAATGAAAATATTGTGTAATAAAGATACTCAGCTTCAGAGTTGAAAAGTTGAAAATTTTGTTGAAAGCAAAAGAAAGAAAAGGAATTTCCCATGTGGGAAGGATGTTTGTGTAAGACCAAGTTAAAAGTATGTTTTGTGTTTGTGGTAGTCTCTTTAAAGGCTGTTAGAGAGAATGTGGTGAATATACAGGGTGGTCTGGGTGGTTTGATGCAGGTGGGCCTCATGGGTGGCTTATGTGAGGCCGGAAGGGAGAGAGAAATGGTCTCTTTCTCCCCAGCCATCTCTGCCACCTGAGACCCGCTGGGCAGACTAAGGACTGATAAAAGGCAAGTCAGTCCTAGGCCTTACCCAGGGTTTCCTCAGGGTTCTTGTCTTCCTCTCAGTAAAAGAATTTTCAGGAGTTGTTGAGCAGTGAAGTTTTACAGATTTTATTAAGGAGGTTTTAGGAAAGGGAAGGAGGAGAGAAAGTAAGAGAGAGAGTACACATCTCAAGAGGGGAGATGCGGGCGACACATGTGCTCAGGCACCACATGTGCTCAGCCTCGTGGGCTCAGGCAGCATGTGTGTCCATGCAGCATGTGCACACTGTCCTCTGGTCAGGACGGCTTTTATAGGTTTCTCCCCAAGGTACTCCCATATGGGGAGTCAACCTAGGTTGCCAGGGCCATTGCCAAGGGGAGTAGACTTTGGGAGTGGTCTTCTTTGAAAATCTCCTTTTCTTGACCTCTGTCCCTGCTGGATCTTCTGTCCTGGAATGTAGCAGGATTAAGGGCTGGGCAGAGAAAGGTTGATCCTGCTCTCTCAGGTTTTGTTGTTGGTTAATGGGTCTCATCAAGTCTTGGTTCCTGGTTCCAAAAGGTGACTTTGGACAGCTTAGGGGAATAATCCATTGCCATGAGGGGGACCCCCTGTCTGCCTGCCTACAATAAAAAGTTGAAAAGTTTGTTGAAAGCAGAAGAGAAAGGAAAAGAATTTCCCATGTGGGAAGGAAGTTATTGTAAGACCAAGTTGAAATTATGTTTTGTGTTAGTGACTTTAAAGGCTGTTAGAGAGAATATTAGAGAGAATGCACAGGGTGGTCTGGGTGGTTTGAGTCATCTGGGCATCAGCTATTGTTTATTATCTTAGTCTCCCTATAAGTCTAAGCTCTGAAGCAGAATTTCATAAGGAATAAATGTTAGCTCTATCAGGAAAACCCAGAAATTTGCAGGAGGTCAAAAATGTAGTACAGGCCAGTCAGAAACGGGACTTACTGCACACAGCACAGTACAAGGGGAAACTGAGGCTTCCTCTATTATAACTAGTTCTTTTTCTTTTAAATATTATTTCTACTTTTTATGTATCTACTTTGTATATTTAAGTACCACCGTGCAAATGTCTACAAAACAATACCAAAAGAGTGTGTGTGAGTGTGTGTGTGTGTGTGTGTGTGTGTGTGTGTGTGTGTGTGTGTGTGTGGTGTTTGTTGGACCACCTCAGGCCTGCAAGATCAGAGTCCAAGGCTCCAGCATACAAAGCAGGTACTCAGCACTTTAACACTCCAATTCTTTGCATCTCAATGGGTCAGTTGCCCTTGGGTTTAAGGCTTATTTCTGCATCTCAAAGGCCTTTGGGCTTATTTGAGCCGAAGTTACTTTTTTTTAGTCCAGTTACCACTGCCTAACATTTCTGACTGCCAGCAGCACTATGACACTAAATAATTACCTGGTTTGTAAATTAAACTTCTCTGGGAAAGTTCTTATTTTTCCGGAGGAAGTTTCCGTATTGCAGTAAGTAATATTTTCTAAAATCAATATGGAGCTGATCAATATGGAACTCTTTTGGTTTGTTTTTCCTTGCCTGCAAGAGAACCCAATTCTTCTGCACCATGGTTATACTCTATCTTTGAAAGGCATATCTGTCCTAAAACAAGTTGTATTAAATTGATTTATAGTAAGAATTTACGTACCATTATGCTAATAAGTAAAACAGAAAAGTAAAAGTGTATAAAAGCATGAGCTTTAATACAAAATAATTTCTTCACTTTTTTCATTTTACTAACGGTGACTTGAGTTTAACCAAAAACAATGAATTAAACTTTTAATAGCAAACAATGTAGTATAAAGAGATGTTGAGTACGACAATGCACATATGAAATGAAAGTTATAACCGAATATTTTTTTGCTTTGTTTTCTGAGGATCTGTTTCAGGTATGTTCTTACTTACAAGCTGAAATGTGACAGTATTTGGGGACAACCAGACAGTGTTAAGACAAGGTCTTGCACAAGCAAAGTATATATTATATAACTTGAGCTGAATCCAAAAAAAGCAAAGATTAAAAATGTAATTACATCAAATTAAGTTTTAATGACTTAATATTGAGTTTCCTAATATTATTTCTTGCAAATATTTTTATGTAACTTGCTTTCCATTGTAGATAAACTTCAGATGTTTATCTTCTTTATTAAGTGCCAATTCAGTGCTTTGTTTTTATTTTGTGATTTTGGATTCTAGCTCTATGAACACCACTGCTGAGACCTCTGGTGGGGTGTTTCTCTATTAACTCAACATAGTTTCTGAGTTTTCAACTGCATCCTTTCTGTTTTTATTCCATAAACTGTTTTCCACTCTCATTACTATGTTCTAAAATCAATCCAACAGGTTTTTTTAATCCTATGTTCTAAATATGTCCAAAATATACTCACTTATCTATGTTTAATATTGCTTGGTAGTGATTCATCACCAAAGGGTCCCCAGGTGACATTTTTTTATATTGAATCTATGTCATTATGAGCATAAAACCTTCTAATAGGTATCCATAGCAACTGAACTTTACATGGTTTATGGTTTTTTATAGTATCTGACATGTGTAAGCTTAATTTTTTTATTCGCCTTCTCTTGCTTGGTGGATGTTGTACTTGTTCTTTGCAAAATGCCATTCACCCAACCATATTCCAGCATGAAGCTTTTCACATGCCTCAGTCATCACAGCAGTTGTATCCATCATATGTTTGGATAATGAAAGCTGGGTACCTTATGGATGGAAAGAAGACAGAATTTGCAAACGAGAACAAATTTTATTAAAGCATGTTATAAAATTATTCTAATATTATAATTTTTGCTTATCCATTTCAATATCTTTAAAATATATTTGTGCCTCAGTGTATTATTCCAAGAAATAAAGTCGCATTTTAGCTTATGAAATTGTGTCCTAGGTAAAATAATTTGTAATTCTCATAAATTATAATAAAATTTTACATTGTTTAAAATGTGGTTCTTCTTGCATTACTTTAAATTATTTTAGCGTCACATTTGCATCTCTTCAATTAAAAAACATGATTGTTAGCAACAATAATAGCAATGTCCTATTAGTTTAAGAGACAATTTACTTATAATATTTTTATAATAGTTATGCATTTGATGGGCATTTGTAATTACTATGTATTAAGCAGATTCAAAGCCATTTAGTAAATTAGTCTTTTGCTTCTTTTAAATGTATATTCCTATAATAACAAATAAGTGGAGAAAATGATGATTAAATGCTTATGTGCGACATCCAAAATTATCATCATCTTGGCCATCAATTCTGAATAGGTAAATTTAACACATTTTGGTCATAGATGTTACATTATAATCATTGTTAATGTATTCTGAATATCATCTACAGGACTAGAATTTTCATGGTTGCCTGCTCTAAAGCATTTATCCGTCATGCTTAAATGTAATTCATTGAAATGATTATATGTGAAAAAATTTAGAAAATTTCAGCAAGTCTGGGATTTTAAAGCTGCATGTTTAAAACCAATATTAGGTTCCGAGCCTTATAGCCACTGTTCCCTATATATTTCGGTGTTACTTGTGATAAGTGTAAACATGAAAGATTACTTTTTTCCTGTATTTTCAGTGCACAAAGAGAATATATTGCATGCAGATCACTTTTTAAGATATGCAGCAGAAAACACTTTTTAAGATATTCAGCAGAAACAACTAAATCTGTAATAACAAGCATAACTATGGCAAGTAAGTCACCAGCGTATTTTAGCCATCATCCAATTTATTTCACTTATATATCTCATCTGTATTATTAGCTGTGTAAAATTTATAATAAAAAGAATTCTGAACATAGAGTCAGGAGTAAGCCCTGAAAACTTCCTAGTGGTATTCCCCATCACAAAAAAACAAAAGTTGTAAGTGAGATAGTACATTGGTTAGGGCTCTTGTCTTGCAAGCAGCAAACCAGGGTTCAATTCCAGGCACCTTATAAGATGCCAAAAACAATGTCAGGCATGTTGCCAGAGCTCAGAGGACAGAGTACAATCTAAGCATAGGCAGGAGTGGCCCAAAAACCAAAAAAGAAAAAGAAAAAAGAGTTTGGACAAGATGTAGAGTATATATAATTGTATTGCAGTTCTAAGTATTTCAGGTTTAACATTGGAGGTGACGTTTCCCCTCTCACATGATGTTTATGTTGCTTGAAATGCATCTATTCTAGAGATGAGAGCACGTCTCCTAACTTCTGTTCACAGCCCTCTGTCTCCTATTCAGCAGGAGTCAGTCTCCTACCAAAGTACAATGACTTCCAGAGTTAGCCATCTGATAATTTTGGGTTTTAAATTGCAAGTGACATCTGTCTTTCTTTTCCAGTATGCCCTTTGAATATGTTTCTGTTAGACAAATATCCGTTTTGTATAGACACAGGAAGACACTTAAGGCTATGCATTTGTAAAATAGGACATAGTTTCACTTGATCACTTGATCACTTGACATCCTGTTATTCATAGATTTGCTCCAGCAGGCGCCATAACATTTCCATTTGACCCTATCACGTGCAGGTGTAGTCCAATGGCATCTGCTTTCTTCAGGAATACAAAGAGCCTCAAAATGTTCATTCAGGGTCTTCACAAAGAAGTCTGACCATCTTGTAGGTGGGCTGCCACATGATCTTTTGACGTCCCCTGGGACATAGTTTACTCTTAAATATTTGCTCCTTGCCATCCCCCATATTTCCTGACTTAAACTTCGGTTGCCTTTAGATTGATTTTAGTTCCTTACATTCCAAAAGAAGGGTCCCTTCACAGGAATCGAATGGACCCAGGGATAGCCATAAGCAAGTGACCCTGGAATTGCATGAGACAGGCCAAGAGCCATAAGAAGTATAATAAGAGCATAGTCATGGAAAAGACTCTGTGATGATGCAAAAATAAGCAACTTATTTATAACACTTTTGGGTTAGAAAAAACTAACCTGGCCTGAGAATTGTAGTCTGGAGTATGTAGCAAGATGTCCCCAGGAAGAGACACCTTTTCCCATGAGTACAGAGAGACTAATTTAAATTAATCCATGGTATAGATAAAATTCTATATGTCTTACTGTGTTTATACAAAATGACCAGCAAAGGAAGGAGAAAACAACAGTTAAATAAAATTTATTTGATAATTATAACTATAGAGAGTTTTAAACTATGACATACAGTGTTATCAATGTATAAAATATATGGGTTTATAAATTATAAAATTTTTCATTGTCATTTCATTATATTATTAGCCATTAACAGTAATAGTTTTTACCCAGGACAATCTTAGCAAAAATTCCCAATGCATTTTAAGTATAGAGAAAACACATGCTTAAAAATGCTTGCAGGTAAATATTTAAATCGGTGGGCGATTTTTTTCCATTAGTTCTAAGATTTATATCAACTTAGAAAGTTATTAACAATTGTATTGTCATATTAGCTCTTTTTGTCAAGTATTTTAATTTGCACTTATGACTTAATAGTTTGTAAAACTTATTTGGCAAGATCATTAAAATTTTTTGTTCGTGAATACCTATTTTTAATTGGGGATGGGGGCACACTCAGTTGTATTGTATATATATATATATATACTCCTATTTCTGCTCACAGATCTATCCTGATAGTGCTTAGGGAACCATATGTAGTACTGGGGATCAAATCTTTGTTGTCTGCTACAAGACATGAACTTGTATGTGTAGTTCATGTAGCAGTACTGGCTGTACTGTATTTCTAGCCTCAATCCCTCACCAATGTCTACGTTCCTCCAGTAGTGTTCCCAAAATTTCTCCCCACTCTAAGTCCAACTCTATCCCAGACTGTCAATTTGTTGAATTATTATATGCCTAAATTTAAAATATCAGTAACTTTGTAAATCATGCCCTTTTAATAAAAATTTTTTAAATTAAAGGTAAATAAAATTAAGATCAAAAAAAGAATGGAAGAAGATAAATTCTTTGTCAAGTACTTATGGGATAGCTGAGGAATAAAAAAGAAATAAATCCTTGATTATATGTATATAGGAGCTGAATCAAGCCATTTTTCAAATGGTTATACAGATTTTGAAAGCTGTCTCCAGACTTGGTCTAATGGTAAAAAACTCCTTTCACAGTTAATCTCATATTACAAAGCCTAATTATGAATGCCAGGGGATTTCTTGGTGGTTTTACAAATTCATAGTTGCATCTCATTTTCTGTCCATTGAGGTGTTTGCTATATGAGTATCCTATAAATTTACTCTAGAAATTTAAATTTTAACTTTATTGACTGGATTGAGTGGCAAGTAAATCCCTCTCCACCTAGGCATAAATAACATTTGGGATTCAACTCTAAGTTTCAGTAGTATATCAATAACTCCAATACAGGAAGCATCAGGGATATAAAATTTAAAGAAATAATATTTGCCAAAAAATATTGGGCTTCAAAACTCTCCTCTCGTCTCTCTAGGTTCTTGTCATGCTTCCTAAAAAGATCAATTAAAATATCATTAGACATGCTAACAGGAGATAATCAATGTGATAATGTATTTATGGAAGACCCACCTACAATATGAGAAACCCATTGTTATTCAGTAAAAGAGGGTTTATGGCACAAATTAAATTAAAGAAGAAGTAGTTTCACATGACAAGTAGTAAATGGCTCATATTTATACATTTACACTACCACAGACATGAAATCCTCTCAGAAAGTCATGTTTAGAAGACTATAATAATACTAGTCTCTCCCACTCTTCATCTTTTAGTTTATGAAACAATTGTGGATTGTTTCTCTAAGCAATGGGAAACTAGACTTTTATAACTAGCCTCCAGGGTCTCAACTGAACTAATGTGAAAAAGAATTTTTATATCAAACAGGCAAGTGTCAAAAAGCCCTATCGAAAATATATTGGAAAGTCCTGCTTTGAGAAGCTTCAAAGTGAATTCAAATTATAACATTTATAACATATAAATTAAACATACATTCAAATTATAACATGTAGAATTTTTGTTGAGACAGAAAATTCTCTTTTTTCCATATATACGTATATATACTTGCATACATGTATATATGCATATACACATGCATATATAAATATGCATTTAATATATGCAGACACATAAATCTATATACCTATATAAAACATATACATAAGTGGTGTGTTTTCGATGAACACATGTAGTGTGATTCAAGGTTTTCTCTCAGCTCTGTTCTCAGAGACAATTTTTAGTTGGGCTAAGGAAATGAATTATTATGCCAAATTTTGAACACGGGTTTGTTGCGGCGCAGAAAAGGCACATTATCTAATTTATTATTTTTCCAGACCTGGGGAATTATTTTAAAAAGTTCAATTTAAGCATACAAGTTAAAAATCTGTGAGGAGTTGCTGGGGCCGGAGCGATAGCCCAGTGGATAGTGCGTTTGCCTTGCACGCAGCCAGCCCATGCCAGCCCGGGTTCGATCCCTGGCATCCCATATGGTCCCCTGAGCACGGTCAGGAGTAATTCCTGAGTGCAGAGCCAGGAGTAACCCCTGAGCATTGCCGGGTGTGACCCAAAAAGCAAAAAAAAAAAAAAAAAATCTGTGAGGAGTTGCTTAAAAATGATGTAGACAATAACATGGAGCAACAATAATAAACTATGTGAAGATCAGCTTCTAAATGTTGGTGTTTGAATTGCTGAATATCCTCACAAAGACAGTAAAAGCAATGGGAGAAAACAAGACATAAAGGAACAAAACAAAACATAAAGTCAAATTAAAACAGTACTTAGTCTCTAAAGAATTAGGTTACTAGAAGTCAGGTGGAATATATTATTGCATCCATGGAAATGTGATAGAGAAATACTGGTACTGAGATGATGCATGTGTTGACATGTATTTAAAAGAGGTGTGAAATTTTATCCCTAAGATTCGTACAGTTTTGAAAACCAATGCACCTAAATAAAAATAAGGTAAAACAATTTTAAAAGAGATCTGACTCACAATTAAGGTGATGATGATTAAAATATTATAAATGATTGTAATTTAGTGTCAAGCCTCAATGGTATAATCATTCAGAGAAGAAAGATAACGAACAAAACCAAGTGGAAAATATTGAAGGGATGAGTCCAACCACTTAGCACTAATCACCTCCTAAATTACAGTAGGAATCAAGAGGTTCCTGATCATTAAGTAGTTGGAAGCATGTCACTTGTATTTCAAAGGAAAAGGGAAACATGGCCGCTCTTGCTGCTCCATAAGAAAGTCATTATTTCCCCTAATTCTTTAAAAATGATTGTTCTAGAATAAGACAGTACTGGCTATCATAGATAAATGCATAGTGTATAGATAGATATAGTGAAGAACATTAAACGTACATCAATCATTCAATGACAGTGGAAAACTCAAATTTAAAACTGATTAATGATTCAGACATTTTTCATCTTTTGCTTTAAATACAGCCAACTTAAAATATATATAAAAGTCACTATATGCTTGCTTCTTTTCTATTAACTGTAAGTATAGATACAAATTGATTCCTAATTAATATATCCATTAGTTTCTAATTTATTTAAGAATATTTTCAGCTTTATGTATGTAATCATTATGCACATCATTAAAATAAAGTTAGTCTACCATTACAACCATAGTTATAATAAAAGGCATTATGGAAAGATTTCTTAATGTATAAATGTTATTATCTTATCAAGAAAAAGTTATCTTTTGTCACTTTTGTAAAATTAGGAAATTCACTGCAATTAAGTAATAAAAACATTGTACAGCATTACACACCATTTCTTCTATGCAAAGTTGAAATGGATACTTAGCAATGAAATCACAACACATTACTCTGATTGATGTATTCTGGACCATGTGCTAACTATTCTCAGTCATATTATTTTGGTTTTTAGTGGAAGAAGACAGGATAATATAAATATCTTTGCACTAGAGGGACTCCAGACCCTTAAGTCAATAGTAGTTAGCTCTGGATACTGAACAATGGGAGCTTTCTAGATCTATTCCCTGATTATTGTACAAAAATCATACCCCAGTGACATGGTTTTCATAATTTTTTGTACTTGTGATGTGAATACATGTATGTCACTGCATGTAACAACTGCTAGTATTCACTTTTCCATCTCATATATATGCAAGGTATTATCTGAAAATTCCCTAGTATGTGCAGACTCATATACTTCCTGACTGTATCTGTCATGACAGCAGAATAGGGTTTTCTTAAACTTGTTAAGGAAACAAGCGTCCCCTTTGCTTAAGATATTTTAAAACTTGTGCTGGTCACACTTGTTTCCAAAATTGCCTTCTTCCTAATAAATCATTTTCTATGCATCTTTTCTGGGATTTGTAGACAACACAACACTACTAAAAATGTGGTGAAGGAAAGCAAATAATATTTACAGCATGGTTATCTTATATTCAAATATGTTCTGATTTGTAAATGCCCTTGGTTTATGAAGCGCAAACATCCATATTTATCTTGAGAAAATATAGGAACACACACAACTTAAATTAGTAGCTTACTGAACTCAGACTTGTGTTTTACTAAAGTCATGTGTGCTAGTATCTTGGCTCCCTTCCCCTTCCTCCACAGAAAATCTCCCTTGCTGATCTGATGTGAATGTACTCTGCATCATACGGACCTTTATGCATTTTCATCCAATCACCTGTTCATTAAAAAATTTAGACTATATATTGTCAGTTCTAAATGTAAGTGAAATTATAGATCTCTCAAAACCATATCAACATTTCATTTTTTGTATACAAATAAAAAATGTGTTAAAGAACTGAGTGATACCAGGAAAAAGGAAAGAATGTCAATAACAGAGATCTCAAAAGAGTGGACTTTAAAATCATAAATTCAGAAAAAAAGTAAAATATTCCTGATGTTTTCTCCACAATGACAGGGTGAATTGTTTGATTTGGATCTCTTAATGCTTAGTATTTTTAAAACATTCCTTAGTATGTCACATGTTTTTCAAGATATTCAAGAAAAAAAGGCCTTTTCACTCTTGTCCCCACACAGACACAAACCATAAGAGTGGTAGAGCATTTATCACATTTTCCTATCTGAATAAAGTTAATTAGCACTAAATCATACTTAAATAATTGGAAGAGCTCCAAAGTAAAAACATTTGAAAAAATCTAAGGAAAGGCCATTATTCGTTAACTTTTAGTAAGACAATTTGGTAGTGTGTTGAACTTGTAAATTAACTTTCAGCAAGATTATTCATAATAGTGTTGACTCTCTTAGCTCATTAGACAAAATGGAGGACATTACCACAATTATTTGTCTTTATTAACATAAGTAATAATAATCAATCACTAATCATTCAGATAGCAGCTTATAAATATCGAGGTCAGAAATATGGTTAGGAATGATAAAGCACATTTCTGACAGGCTGGATTCTTTAGATGAGACAAGTATGCACACACACACACAAATAAATAAATGACAAATAAAGCCTAATACATTGGCACCTATGGCACTGAACAGTTGTTTTTCGTTCCAAGTATTATATTTTTCTACAAAGCAGGATATCCTTCAAAACACAATGCATCAGCAATCTTGTGAAATGTTCTCTCTGCATGCCTGTATGTGACTCTATCTCTGTCTCTCCCTTCTCTCATTAACCAGAAATGAGGGAGGAGTCAAACATTAAAATGAAACAATTTGGAATTTACAAACACAAATAATATAACTGATGCATTACCAGTCGAATTTTCAGCAAGAAGATGATAGATGCTTATATCTAGCATATTTTGGGGTTGGCTTTCTTTCTGGTATTATTCATCATTTCTGGTTCCTGATAGATCACACATTAAACAAGCATGCTTTACTGCTTTAGGGAGATGAAACCCAATATATCTTATATTTTAAGATATATAAAAGTTGATGCTTCATAGTATTTATCTGAGAATCCTATTTCTGAAACAAATACCTAATCTCTATGTGTATACTCACTTTGTATACTCACTTTGTATACAACCATATTACAATTACATAAAGCCAAAGTGGCCTTACTATACATACTTCATAAGACATTTAACTTAAAAAAAAATCTTCCATATGGATTTCTTGAACTATCAGTCAGATGGATTTGTTTTTCATTTCCCCAATTGTTTTTTTTAAATAATTTAGCCCCTCTTAGTCCCTTTGACATATTTCTAGTTCATCTTGTTTCTTTGCCTCTCAACACAGCCACATGCTCAAGTCTTCCAGATAGCTTTAATACCCGAATGCAAGTCTTCCTTGAAATATAATGTTAAAACTTGCTCTTGGCTATTTTTGTTTCCTCTATCATTCTCCAACACTCCACCCCAGCACCTTGGCTGTGAGGTTTTGTAAAATTTATTTTGTTTCATATTGCTTATAACTGATTTTCAATTCCCTGCTTCATTATTTACCCTGCAGCCAGCTGTCTATCCCAATCTTCATTATTTTCCTGCTGTCTATTCCTTTATGAATTGAAGGTAAAAGAGTACAACTTGAAACCAGAAAGCCTAAAGAGATTTGGGGCAAAAATGCAAAGGAAACATTTACAGACACAATTGTTATTTAAAATAAAAAAATAAGTCTGTAATTATAGACATACAAAAAGAAACAAAACTTCTGGACTTATATTTATAGCATAAATATAAATATATAAATACAAAAATATAAATATATTATATATAAATATAATATAATATAATATATAAATATAGAATAAATGTAGAATAAATATAAATATAACAAATATTTATATTTATTCATGACAGAGCCTGGCAAGCTACCCATGTCGTATTTGATATGCCAAATACCAGTAACAATTATAGTCCTCATTCCCATGACCTGATGGAATGGTTTGAGGCTCTTTATGTTCCTGGAGTAAGCAGATGCCCTTGGGCTCTACTGGTATGAGACAGGACATATGGAGATGTTAGTGGTGATCGCTCGAGCAAATCGATGATGAATGGGAAGATAGTGATATTTTACCTCGCACTTATTCACGGATGTGATTCTTTATTCACTCCTTTGTAAACTCACATGCAAATTTTTTAAAAAGAGACTAAAGGAATTTTCATATTTAGGAAGTGACAAAATGTGTCTAAAGAATAGTATGAGAGTTCAGAAGTAGCTATGAAAAACTAATTTGTTTTCCCAGAGTAGTTAAAATATTGATATAGATATAGATTCTAAAGCATGCTAGGAGAGAATAGTTATCCATACAGACTATGGAAACATTTAGCTACTATTTTTATTTACATATAGCTAAATGTAATATTTAATATAAATGAACTTTAATAATGCAAAGATAATTTGATACTAATTTATCAAATTATTATCTTTGATTTGGAGACAACCGCTGGACTAGAACGATTTGGAGACAACCGCTGGACTAGAGCCGTTACCGACTGGATCCCACGGGATGTCAAAAGAGCACGTGGCCGCCCACCTACAAGATGGTCAGACTTCCTTGTTAAGACCCTGAAGGAACGGTTTGAGGCTCTTCATATTCCTGAATCAACCAGATGCCATTGGGCTACATTGGCACATGATAGGGTCCAATGGAAATGTTACTGGCGCCCGCTCGAGCAAATCGATGAATAACGGGATTCAAGTGATCAAGTGATCAAGTGATAGTCTGACATAGAAAAGACTGGCCCCCCTGGGAGGAATCCAGAACCACAGCAGAACCTGGCACACTACCCATGGTGTATTCATCATGAAAAAAAACAGTAAAAATAGTGGACCTCATTTCCTATGAATGGAGACGTTACTGGTGCCCACTCGAGCAAATCAATGAACAATGGGAAGACAAGTGATACAAGACCGAGAGAATAAAACAAATATGTTTTATTAATATCAATTATGAAGCAGAAGCAGTCATTACATAACTAAGAAAATTATAGTTTATGACAAAATTTTGCTTCTGTTTGGCAGGAATGTTGCAGAAATCATGAACTTTTTACGAAGTAAAGGAATTTTAATGAAAGATGAAAAAGAAAAAATAACTCATTTAAGAGACAATATGAATTCTTCTAGAAAAAGGGTAAGTGAGAGTAGAAGCCTCAAGGAATTAAAGAAAGAAGTATATCATGCACAGGAGCTGGAGCGATAGCCCAGCGGGTAGGGCGTTGCTGTGTGCACGGCCGGTCCATGCTGGCCCGGTTCGATCCCCGGCATCCCTTATGCTCCCCGAGCACCGCCTGGATTAATTCCTGAGTGCAGAGCCAGGAGAAACCCCTGAGCATTGCCGGGTGTGACCCCCCCCAAAAAAAAAACAAAGCAAAAAGAAAAAAACAAGTATATCATGCGCAAACAACAAATACAGAGAAATAATTAGGCTTACATAGCTTTTCTTCACTTACAACTTACAACATAATAAACAATGGTATATTTTCCATTGTTTTCTTAAAGTGAGAAAAAATCATATTAATTAATACAAAACTACATAATTTAGGAAAGGTCACAAGAGATGATTCTCTGTAAAGCAAAAACGATGGCCTAATTTAAGACAAACTTTTTCTCAAATTTCTAAAAATATTTGAAGCTGAAAAGAATATATCCTCTCATTTCCTTGATACCTTCTTTCCTATATTAATCAAAAGAGGGAAGCATTTGACTGTTTTGGTTCTAAAATGAGCAATTGCTTTTGTATCAGCAAGTATACATGAGCATGAGTTTTAAGTATTTTTTGAATTTCTTTTTACGCACTACTATTTGCAATATTATTCATGATAACAGTGCATACCACACTCCACCACACACTCCACCGGTACCTACTTGCTCCCACCATTATCTCAGGGTCCCTCCCAGTACTACCTGCTTCACCCCGACCCTCCAACTTCTTTGGTATAATCAGTTCTAAAGGTCAATTTTTTAATTTAAATTAATATTTATTAATGAGATATACAATTACAAAGTTGTTCGTGTTTGGAGATTTCGGTCACACAGTGTTTCAGCACCCATCCCTCCACCAGTGCCCATTTCCCACCACCAATGTCCCTGATTCCCACCCCCACCCCGAGCCTTCCTCTATGGCAGGTTCTTTATCTCTTTTCTCTCTTTATCCCTCTCTCTCTCTTTTTCTCTTTCTCTCCTCTATCTCTTTCTTTCTTCCTTCTCTTACATATTGTGGCTTGTAATACATACACCTAGAGGTTATCATGTGTATCTTTTTCCCCTGTATTTAATGATCAGTTCTAGGTTGGTATTATGTTCTGTTACCTTTGGCAATTTGTTATTCCCTTAAAAAAAACTTCTTTATTTATCACATTGAAGAGAGACCATTCTGAAATGCATGTATGGCTCTAAATACTCACTAAAGAAAGTTAAAATCCTTAGATAAAGCTTACATGGTCTTTTAAGAATTTAAAATGGAATAACTTGTATGTAGTGTGATTCACATCTATTCAGTAACACAGTAGTCTTACCACGTGCCATCCATGTACCATACCTATGTTATAAATCCTTGCTTAACAGATAAATATTGAAGATATGAATGACTCCATTTTTCAATTCTTACATGCACTGATGACTCACTTTTAAGTTCTTCAGTATATAATTATATGGTTAATTTTTTTTTGTAGAAACATTACAGAAAATGAGAGCAAAACACCTTTCAAACCAGGAGACTACAGTAGGTTTATAGCCTCCTGTATTGAATTTTTAAGCAGAAAGGAAATAACCAGTGAAAAAAGGTCAACTAAAGCATAAGAGAATTGCCCAAAATATTCAGCTCACATTTTATCTTTCCCAGAAGCGCTAGAGGTTATCAAATCCACTGTGTTTTATTAGCCAGTTGCAGTTTTACAAGGATGGTCCAGAAGGCATTGGTAGAGTTCATTTACTTGAAACTATTTTGTATACACCCTAATATGTACAGAGAACTTGGAATGAAAATAAAACATACCACTGATTAATGTTCAGTAATTAAAAACTCAAATAAAATATATAATGAGGCAGTTGAAGAGTTGACAAGAATCATTTTGACAGAAAATATTGTCAGGATTATGGCTTAACAGCATGGCATAGGAAAATAAAATTATAATTTATACGAAGCAAACAGATGATTCAAAGAACGTTTTGAGTAAAATAATTACCTGAGAAATTCTTGGCCATTAATTTAACCAATATGTAGGTTATTTTTTCTTACAGTTTTATCATTAAAATAAGACACAATTCCCTGTTTGTTTTTACTATTCCAGAGATTTTCAAACATTAAATTGCGATTTTTATGTGTATTTTCATACAACAAAGATTGCTTTTCAGTACACAGATCTGTGTTTTAATAAACCACTGTGTAAGATAAAATATAAAATAAAGCATTGCGATATGAGAAAAACCATGGCAAATTTTATTACCTCAACACAACTTATTGTGACTCTTTGTACTCAGAGAGTTCACTACAACACACAAAAGATAATTAAATCATAGCAGTATAAATGGTCTCAGTTGGAGCAGAAACAATAGCAAAGTAGTCAGGGCATTTGCCTTGCAGATGACCGACCATGGATTGATGCCAGTAACCCTTTATGATGCTCCCAGTTAAAAAGGAACCTGAAGCTTGGAGCCAGGAGCAAGTCCGGAGAACCACCAGCTGTGACCCCTCAAAAAACCCAAAAAATTATAAAATAAAGCTTTACTTTATTTTATCATCCCTTTATTATTGTACGCATCTTTTTGATACTATTTGTGCTAACTAATCCAAGTTGTTTACAAATTTTAAATAATAAACTCTTCCATATATATATTACATATATCAAATATTAGTGAGGAATAAATATCTCAAACTTGTTTTATTGATACAATTGAATTTTGAGTATTATTGATAACACATACGCAAGTCTAAATGCAATTACTATTTAATCTAAAGAGAATAAAAATAACACCTATCTTACTCTATAAAATGATAAGTTGCATGAAAAATATTAACTTTAATATTATCAAAACTAGGAAATTATGTGTTATATATTTTCCACTTTCCATTATATCTGTGATTGCAAAAACAATAAATATAATCTAAGGAATAACATTGCTTATATTTATTAAAACAAAACTATATTTCTGCTAAAATTAGTAAGCTGGCATTTATCTAATCTCTGCCTTTCTAATTCTGTCATATTTATTACCCTGTTTAATTACTGAAATTTTATGTTATTGAAATTTTCAGTTTAACAAGTAAAAAATCTATAGCACAGATTTCTTTAGTAGTATGCCATAAACATTGACTATAAACATCTATATTAGCTTACTAAAAAGAAAACATCATAAAATATTCATAATACAAAACCTTTGTGTAAGTGTTTATTAATCAAGTTGACACATATATTCCATTTTATAATTTTTAATTATATTTAACTGAAAGACATAATATATACTTTTAAATAGACCATAATTTGAAACAGGTAATAGGATTTTAATTGATCAACTTTTCTTACTAATGAAAATATTTGTTAGTGTTAATATTTGTTTTACATATTTAATAAGTAACTTTCTATTTTTATTCATTAATGACTATTTCAAATATTTATTCAAGAAAACAAACCTCTATGATTATAAGTCTCCACATTAGTGAATTAATTAGTTAGTAAATTGCATGGAAATTTTGCTTCTGTGTTTGGAGAAGTCATTTTGGTATGACTTGTATCACTTGTATCACTTGTATCACTTGTCTTCTGGTTGTCTATCTATTTGTTCTAATGGGCCCCAGTAATGTCTCCATTCGTTGGGAATAAGGTCCATTATTGTTACTGTTTTGGGCATATCAAATACACCACAGGTAGCTTGCCAAGCTCTGCCGTGGTTCTTAGTTCACCATAAGGAACCCAGTCTTTGTCTATGACAACCGCCAACCATCCTGGGCCCATGGGGCAGAGCCCTGGGTGTAGACAAGCCTGTCACCTGTCTGTCACCCGCTGATGCAGCTGGACACTGCATCCACACCTGCTACACCTCGAGGGGCAGGAAAATACATATAATTATTAAAAATCACAATATTGTACAACTATCCAACATTACAATTCCATCTATTTCTAAAAAACCTAGAAAAAAGTTAGACCTTTAAAATAGCAGTGGTTAAAAAGTTTTTAAAACATGGCCAAATATCCTATAAAATTATCCAATCTTGTTACAGAATGTCTAAGCAAACACTAGTCAGTATCTGGTATGTGGTTCCTTTTGTATTCCTCTCTCCTATATTTGAGCCCAATATATAAAGGGCTCAAAAAGATTATGAAGGGCCAGAGCGATAGCCCAGCGGGTAGGGTGTTTGCCTTGCACGCAGCCAGCCCATGCAGGCCCAGGTTCGATCCCCAGCATCCCATATGGTCCCCCAAGCACCGCCAGAAGTAACTCCTGAGTGCAGAGCCAGGAGTAACCCCTGAGCATCACCGAGTGTGATCCAAAAAGCAAAAAAAAAAAAAAAATTATGAAAATACATGCATAGTATATAAAAATTGAACTGTTGTTCAATTTATATTACCTAAACAGTGATATAATACACTTCACTTGTATCAATTGTCTTCACGTTGTTCATTGATATGCTCGAGTGGGCACCAGTAACATCTCCATATGTCCTGTCACGTGATACTATAGCCAAGGGCATCTGCTTGCTCCTGAAAGGCAAAGAGCCTCAAATCTTGTTATGAATAAAATCTTATTTTATTCTTTCATAACAAGAATAAAATAAGCATTTTATTTTGACTATTTTTAATTAAACAGTTCTCAGTAAAGGAAACTCACGTGACCAAAGACTTCCAAGTCATGGAAATGAGGTCTATAATTGTTACTGATTTTTGGCATATCAAATACAATACTAATTTGCAAAATTAAAAGAATTAAATTCTTGTACTGGAGAGATAGCACAGTAGACAGGATGCTTACCTTGCACCTGACCAATCCAAGTTAAATCCCTAGGACTCCCATAAGTTCCTACAAGAGTGATCCCTGAGGACAGAGCCAGGAATTCGCACTGAGCACCACTGGGTGTAGCCAAAAAACAAACAAAAGATTGGGCTGGAGCGATAGTCCAGTGGGTAGGGCATTTGCCTTGCACACGGCTGACCTGAGTTCGATCCCAGGCATCCTATATGGTCCCATGAGCACTGCCAGGAGTAATTCCTGAGTGCAGAGCCAGGTGTGACCCAAAAAAGCAAAATAAAAAAGACAAACAAAACAAATCGGTAACATTTTAAGAAAATGCTTTTTAATTAATGCTTAAGGAAAATATGAGAAGACAAATTCCCTTTAACAAAAAACTATATCAAGATGCCTAATCTTGAAAATTCAAAATCTATGTTTTATGTTAGTTGTTGAGTGAGCTATTTTTGAGCACTAGTTCAGAATGTATAAAGAAATTATGATATGCTTGTCTTTAACATACTATAATTATATATTGTCATTATATTCCTATCTAATACATGTTTGACTTTACCCATTAAATATGATTTGGGGGGGTAGGAATGATAGTACAACAGGCAGGGTACTTTCCTTGCACACTGTCAACCCAGCCCAGGTTCGATCTTGGTACTATATATGGTATTCTGAGTCTGCCAAGAGTGATCCCTGAATATAGAGTCAGATTTAAGCGCTTAGTAGTAGCTGTGGCCCCCAAAATAAACCAAATAATATGTGGTTGTCAATTTTATATTATTAAAATGAAAATAAATATTATTTTGATAAATATTCAAAATAACCTTTCTAAGTAGAAAACTTAATAAAATAATCAATAGAGTAAATAAGAGTGAGAAGAGATTTGCAACTCTTTATAACTGAAATTCATGTCCTACATATAGTAGAAGACATAATACATAACAAGAATAAAATAAGCATTTCATTTTGACTATTTTTAATTAAACAGTTCTCAGTAAAGGAAACTCACGTGACCAATAAAAGTAATGAACCAGAACAAAGCATTATTAGGAATTAGAGAACTTCAAATTAAGGACACTCTGAAAGTGAAGTACTTTTGAAACACTAAGCCATTGTGTTTGGAAATCCAACTTTTTCTTCTCTCTCCAAACTCACCTCAAAATTATCAATGCCAAATTGTTAAATTCCACTTTATCAAAACTCTTAAAGTTAAGCTCATTACTGCAAAAATCCCAGGTTTGGAATTTCATCTTAATAATATCAAATGTATGTTATTTACATTTTGTTTGTTTGCCACACCCAGTGGGACTGAGGTCTTACTCTGCCTCTGTAACCAGAATTTCTCCAGCTGTTGCTCAGTGGACCACATATTATGTGATTCAGGGAACCTCAGAGATGGAACTCAGGATGGCTGTTTGCAAAGGGTATGCATTATTTGCTGTACTATTGATCCAATTCCAATTTGTTGTATCACTATCACTATCTTCCTGATGATCATCTATTTGCTAGAGCGGGCACCAGTAATATCTCCATATGTCCTGTCTCATGCTAGTAGAGCCCAAAGGCATCCACTTGCTCCAGGAACATAAAGAGCCTCAAACCATTATATTAGGTCATGGGAATGACCTAATATAAATGTTACTGGTATTTGACATATCAAATATGACACGAGCAGCTTGCCAGGCTTGATGTGCGGGTGGCATACTCTTGTAGTCACCTCTAAATAAAGCAATTATTGATGACCCTCTCGGCCACTAGCGGCTGCACAAGCCAGACTGCTGGGTGGAGTTGTGACGAGAGGGAAGTCCGGATGTGGAAAATGGCGGCCCCCATGGAGTAGGGGTGTCGCCTGGCTTGTTGTGAGGCTCTGCTGGGGTGGCAGACCAGGGATAGAACCCACCATGCCTCCCAGGCACCTCATGAGTGGCTAGGTACAGGGAGAGCAAGTAGCAGCTCTGCCCATGTCTGAGAGTCTCTGGTTCAGCAAACCTGGGCCGGATTTAAAAAAAAAAAAACTGTTGCAGGGTGGGTGTCGATGATCTGGGCTGTGATAGACTGGTCTGCTGGGTGGAGTTGTGACAAGAAAGAAGTCCGGATGTGGAAACGGTGGCCCCCATGGAATCGGGGGGGGGTCATCTGGCTTGTTGTGAGGCTCTGCTGGGGTGGCAGGCCAGGGCTAGAACCTGCCATGCCTCCCAGGCGCCTCATGAGTGGCTGGGCACAGGGAGAGCAAGTAGCAGCTCTGCCCCATGTCTGAGAGTCTAAGACATGAGACTGAGTAAATCAAGGAGTAAAAAGCCAAAAACCAAAAGTCGCAGCTTTTGTTGTATCATAAAATATGAATACCATCTTCTCTCACTGATTTTGAAATTAGAAGATTTCCACACATATTAGCTGTGAACAATAGCAACCCAGAAATCTCTGGAGAGTATAAGTTTGAAATATCTTTAAAAGCTCCTTTCTGGGCCAGAGCGATAGCGCAGCTGGTAGGCCATTTGCCTTACACACTGCCGACCTGTATTGGCCCGGTTCTCTCCCCGGCATCCCACATGGTCACCTGAGCACTGCCAGGAGTAATTCCTGAGTGGACAGCCAGGAATAACCCCCTGAGCATTGCCGGACGTGGCCCAAAAAACAACAACAACAAAAAAAAAAATTCTGAAGTGTTTCTCTCCTCCAAGCCAGGGCTTGAAGCATCCAGTACCTGAGGTTAAAATGTCATAGTACCATTTGTAGCTGAGTCAAGGAAAGAGGCAGGAAGAAGCGGCCAGTGAAAGAAAATTGCCTTTCCCTAGAGGCCCTCACACCTGCAGAGGGGAAACCAAGGCAACTTGGGGAAATGCGAGGCAGCTCTTAGTCAGGCAAACATATTCTCATAATGAGTATTCTCATAATGACAGTGTGAAATAAAGAAATAAAAAATAAAAGCTCATTTCTCCCAATACTTTCTTTCTTCATGTTCTTAGACATAACGGTTTCATAAGACCTGTCTTTATTGAACTATCTGGACCTTGTTTAGTGACAACAGCACTATATAAAAACAAACAATAATAATAATAATAATAATAATAAAAGGAAAATAATTTATGACTTTGAAGATGCCTGTGGTAACAAAAACACATATTACAAACAAAAGACATAACAAAAATATAAAATAATAACAACAAAATCTATGGGAGATGGCCATGATTTCTTTGAAAATTTACAAACTACTTGAGGGATATGGCTATCTGGAGACAAACCGAGAAGGTAACAAAACCCAAAACCCTTAATTACCTTCTGCTGACATAAAAGTCCTATACAAATGAAAAACTAAGTCTGCAGAAACAGAGAGATAACCCAACTGTTAGATCACCCAAACACAGAGATAGCCCTCTCCAAAAAGGTGAAAGCATTGGCTTTAGGACAATTAAGTCAACTTGCAAATGGACAAATAGCAACCCATTCATTAGTGGTCTCACAAGATGAAAATACAGGTCACAAATCTTTAAACTACAGTATCAGAAAAAATGCCCAAGAGAATAATAAAAATACACTTGAGTAGAAGGACATTTTATTAGGGGAAGCAATAATAATATTCATATTCAAAACATTCTGTAGTCAACAACATAAAAATACATTAAATGGAAAGAAGCAAAAACTATAACCAGTGCATAAGAAAATGACATTGTCTCCAAAAAAGGAAATTTTATAACATTATGAGTTAGAAATATATGTATAAAGAAAAATATATTTGAGGTTCACAAATTTATTAACTATGAAGAAATTAAAAGCAGTAAAAATTAACATATTTAAGCAGGGGTTGCTATATTTAAGAAGGGATACATTGGTAGTGATTCTGGAGTAATGTAACTATATTTATTGTTAGATAGCTACATGGTTATGTTCTATAAGTACATATTAAAGTGTGCGTGATTAGCACTATTCACAATAGCCAGAATCTGGAAACAACCAGAGTGCCTGAGAACTGATGACTGGATAAAGAAATTTGGTACATCTACACAATGGAATACAGTGTAGATGTTAGGAAAAATAAAGTTATGAAATTTGCCTATAAATGGATGGATATGGAGTGGATCATGTTGAGTGAAATTAGCCAGAAGGAAAAAGACAGGCATAGAATGAATGCATTTATTTGCATGACAAAATATATATACATATATACACATATATATGTATATACATATGCATAGGTATGTATACCATATACATAAATATGTATATGTATAAACATATGTATATATGTATGTATACCATATACATATATGTATATATATACATAATATGATACAAATATCCTAGGTCAGGCGAAACATGGATCAGGAGGTCTTGTCAAAGGTGTAAATTACCACAAATGTTTGGGAGTCAGAGGTTAGGTAAAACAGAAAAGGGAAAAGTGTGCTAATAATTATCTAATAATTAATAATATAAAAGTGTTAATACCAACCTAGAACTGAGCATTAAATACTGGCAGAAAGATACACATAATAACCTCTAAATGTATGTATTGCAATACACAATGTGTAAGGGAATGAAGAGTGAAAAAGAGAGGAGAAAGAGAGGAAAGAGATACAGAACATGCCATAGAGGCAAGCTAGTGGAGCGGGAGGGAATCAGGGACAATGGTTGTGGGAAATGGGCACTGGTGGAGGGATGTGTGCTGGAACACTGTATGACTAAACCCAAACATGAACAACTTTGCTATTGTATATCTCACGGTGGTATAATAAAATATTAAAAAATAAAAATAAAGTATGCATGATTATTTATCTACTTTACGTTCATACATGCAAGCAGCCATCCTGAGTTCCATCTCTGATACATGGGACAGAGCTGCTACTGGCTCTCCCTGTCATCAGCTGATCATGAGATGCCCAGGAGGGAAGGGGCATTCTATCCTTGACTTGCCACCCCAATAGAGCCTTGCAAGAAACCAGAGGAACCCCCACACCATGAGGGCAGTCATTTTTATCATCCGGACTCCCCAACTCATCAGAGCTCCACCCAAGAAAAAGCTGTTCTCAAGCCCTGCTTGTCAGAGTACCATCCTACAGTGAAGCCTATTTCAAGCCATAGAGACAGGCTAGGGAGGGGGAAGGGAAGTGGGGACACTGGTAGTGGAAAATGGTCACAGGTAAAGGGATGGGTGCTGGAACACTGTATGACTGAAACTAAAGCATGGATATATTGTAATTGTATATCTCACGGTGGTATAATAAAACATTAATTAAAAAAAATTGAATTTTTAAATGTACCAGTTATAAGTATCCAAACAAGTAAAGAAAGGTTTCAAAAATAATCAGACTGGCAATCAGACTCCATTAACATAAAAATAAAAGCAATATCTACAAACTTCAGGAGGGGTCACAATGAAACATACACAATAATTGACATTATACCAAATAGTGAGTGATTATTTTCATTTAAATCTCGAACTAATGAACAATTTTTTTTCACCCTTATATTCAATACCATACTGGAAATAATAGTCAGTATGGAAATAATGATGATGATGAAAGAAAAATGCAAATTGGAGAGTGAAAAATAGATGTATCTCTATAAAGATTAAGTGATCATGCAGACAAATTAAAAATTTACTATTAATCATCTAGAATTGTTGAGTTTGAAAAGATCAGAGGTCATGAATTTAGCACACAAAATCATTAACAGTTTATATAGTAGTAAGAAACTAAATTAGAAATAAGGCTATAAATAATTTATGTTCATAAATTTACTTTCATAAAGTAATTTAGATAGACGATAATGAACATATGCACCATCTTTATGCTGAAATTAAAATATAAATGAAATAAATCAGAGGACATGTAGGAATCAGATAATAATTTTATATTCATGGTTAGAGTGATGGTACGGGGGAAGTATTTGCTTTCAAAGTGATGAATCTGGATTTAATCCCTGGTGATGCATATGGCTAGCTCAGCACCGCCCCTGACCACAAAGCCAGAAGTAAATCCTAAGGGCAATTTGAGTGCAGTCTAAACACCTACTGCTCCGAAGCACACATGCACAATGAAATACTCTTTGTGTGTTGAAAAGTTAATAAAGTATGGAAACAGTTTCTCTAAGTGTATTTAAATTAACATAATTTGAAATAAATTCCAACCAAATTTTTTGTAGGCATAGAAAATCTGACTACAAGTTTATATAAGAATCGAGTGATATGAAATGGTAAGGGTAATTTTAAAAATAACGTAAGAGTGCATTTCCTATATATAATGTCAATATCAGTAATTTATATATCCACATGAGCATATATACATATATTTATTTATCACCAACTATGCCATCATTTGTATCACTTATATTCCCATTGTTCACGATTTGCTCGAGCGGGCGCCAGTAATGTCTTCATTCGTTCGGAATGCGGTCCATTATTGTCGCTGTTTTTGGCATATCGAATACACCATGGGTAGCTTGTCAATTCTGCCATGGCTCTGGGTTCATCCCAGGGGGGCCCAGTCCCTTTCTATGTTAGACAATCAACCATTCAGGGCCCACAGCCTAATCACTAGATCACTAGACATTCTGTTGCTCATCTATTTCCTCGAGCGGTACCAGTAACATTTCCCTGTGACCCTATCATGTGCCAGTGTAGCCCAATGGCATCTGCTTGCTTCAGGAATATGAAGAGCCTCAAACTGTTCATTCAGGATCTTGATGAACAAGTCTGACCATCTTGTAGTAGGTGGCTACATGATCTTTTGATGTCCCGTGGGATCCAGTAGGTAATGGCCATAGTCCAGTGGTTGTCTTGAAATTGCATTAAATGTCCAGCCCATCTGATTTTTGATGCCTTGGCAAATGAGACAGCATCCCTGACTTTGGAACAGTGATGGATATTGGAACTCCAGATTCCTTCTCTCATTTGAGTGATGCATAATATTCCAAGCATAGCTCTTTCAATTCCTCTTTGGGAGACCCGAATAGCATTCTCATCCTGCTTTTGTAGGGCCCAGGTTTCTGAGCTTATGCTAATGCAGGAAGAACTGTGGAGTCGAAGAGATGTGCCCAGAGCCAGAGGTTCTTTGTCCTTTTAGCTATTTCTTCAATGCTTTCTAAGGCATTCCATGCCACTCTTTTCCTCCTGCGCAGCTCAGGGTTTAGGTTGTTCATCATGTTGACTTTGCTACCTAGGTACACACAACTGTTGCATTCAGAGGAGTTTGAATAACATCTCGATAACATCACAGCCCAATATCAACAACAAAATGTATAAAATGGAGCAAAATATGTCTGAAAATAAGCTCACATGTATTATTGTAATTTTAATGGTTAAAAATGTAAGCAAAGTATTATTAAAACCTCATTAAATTGCTTATTTTATGTGATGTTTGCTAATTTTTCAATACACATTACTATGATCTTTTACATATGATCAGAAATAATATTATTTGTTTTGCTTTTATTTCAATTATATAATTTACTTTCCACAGGAACAGTAAAATTATTAGAAAATTGTGTTTATCTTCTCCTCTTCAGTGGAGAATATTTATTTGTTATAAACTTTTTATGTTCTTGCTCATATTTCATAAAATTCCTCCAATATATTTCTCACACAATTAAATTGTCTTTGCCTTATTTAGTTCTAAATTAACACAACCTGATAAAACTTTTATTCCTTTATCTCTAGAAATGTTTTTTAGAAATTTTGTTTATATGCTTCTAAATTAAAATAAACATATTCTCTTTTTAAAGAATCTGAAATTTGCTGCTTTCAATTTAAAATTATTATAGTACTAAAAGGACCGAAATATATCAATTAACATAAAAAGGTCGCAGATATATTTAATAATAATTAATTATTTAATAATATTTTTTCAGTATTTTAATAGTAGAATATTAATTCTGCTATTTATCATATACAACTCAAAGAGTTTCCCAATGGCAGCATATTATAATAAATACAAATTTATAAAATGAATAATAACTATAAAGCTATAATAAAACATATATCATAATTAACTCATGAATAATAAAAATGGAAGATATTCAAGTATGAGATCAGATTAAAGTTATTCAATTCTATTATCCAAATTTTCAATAAAATAAGATGTAAAAGCAAGTTAATCAAAGTGATGTTTACAAAATGCATGCATTTCACACTATCTTATAGTAGTGCAATTTTAGTCTGAGAAAATAAATATACATAAATCAAATTCAAACAAGCAAAATTTTGTAATATTTACTTGTATCTTTTCATGTAAGAAGTAAAAAAGAACTCTATAAGATGGTAATGGTGGGCCGGAGCGATAGCCCAGCGGGTAGGGTGTTTGCCTTGCATGCGGCCGGCCTGTGCTGGCCTGGGTTCGATCCCCGGCATCCCATATGGTCCCCGAGCACCGCCAGGAGTAGTTCCTGAGTGCAGAGCCAGGAGTAACCCCTGAGCGTCGCCGGGTGTGACCCAAAAAGAAAAAAAAAAAGATGGTAATGGAATGTTAACCCATATTGTAAACAATATTTTCAAGATTTAAGAAAATTTGCTGGTCACTGAGATATTAACTCTATGTTCAAGAGTGAAAATTCATTAAGAAGTAAATAAGTGTGTTTGCGTCAAAAAAACTAAAGTATTCTTATATGTTTAAAAAGAAGTAGTCAAAGTGTATTTTTCAACTTATTGGTCATTATGAAATGTTTAAATTATAAGATCACTGTCTTCCTGTTCATCATCGATTTGCTCGAGCAGGCATCAATAACATCTCCATATGTCCTATCTGATGCAAGTAGAGCCCAAGGGCACCTGCTTGCTTCGGGAACATAAAAAGCCTCAAACCATTCCATCAGGTCATGGGAATGAGGTCTATAATTGTTACTGGTATTTGGCATATCAAATACGACACAGGTAGTTTGCCAGGTTCTGCTGTGCGGGTAGCATACTCTTGTAGTCATCTCTAAATCCAGCATTTATTGATGAACCGCATGGCTGCAAGTGGCCGCACAAGCTGGGCAGTGATAGGCTGGTCGGCTGGGTGGAGTTCTGACAAGAGGGAAGTCAGGATGTGGAAATGGAGGCCCTCATGGAGTGGGGTTCTGCCTTGTTGCAAGGCTCTGCTGGAGTGGTTGGCCAGGGCTAGAACCCACCATCCCTCCAGGGCACCTCATGAGTGGCTGGGCACAGGGAGAGACAGGAGCAGCTCTAGTAATAGCACAGGAATAGCAGCCCTTATGGTAGTTTCTCAGAATAGCAGCCCTTATGGTGGTTGACAAGGATTCCCTAGTAATTTTTTGAAGTTTATAAATATGGAAAACTCTCAGGCCCTAAAGTATACATACAGAAAAGGGGAGATTGACCAGTAGCAGTATAACAAGAGTACCGTGGGCTAAAAATCTGGCTATTGGGAATGATGACATGACAGCATTATAAGATAACATTTAAATTATAAAATAACATTTAAAATTGATTATAAGATAACATTTAAAATTGATTTATTGCTAAACTAATTGTGAGGGAGCACCGCCGGTGTCCCCAACAGTGCCAGGAAGCGAGTTGCTTTCTACCTCCGAGCCAGCGAGGAATGGATCAAAACTCAGGAATCCGAAGCAGTTTTAAAAGGCCTTTACTATCACAGGTTCCAATATACAATCCAAGAGCAGGGAAAACCTCCAGACTCTGGGTTCCCAGCGAGGCCCCAGCCAGGTGCAGGCCAAGATGGCTGTCACCACTGTGTTGAGGCCCAACAGAGAATGGAGAGGATGAAGAAGCAAATCACCAAGGGAAGCCAAAATGGCAAAAGGGGGAAAAAGAGAGAGCTTCTTTCTTCTTGCAGCTTATCTTATAGCCAGAAATCTGCCCAAACTCCCCAGCCCAGCCCATTCTGGGCTGGTCTATCTAGAGATGAAAACAGGAAAATAGCTACAAGGACCCAGAGCTAATTCAAAGCCTCCCAGCAGAGCTGGGAGGAGCTGCAAGCCCAATGTAACTTACCCTGGCAGGAAGGATTAAATGCCTTTAGGTAATTTCTCCCAGCACCTCACCCAAAGTCTTTTTATATGCTAATGTCTTGAGCCAAGATCCACCTGGACAAACCTCCATAGGGAGAGAAAAGGGGGCTCTTAGAGGAGTCCTGCAACAACTCCCCTGATTAGTTTACTAATAAAAATTGAAAAAGTACAAAATATTTAAGAAAAAAACAATTCCAATTACAAAATGATAATACATGTTACTTTAGGATCCTAACCTGTTTTTTGGACCCAAAGCAAAGTTCATGACAAAGTGTTTCTAGCTGTCTGATTATAACGACTACAGTTTGCACTGTCCATAACTGAGTTTTAAGTGTTCTGTGAGCACGTTCAACAATTCCTTGTCCTTGTGGATTATATGGAATTCCTGTAATATGTTTGATCTGCCATTCCTCGCAAAAAGGATTTGAAGGTTTTGCTGGTGTAAGCAGTACCATTATCTGTTTTTATGGTATGGGGAATATCCATGACGGAGAAGCACTGGAGTAAAAATGAACAATCAGATTTAGCTCTTTCAGACATCATAGGAACAGCCCATATGAACCAAGAATATGTATCAATGACCACATGTAGGAACGGTTTGTTGGGAAATAAGTTAGTATGAGTTATATCCATCTGCCACAACTGGTTTGTCTGTAAACCTCGAGGATTTGCTCCTGCCACATGAGATGTACAATGTAAAGGAGCACAGACAGGACAGTTCGCGGACAATTTGTCTAGCTTGTCTCCATGGGATGCCATGGTGTACATGAAGGCGGCGGGCATTTGTATGTAGAGTCTGGTGCTCTTCCTCAGCTGATTTAAATACTGGTGCTGCCAAGAGATCTGCTGCTTCATTTCCTCGAACCATCAGCCAGGGAGTCCCGCTGTGAGAAAGGATGTGGGAGATGTATATAGGAAATGTTCTTTTCCAGAGGAGATCTTGTAGTTTATGGAGTAGCTCCTGAATTATAGGATTATGGGCATTTAAAGAAGCAGTGACAATTCCAGGAAATAAACCAACTACATGTGCAGAACCACTCACCACATTACATGGGCCAGATACATGGGATAGTAAATGTATCAGGGTGTCGAGTTCCACTTGTTGGGCAGATTTATAATTTGTATGCATAGTAGTGGTCAATGAAGGACCTGTAATTCCACCCCTTCCTGATAAGGAACCATCAATATAATACACTGGAGCATCAGGAATGGGAGAGGAGCGGACAACAGTGGAAATTACAAAAGGTGTCCTTTTCAGAAATTCCCAGGTTTTTCCAGCTGGGTAATGATAAGATATTTCTCCTGAAAAAATCTGCTAAAGCTCTCTGAAGGATTTCACTGAGTGGTAAAATAGCTTCAATTTCTTTTTCAGGGCCAGGTAGTACAATTACATGGGGATCATGTCCAAGTAATACTTGGGTTCTTGATCTTCCCTTAATTATAAGGTTGGCTATCATCTCAAGGTAATGTGTATCAGTATGATTCTGCTTGTTATGTAAGTAAACCCATTCTAACAGTCCAGATAATTGGGCTATAGCAGCAGTTGGAGACTCGGGAGTGTTGAAGACCAAGAACCATACCTTTTCTCCGGGATTAAATCTGGAGAGGTAAGATTTTTGAAGCTGATCCATGAAAAAGCTCTAATTCCTTCTGAGCTTTAGGAATTAGCTGCCTTGGGCTATTTAAAGCAGGATCACCTTCAAGGGTGTGGAACATGTTACTGAGCTCACAGTTAGGAATCCCAAGGGATGGGGCATACCCAGTTGATATCTCCCAGCAGTTTTTGAAAATCATTCAAGGTTTTGAGCCTTTTTTGACTAATGGAAATTTTTTGAGGATGCACTGTAGTGTGGTCAAGAGCATAGCCCAAATATTCATATGGAGGTTGCATCTGGATTTTTTCCATAGCTACTTGTAAAACCAGCATCTGGTAAAACTGTCATTACAACATTATATAAATTCTGGAGATCTCTGGAATTATCACAAGCTAGCAGGATATCATCCATATAGTGATGATGTATGCACCAGGAAATTTAGCACTAATGGTCGCAAAATCTCATCAACAAAGTGTTGACACATCGTAGGTGAATTAGTCATCCCTTGGGGCAATACTGTCCACCGAAACCTACGTAAAGGGACTTTATGATTAATAGAAGGGACTGAAAATGCAAACCTTTTCCGATCATCTGGGTGGATAGGTATGCTGTAAAAGCAGTCTTTTAAATCTATGATAATTAGCGGCGGCCAATCTTTAGGAATAGCTGCTGGAGAGGGGAGCCCAGGTTGTAGGGCTCCCATGGGGACCAGAGTAGAATTTACATTCCTTAAGTCAATCAGCAAAGGCCATTTGCCTGATTTTTTTCTGTATCACAAAAACAGGAGAATTCCATTCTGAAAACGTTTCTTCAATATGTCCTAATTTCAGCTGTTTTTCCACCAGATTTGTTAATGACTCTAACTTTTTGATATTGAGGGGCCACTGTGGTGTCCATATAGGTTTGTCAGACTTCCACTGAATATGGATAGGTGGTAGGCGCTTAACCACAGCAGCCCCAATTAAAAAGGGTTACTCCCTGTGTTAGGCTTATTATGGAGAGCTAGAACAGGTGCAGAATGGGGAATTGGACAAGGTATGTGAATTACTGCTCCAGCATGTCTCGACCCCCATAAAGTTAAAGGCATAGGGGCTATATAAGGCTGGACCATGGCTATGTTCCCTTCAGGGCCAATACACAGCAGCCACCTCACACTCTGTAGGAGAAGAGGAGATATTGCCCACACCACTCAGGCTATGGGACACTTTCTTTAGTGCCCAGTTAGAGGGCCAATACCTAGTGGAAATTATGGATATGTCTGCCCCTGTATCCAACATGCCTTTGAATTTCCTTTTATAAATCTCGATGGGTATAATTGGCTGCTTGGCCTGCGAAATCCTGGTAGTGTACTCAACTAGATAGTTAGCAGGTGGCTGGTGGGCTTGGTTCTGTGTGGCTGTATAACCAACAATTAAGTTGGCAGAAGGGTTGGTACTGTTTAAGCCATCAGTTCTAGGGTGTTCGGACTGACTAGACGAATACTCAAAAAATAATAATAGTTTAGCAGTTGTTTTCCTTTTTTAAAAGTCCATTTAGTTGGCACAGAGATTGACAGTATTATCTCTCCATGAGATTCAGGATCCAGAAGTCCGAAATGCACCTTAATTCCCTTAAATTTCAGCCAATCGCTTCCCTGAATTAAACCCATACTACCTGGGGGAGCAGGTCCTTGTATCCCCTGTTTTTAGCCTGTAAGGATCTTGACTTGCGTATATTGTGACAGTCTTAGGGCAGAGAATATCGAGACTGCCATTGCCTGATGGGGTAGGCCAGAGAGTATTTATTGACTGCAATTATGTGGACTCTGATTCGGAGGATACTGGGCCGGTGGAATGAGCGAGAGTGCCCCTGGATTCAGCTGGGCCTGGGGCTGGCCCCCACCCAGTTTCCGCATTTTGGGGAGGCATAGGTTTTATTTGAGCCTCCATAGCGTGTGGAAACTGGGAGGGGGTCCATGTAACATTTCCCATAAAGGTATTATTAGGATGTTGCCCTGTATTGATAGTTCTAGAAGATGGGCAATCTCTACGGGTGTGCTCCTTCCCTCCATAGGTATAGCAGGTTATCTGTCCAGATGAAGCCTGAGACTGACTTCGCCTCCGAGATCAACAGTCTCTGGCCCAATGTTTTCCCTTCCTGCACCTTGGGCATAGTCCATGTGGGGCCCTCCGAGGGGTAGAGTTGCGATTATTATCATAGTTTCACTGATCATTGTTTATCCTTTTGAGGGTTATTGTTTCTCTCCATGGAGCTGTTCGACATTTCACCCCTATCATGATCCTCCTGCTGTTTGGGATAACCCTCTATAGCATTCTGTGTTTCATGGGAGGTCAACCCGACATTTCTACAGACCTTTAGATATCCCATGAGGTCCTTTGCCTTAATACTGTATAGTATTGCTCGGCACTTTTGATTAGCGTTCTCATATGCTAAAGTTCGTTTTAGGGTTTGTGGAGTGGATGGGTGGATGGGTCTTGAACCTGTCTGTGGATTACCTGAGTTAATCTCCCAATAAAATCAAAGTACAGTTCATTAGGACCCTGGTAAATTTTTGTACAGCTACCTAGATATTCTGGGCTGGCATCTACTGTTTCCCATGCTTTTAATGCTGTATCCCGAGCAAATTTTAAAACAGCTTCAGGTAATGTTGCTTGTTATTCTTTCTCTTGCCATTCACCTTCACCTTTCAGCATGGCAAGAGTTACATTATGACCAGATTCTCTTAAAGTGTCAATATTCATGTTAACCCCATCTGCATACCACATTTGCCATTGTACAAACTGTGAATCGGTCAGACAAATACTGGCTACTATTTCAAAGTCTGACAATACCCACTCTCTTCTTCCGCTCCAATCAGCTAAATATTTTAAAGAATAAGGACTTGCTATTCCAAACTTGTCGCAAGCCTTCCTGAATGGGGTTATTGACTCAATACTCAATTCTTCATAAATTGGTTTTACTTTATATTTAGATTGGTCATGAGAAAGACTGCTGGGCTTTGCTCTTTGATTATTATTAGATTGACCACTAGAGGAAGTGCAAGGCTCTTGGGACCTGCACGAGCTAACCTGTTCCTCCCATTCTTCCCAGTCAGAGCTTGTAATATCTGTCAGAGGGGGCATCTTCCCCTTCGAAGGTATTAACTCGGGGGAGATTTTCAGTTTGAAAGCCTGCCTCCTTTGGGTTTCCCTGTTCCTCCTCTAAGTTAGCAGCCGCATTAGAACACTTTTTAGAACTCTTTTTAGATTTTTTTTCATCGGAAATGTATACACTTTTTTCAAGTCTACAGTCTTAGGGCGTGTTTGCAAATGGCTTTTAGTTGGGACAAGCCTGAGAATCGGGTATGCGCTACTCCCTGATTGGTAAGCTATGAAATCAGAAATCTCCCTGAAACACATCCATTTCTTGGTTTAAGTTCCCAAGTTTCCTATATATTTCTTCTTTTTGTTCTTTCTTTTTTTTTCACTGATCTTTTATTTTTATTTAATATTATTTTTTTAATTAATACTTTATTATACCACCTGCACGGCAGAGCCCGGGCAAGCTACCCGTGTTGTATTTGATATGCCAAATACCAGTAACAATTATAGACCTCATTCCAGAATGGATTGAGGCTCTTTATGTTCCTGGAGCAATCAGATGCCCTTGGGCTCTACTAGCATGAGACAGGGACATATGGAGATGTTACTGAGGCCCGCTCGAGTAAATCGATGATGAACGGGAAGACAGTGACACAGACAGTGACCACCGTGAGATAAACAATTACAATGTTGTCATGTTTGGAGGTTTCGGTCACATAGTGTTCCAGCACACGCCCTCCACCAGTGCCCATATCCCACCACCAATGTCCCCAATTCTCTCCCCACTCCCATAGCCTGCCTAAATGGCAGGTTCTTTATCTCTTTTCCTGTTTGTTCTTTCAATCTTTTATCTAACTTCCAGACCTCTTCTTTCTGTCCCTCGATTCTAACTCTGTTTGTCAATTTCTCCCTCTAAGTTGGTGCTTATCTTATTGATAACCTTCTTCTGCTCTTCAAACTTTACTTCAAATTTTAAATCATGTTTAATAATTTTATGTTCCTGTTCTTCTAATTTTTCCTCAAATTTTGAATCCAGTTTAGTAATTTTATTTTCCTGTTCCTTTATTTTTGAATCCTGTATAATAATTTTACTCTCCTGCTTTTCTAATTTTTCTTCGAATTTTAAATCCTGTTCTTATAATTTCTTTTCGAATTTTAAACTGTTTAATAAGTCTGTCCTCAAACTTTAAGACCAGTCTATCTGTAATTTTATGATTCTCACTCATTTCTTTCATCTCTGAGCAAACCTCATCCCTTAAGTTTGCATTCAATCTATTACATTCCTCCCTCTCTCTAGTAAATATTGCCCTCATGCAGAGGTACAGTTTAAGAATCGCAAGAACCCAGAAGATTTGTAAAAGGATAAAGTAGTTCTCAAAAAGGAACTTCATTAACTGGGCTGCCTATGGTTCTGACCCAATAAAAGATACAATGTATCTATATCACGAAGTTATCCATCATTTTACTCACGGTTTGGGGGCAGATGATCTCTGTCCGATGATGATCAGGCCAGACGATGTTCGTTGTGCCCACCCAGGAAGCCAGATGTCAGGGAGTGCCGCTGGGGTCCCCAACAGTGCTGGGAAGTGAGTTTCTTTCTACCTCCGGAAGCCAGCGAGGAATGGATGAAAACTGAGTAATCCGATGCATTTTTAAAAGGGCTTTACTCTCACAGGTTCCAATATACAATCCAAGAGCAGGGAAAACCTCCGGACTCTGGGTTCCCAGCTAGGCCCCAGCCAGGTGCAGGCCAAGATGGCTGCCACCATGTGTTGAGGCCCAACAGAGAATGAAGAGGACAGAGAAGCAAAAACGCCAAGGGAAGCTGAAATGGCAAAAGGGGAAAAAAAGAGAGAGCTTCTTTCTTCTTGCAGCTTATCTTATAGCCAGAAATCTGCCCAAACTCTGCCCATCCCAGCCCATTCTGGGCTGGGCTATCTAGAGATGAAAACAGGAAAATAGCTACAAGGACCCAGAGCTAATTCAAAGCCTTCCAGCAGAGCTGGGAGGATCTGTAAGCTAAATGTAACTTCCCCTGGCAGGAAGGGTTAAATGCCTTCAGGTAATTTCTCCCAGACCTCACCCAATGTCTTTTTATATGCTAATGTCTTGAGCCAAGATCCACCTGGAAAAACCTCCATAGGGTAGAGAAAAGGGGGCTCTTAGAGGAGTCCTGCAACAACTAATAATTGTATTTACTGCAAATTGAAATATATATGTATATATGGCCTAATTTATTTCTTAGTACTAGAGCATATTTAATTATAAGATTCCTGCTACTAGCACTTAAATTGCATAAAAAGAAAGGTTTATAATTTATTTATAGAGTTTTTGATCCACACCTGACAGTGCCTAGAGATTACTCCAGATTTTACACTCAGAGATCACTGCTTATAGTGTTTAGTGTATCAAATATGGTTCCCAATTGAACCCAGATAGGATACAAGGTACCAAGACTAGAGCCCTACCCATTATAGTATAAATCTAGCTCATATATGCTAATTAAATTAACTGCATTTTTTCCAATAATAGAGAGCTAGAGAAGCATTATATTATAGATTTAATGGCATAACATGATTTTTAATAGCTCTACTGAAATACATTTTTAGAGTAGTTTGAGTAGCTTTATTGAAATACATTTTCTTAGCGTTGTTTGAGTAGTTCTGATTAAGATAGTTCCGTGTTAGAGAGAATATGTGCTCCAGTGTTGACTTCTCCAGAGAGAAAAACACGTATACTGTAGTTTTAAATTCATGCTACCCCATTCTTACATTGTCTTTAGGACAAAAGTAATGTTTAAGTATGAGGAAATAAATTGATATTCATCCTATAGCTTTCTAATCATAACACCTCCCCAGTGACACAAACACATACTCATATGTAGACAGAAACATGCTATGTCATTAATACATACACTGATAGACTATCACATATGGTGTGTCAGTTAATTAATTCAAAAAATTTCCACGAATATTAAGCATTCACACTTTCCATTTTTGAAATGTATTTTATAAGCCAGAGTAAAAAATAACAAATCTCTCAGAAAAGTCTAGAAAAACAGAAAGCTAGATTGATAAACAAAAGAAAAACATAAGCAAAACACTATCTACAATGGTTATTAAACTTTAGATATTCTCCCATTAAAAAGCATAAAAAGTAGATTTTTAACTTGTCAAAGAAGTTAATAGTAGAATTATTAAAAGCTGACTAGGAATTAATACATGGTTAAGATAGTTGCCTTAAGTGTAGCTGACCCTGCTTGGATCCCTAATATCACAATAGAATTCTGGGCAACTGCAGCAGCAACCAATGAGCTCAGAGTTAGGAGGTGCCCCTGAACACACAAAGAATTCATTCCCCACCAAACACAGTAACTCAAAAACATAAAATCAGATAAAATATGTACCTTGAGGTAAATCTATGAAAGAGAACATTTGACATTGACTCATGTTTTCCCTTCAACTATCTGCTCATGATTCAAGCAATATTTGAAATGTGAGTAAAATAATGATAGAAAAAATGGTATTACTTGTATCACTTGTCTTCCTGTTGTTCATTGATTTGCTCGAGTGGGCACCATTATCATCTCCATACATCCTGTTGCAAGCAAGTATAGCCCAAGGCCATCTGCTTGCTCCAGGAACCCAGAAGAGCCTCACACCATTCCTTCAGGTCATGGGAATGAGGTCTATAATTGTTACTGGTTTTTGACATATCAAATAAGACATGGGTAGCTTGCCAGGCTTTGCCATGGAGGTGGTATACTCTCAGTAGAAAGTTTTCATCTAGAGTACTTACTGATGAAACTCAACAGGGAAATATCAGCTTTTCACTTGAGTGAAGCTCTGAGAAGATGTGGAGTCTGGATATTGAGAATAACTGATCTCATGGTTTCCTCTGGCTTCTTGCTAGGCTTACTGAGATGACGGGCTATGGCTAGAACCTGCCTAGAACTGTATACTGTGTATAAATGTGAAAGATCCTGGGAAGGACCTGATCCTAACATCCAGTACTGTCTAAGATTATCACGTGGTCAAGAGTGGGGATTTGCATTCCCTCCTCCCATAGCAAAAATGGCATTTATATTAAGTCATATATTAGTGGATGGGTCCCGATGTGGAGTTCTTCAGCCGATCTTCTCGGTCCTATCTTGGCATTAAAATCACCGACTATGATCTTGTAGAAGGTGTGATCTTTTTATAGAACTCCTCCAATTCCATGTAGAATTTCTCAATTTCATCTTCTTTGTATGTGGATGTTGGTGCATAGACAATGAAGATAGAAATTACTGGCAGTGGGCCACATCTCCTCAAGTGTAATCATCCTATTCGGTTTGTTAGGCATTCAAATGAATCAATGTTGACAGCCATGTTCGTGTTGACAAGGACACCAACGCCACCGACGCCTCTTTTCATCACATGTTCCAAGGAACAATTCTTCTCTGGTGTCAAATACAGCATGATGCGACTGACGCCTCCTCGTCTCAGTCAGACCAATGATGTCGCACTTGATCTTTCTTGCTTGCAGCATCAGATCCTCAATATATGCTTCCGTTGTGTACGTGCATTGAAAATACAGACAGTCATTTTAGTCCTTCTTCGTTTTGGCAGCCTAGGACAGCCGTGAAATTTTATCAGGCACTGCTTGTTTGCCTTTCTTACTGCTGCCGTATTAAGGGCTCTTTCGCGGTCAGGAAAATAAACATTTTTGTTACTGGATTTGGCATATCGAACACGCATCGGACAGCTTGCCAAGCTCTGCCATGTGGGCACTATATTCTCATTGCTTTGTGGCCTAGAATGGCCTAGAATGGAACGAACAGGGTAAGAGACTATCTGAGTTCATCATGTCCACCAAGACTATTCATGGGAACTCACAGTTTCAGAAGGCTGAAGTGAACGTTGGACATGGGAATCTCCTGGCGGACAGTTCCACAATGAAATTGACCACATCATCTTCAATCGACGGTTTTGTCTGACCGATGTTGCTGTCGTCCCCAAATTCCAGAACAGGATCGGACCACCGTCTCCCTTCTGCAAAATTCTACTTCCCGCAACGGGGGAGAAAAGGCTGCAAAGTTTAAGAAGAGAACTCCCAGAACCACCACCAACTGGGAACTCTTTAGCACCATTGCGGCACCATGGGAAGATACCATCATTGATGACATCGATGAAGAATACAACCGACTGGTTCAGCACCTCCATGATTGTGCGAAGAATGCCGAGAGAGAGAAAACACAAAAGGACGCTTGTCTTCAGAAACTCTCGAGCTCATTCGGCCAACGTGGCAAGGCGCGAGCCTCAGGAGACCAAATGCTAACGCCCAAGCTTGCTAAACAGTGCAGAGAAGCGATAAAAGCAGACCTCAAAGACAGAAGAGCAGAAATACTGGAAGATGCAGCAGAAGCTGGGAAAAGTATTCGCGACTGCCCGCCTGTACTTCAGCAACTATAAGACCAAGATGACTGCCCTCCGACGCCCTGATGGATCTATCACATCTTCCAGAAAGGCAATGGAGAAGATTATCCAGGACTTCTACTCAAATCTCTTTGATAGCCACATCCACCTGCCCACATACCAAATTCCACAGGATAGATACGTCATTCCCAACGTTCTCCATTCTGAAATAAGACATGCCATCTCATCGGTAAAGAAGGGAACAGCACCAGGCCCAGACAAACTCAGACCCGAACATCTGAAGAATCTGCCGTCGGTGCTCATCAATACACTAGCTCGGCTCTTCACACGCTACCTGTCCGAATGCAAGGTGCCCTCCCAATGGAAAACCAGCAGGACAGTTCTACTGTTCAAGAAGGGAGACATTCATGACATCGGGCAACTATCGCCCCATCTGCCTGTTGTCTGTCATCTACAAGCTGTTTACACGAGTTATCCTGAACAGGATTAGCAGAACACTAGATGAAGGTCAACCATGCAAGCAAGCAGGTTTCCGGAAAGGATTCAGCACAATTGACCATATCCACACAGTAACCAAGCTCATTGAGGTTTGTAGGGAGTACAAGATGCCGCTCTGTCTCACGTTCATTGATTTACAGAAAGCCTTTGATTCTGTGGAAACTGAAGCAGTCATCGAAGCCCTAGTCAAACAGGGTGTTCAAACCCAATACATCAAGATCCTTCGTGAGCTGTATTACGGATTCACCACCAGGATCTCACCATTCTACAAAGAAGTGATCATTGATATCAAAAAGAGGGGTTCGACAGGGTGATACCATCTCACCAAAACTCTTCAGTGCCACCCTCGAGAACATCATGAGACAATTAGAATGGGAAGGAATGGGAGTGAAGATAGATGGTCGGCAACTACACCACCTCCGCTTCGCTGATGACATCGTTCTAATAACACCAAACATTAGCCAAGCGGAACAAATGCTGGCTGACTTTGACCGAGAATGTGGAAAGGTAGGTCTACAGCTGAATCTGAAGAAAACTATGTTCATGAGAAATGAACTAGTTCCAGAGGCCCCATTCTCTCTCAATGGAACAAACATCTCTGAATGCAGCAGTTATGTGTACCTAGGTCGAGAAGTCAACATGATGAATGACCTAAAACCTGAGCTGCGCAGGAGGAAGAGAGCGGCATGGAATGCCTTCAAAGGCATCGAAGAAATAGCTAAAAGGACAAAGAACCTCCGGCTCCGGGCACATCTCTTCGACTCCACCGTTCTCCCTGCATTAACATACGCCTCAGAGACCTGGGCCCTACGAAAGCAGGATGAGAATTCTATTCGGGTCTCCCAGAGAGGCATCGAAAGAGCTATGCTTGGAATATCACGCCTCACTCAAGTGAGAGAAGGAATCCGGAGTTCTGACATCAGTCGCTATTCCAGAATCAGGGACGCTTTCTCGTTTGCCAAGGCATCGAAAATCAGATGGGCTGGACATGTAATGCGATTTGGAGACAACCGCTGGACTAGAGCCGTTACCGACTGGATCCCACGGGATGTCAAAAGATCACATGACCGCCCACCTACAAGATGGTCAGACTTCCTTGTTAAGACCCTGAAGGAACGGTTTGAGGCTCTTCATATTCCTGAATCAACCAGATGCCATTGGGCTACATTGGCACGTGATAGGGTCCAATGGAAATGTTACTGGCGCCCGCTCGAGCAAATCGATGAGTAACAGGATTCAAGTGATCAAGTGATTAGTGGATAGAATATAAAGCATATATGTGTGTATATTAATATATATGTATAGCATCCTAAATGTATAAAAATCTTTATTAGCTTTTTTCTAATGCAGAGAAAGCATTCATAATTTTGACCCTGTGCAGTTCACTACTCATAAATTATTTTATACTGCAAAGGAAAGTTGTTGAAGTCAGAACTAATAAATGCAACAACAAAAAATCCATCCTTGTCTAGCTTAGGAAGAATGGGGTTTAAGACTTTATGAGGTATTCCCAGACTCTCGTGGTAAGAGAGAATCAGGTTAAATGAAGAATATGCTTCAGAGTGCATGGTCTGCACCAGATTTCTATACAGCACGCCAGTGGCTGTTGGCTCCTGTCACGTCATCAAATATGAATTTTGGTAGTCTCTGCTCTCTGACACAGTTCTAATCTAAATCAAATCTTTAAGATTACCTGAGTTTCTAAAAGACACATCTCTGTCTGATCATCAAAACTGCAGGAAAAATACAAACTTGCAGTCAAGAGAGTTATTTTGTATTATATAATATTCAAGAAGTATGAAGAGACTCTAGTTTATATTGAATGTCTAGTGTGAGTTTCTTAATTGTATAATCTCCTATTCACTTCCAAGCACTGCTGATTTTAGCTGTGAGGGTAACAGCTTGACCTCACAGGGCCTAATCAGCATCTGGTAGAAATTCCAACATGGATTCTATGGAACTGAACATAAGAAGTATCCAGATTATTTTGAAAAGGGCCAGACCATAAATAATGTATGCTTAGTTGGACATATGGTTTCTTTTACAGCTACTCAGTACTACTGTTACTGCATGAAAGCAGATATAGACAACATATAAACAAATTGACTTGACTATGTTCCAATAAAATTATCAAAAAGCAGGTGGTACACCAGGTTTGGCTGACAGGCTATACATTGCACAACATCTTCTCTAAGATATAAAAACCTGAAGCCATGGAGTAAGAAGAAACAAATCTGGAAATGGGTTATTAAAACTGAAAGTGAAAATTATCACTCCCAACTCCTAGGTCTTAGCTGTGGTTTCTTTTTTTGTTTTATAGTTCTTGCTATTGTATCTTAATTCTTAACAAGTCTATTCTGACAGTGAAGGAAAAATAACAATGCATTGGTTTCCAGTTCAAAGCATCTATGACAGCAGCCAACTTTTCAAGCTGGCATGCAGCATTTATGTCAGTAGGAAATCATTCTAATTGGTTCTAGCCCTTCCGTGATAGATGATTAGATGGAAATGTCAAATATTGCATTAGGTTCAGTCCATTGCCATAATCCTTTGCAGTATGTAGCACTTTTATATAAAAATGATTGTGATGAGTTGATACCCAATCAACTCAAGGCAATCAAATAAAAAACAGGATATAATTGTCATTACTTTACTGGTCTTCATTAATTCTTATGTTTTCACCAGGCATTGGGGCACCAAGTAGTCACTTTGTCTATTTAGTAACATATAGCAATTAGTTTGATGACCTTTTGCTCGTTTGGGCACTCATACCAAATTACGCACAAATTGCTTTCACAAATGATAGTTTTTATTATTTAAGTATGTGTCTTTCTCTTGATATACTTTCTATCCATATACAGCTTTATATTATTTTCCCCTAGTTTGTATAATAAAGCCCAGATTAGTTAAACACCAAAACTTAATGCTCTGACAATCCTGGAACTAGTACAGCAAGATCAAAGTGTGAATAGCTTTCTTTCTCTCTGAGGCATCTTTTGGTACCATGCAGATGGCTAGTCACTCTTCTCACATGTTCTTCCTTGATCAAATTTCTTTGTACAAGTACACCATCATAATAATAGTCCCCAGTATGCGTTATTTCAACTTAATTTTCTATCTTTCAGGTTAATTTTCATATTCTATCAAGCTATGAGATACTAGGATCAATAATTTGAATATATTATATGAAAGATAATGCAGCTCAGCCTTTAATAAGATTTCTCTTGTATTATGCCAATGTGTTCTAATGACATCATTACATCTATATGACATTTGACGTAGAAGGCACTAGCAACACTTTTCAACATGGTGATGTTTCTCCCTATCCCCAGTAATGCCTGATATAAATCATGGAAGGAGTAAATTCTAGGTTTCCTAGATTAATATTATTGAAAGATAAATTAACAGATGAGCTATGGTAATTGAATCCAACATTTATGTTACTCTAAACACTTGTGTTTCTGTCTGCATATTAGAAGTAGTTTTCTAAATTTCAGTACTTAACAGTTGTGATTTTTAACTCAAGTCTATTTAATCTTAAATTATTTATTTTAAAACTACTCATATTTTTCAAATCTTGATCACTTGATCACTTGAATCCCGTTATTCATCGATTTGCTCAAGCGGGTGCCAGTAACATTTCCATTGGACCCTATCATGTGCCAATGTAGCCCAATGGCATCTGATTGATTCAGGAATATGAAGAGCCTCAAACCATACTTTCAGGGTCTTGACAAGGAAGTCTGACCATCTTGTAGGTGGGCGGTCATGTGATCTTTTGACATCCCTTGGGATCCAGTCGGTAATGGCTCTAGTCTAGCGGTCTTCTCCAAATCACATTACATGTCCAGCACATCTGATTTTCGATGCCTTGGCAAACGAGACAGCGTCCCTGATTCTGGATTAGTGACAGAGGTCAGAACTCCGATTCCTTCTCTCACTTGAGTGAGGCGTGATATTTTTCAACTCTACCAGATTTGGTAGATTTTTCAAATCTACCAAACAGAATTTCTGAAAACTTTATCTGACAGTTTTTCTTTTTTTTTTTTTTTTTTTTTTTGAGCCACAACTGGTTATGTACAGGGTTTAGTCCTATCTCTGTGATCAGGGATCACTTCTGGCTGGTCTCAGAACACACATGGTGCTGTCTATCAGATCATATGTAGTGCGGGAACGTAGACCTAGAGACTTACTTGCTACACTACATCTCTGGCCTCACACATTTTAACTTTAGTCTCATATAAAATATTACTTTTTTGTTCTAATACTTCCAGTGTTCATACAAATATTTGAAAATTTTTGTCTATAGATAATCTAGTCTTTTTTTTGGACACTTGGTCCTTCACAGTATTTAAAATCTTTTGTTTTACAGGGAGAAAAATAATTCTTGTTTTGTTTGGGATTGTGACTATTGTAGGAGTGTGTAATGAAGTCAATTTTTCATTAATATAATTCTATCAATATTTCTACTAGGTGGAAAAAGATAGGGGAGCAAGAGGCAGAATTACTTCTTATTATGAAAATTAATTTCATCAGGAATTAATTGCTCGTGGTGTTTCCCACTTCAATCTTATGAATTCTATCTTCTTCACTTTTTATTTTTCTTATTCTACTTTCTTCATAGTGTGTGCATGTACTATCGTATCAGACAAAGATGAGACAATAGAATAAACTAATTTAATTTTAATAATTATTTATGGTTTGCACTTTAGTTTTATAACTAAAATGATAAATGGTTGCTTTATCACAATAATAGAAAGTATCATTTTTCCTAATTTTATTTTGCTAAAATTAATAATGACTAAATTAAGAGTGACTTATTTTGTAAGTTCTCCAACTATTTAGTGAGTCAATTAGTCATTTTTACTTGTTGAACTTTATATTTTTGGTATGAATCAATTAGATCTCCAAACACCTCAGTCTTAAGTTAAATTTTTTATGCATCATCAGAGTAAATTATCTATTAAACAGTTTGCAAATCTATTTATGGTTTGCTAATCTCATTCTCATCTAGAGGGATATATATCACTTGACCACTTGACTTCCCGTAGATCATCGATTACCAGTAACATCTCAATATGTCCTGTCACATGCAAGATAGACCAAGGGCATCTGCCCACTCCAGGAACATAAAGAGCCTCAAACTGTTCCATCAAGTCATGGGAATGAGGTCTATAATTGTTACTGGTATTTGGCATGTCAAATATGACATGGGTAGCTTGCCAGGCTTTGTGGTGCCGGGTGGAATAATCTTCTAGTCACCTCAAGACTAGAGCATTTATTGATGAAACTCGCAATCGAGCCGGACTGCAATCAGCTTTTCTGCTGGGAGGAGTTCTAACGAGAGGAGAATCTGGATGTGGAAAATGGCAGCCCTCATGGTGTGGGGTTTCTCTGGCTTCTTGCAAGGCTCTGATGGGGTGGTGGGGTAGGGCTAGAACCTGCCGTCCCTCCCGGATGCGTCTTGATCAGCTGGGCACAGGGAGAGCAAGTAGCAGCTCTACCCTGTGTGTGAGAGTCTCTCATAATTCCTCATTCCCCCATAAACTCTCCAGTTTGATGCAAATAGAATGATCGTTGAAGTGTTCAAGTGAGAAAGATCCTGAAAGGACCTGGTGCTAAAATACAGTGAGTCTAAGATTAAACTGCTGTGGCATAGCCACCACGCGCCCTCACAGCCATGGATCTGGAGTCGCTGTCTTGAAGGTTGGCTGTGGAGGCTGGAGGTCAGGCTCACACCCACTGAGCCCGGAGGCTGGTGACTGGGTGGAGGCCCCTAATCCTTGTTCTGAGTCCAGCAGGCATGGCTGCATGCATGGCAAGCAGGCCCTAGGAGCTATGTAGGACACAACCAGGCGCTGGCCAAGCCTTTTGCTTTTCCCCCAGGAACTCCAGAGGGATATATAATGTCATTAAATTAAATTAATCCAGTTAACCTATCCTTGCTTCTCATCCTGTTAGTGACTGAAAGCTGAAATTAAAAATATCAAATTCTTCTTATTTATTTATTTATTTATTTTTTTGCTTTTAGGGTCATACCCAGCAATGCTAATGGGTTACTCCTGGCTCTGCACTCAGGAACTACTTCCTGACAGTTCTCAGGGGAGCATATGGGATGCTGGGGATTGAGCTCGGGTCAGCCGAGTACAAGACAAACACTCTCCCTGTTGAACTATCAGTCCAGCCCCCAAATACCAAATTCTTCAAAGAGCACACATTGTAATCTATTCTTACAAGATAAATCATTCATTTCATTTATTTAATGGTGTTTGCTGGTTCCCACTCATACAAGAAGTAGAATTTAAAATTAATGCAAACTTCTAGGAGAACATGGTTCAGAGTAAATTAAAAGTATTGCGTTTGTGTGCCAGAAATTAGACAGACTTTAGTTCCAACCTCTGAAAATACAAATGAAATCTTTATTTACAATCAGTAGAACAACAAAACCACCCATTGCTTCTTTTGAATTTGTCTGTGCTCAATGGAGGTTGTGCATAGATATATGATTGGCAGAGACTAGATTATGTTTGCTTACTTGTGCATAATGTAAAAGCAATAACTGAACCCAACAATCAATATTTTAATAATGTGAGCAATTATCCATAAGCAAGAATAACAAGTAAAGTTGGAGATTCTGACAAACATAATTCACCTACTACTGGATCTGAAGAACTGTTTCATAATTTATGGAGCTTATCTGCTTACCACGTCTCAAAGTGCTCAGTATACATCCATAACCAATAACACCAGATTTTATAAATATTTTCTTATAATTATTTTTAAATATATTGAAATTTGGGCTCATTAAGTATAGTGCAATTTGAGATTATTGAACTTCCTTAATTTCAAATTTTCAGAATATTTTCTTAGCAATTTGAAAAGTTCGCAATATATTGTGTGTGAAACAGCTTACTCATATACAGGAATTCTGATAACATGTGTGTGGTAATTATTCACCTATCTTCTCTTTCCCTTATTGTAGCAACTAAATGGTTGTGTAACTAAAATTTTTATTATTCTTGTATATAGATTATCTTTTTTTTCTCTACATGCTACATAAAATGATGTTATAATGCTGGTGATATAACATGGCAGAGCCAAATAGTTTAGGATTTCGTTTTTATATACATATAGAGAAAAAGTGATAAACTATAAACAAGAAAACATTTTAAAAATCAGATCTTAATATTCACATCTATGAGGAAAACATTCAAAAGACAAGAAACACCAAGTATTGAAAATGTGGTTGTAAAAGGGACCCCCTTGCTCATTGTTGGTAAAGGTAATGATTTATATAGGCGTTATGGGTAGCAGGATAGAAAACATTAAAAAACTTTTAAAACAAACAAAAAAAAATCCTATGTAACTCTGGATATTTACCTTTGAACAATTTTCCACAAAATACCAAAACATTAGCTTGAAGAGAATTATAGTGAATTATAGCTATTACAGTGTTATTTACAGCAGGAAAAACTCACTTAACTGGTACCCATTTTCTGACAATTGCATAAGAAAAGATGATATAAACACACAGTGAAGTACTATTAAGCTCTAAAAAGATGGTGATATTTGCAGCAAGACGGATAAATTTTGATCCAGCACTAAAATGCTAATTTTATATAAAGTTTTTAAACTTGTTTTTCTAGGATTTTACTGAGGGTTTTGCATATACATTCATCAGAGACATTGATTTAATTTTAATTTTGTCTATTTACATGATTGGCTTGTCTGCTTTTGAAATTTTGGCAATATTTTCTTCAAAGAATGAATTTTTTCTACTATGTTATGCTGTAGAATTATTAAAGGACAGATTTTAATTCCATGAAAGTTTGATAGAAAATTTCCTCAGTTTTTATTTTTCCTAAAATTTGCTATGGCTTACAGCTGAATGAATATTCATTGCAGGATATGATATTCTTTGCTGGCATTTTTAATTTTCTTCTTTATTTGAATATTTTGACAGAGTGTTTGCTGATAAACACTTAGTGTGTGCTGATAAACAGTTCTATCTGCTTCCCTCATTTCCACCCTTTGGATTTTTTCTTTATTCTTTCCTAGTCTTGAAATTTTGACACTTTTGTTGTCTCTTGTGTGTGTGTGTGTGTGTGCGTGTGCGTGTGTGTTAATCTAAATAACCATGTTTGTTTAACTTCATGAATTTATTTACTCAATTCATTTCCTAGATTTGGGGATTTTTTTTTTGGTTACTTGCCAAAATAATTTCTTTGTTCCCGCCGTGCTCTCTACTCTTACATATATTGTTTTTCATTTGTTGTCTTTTCTATTAAAGTCAAATAGTAATCATGCAGTATTTAAAAAAATTAATTTGCATTTTATTTGTTCTCTCTTGACTCCAAAGTTTTGTATATTACTCTCTAAGTTTACTACTTTGACCCACTATTTGTTAAATTCTATCACTTCTGATTCTCTGTCATCTTATTTAGTTTTAATTTTTGTATTTCTTCATTAATCTTATTTTGAGTCCATCAACTGGGTTTGTGAGTTTGGTTGATATTTCTGATTAGCTTTATTGGGTTTCCTTCTGTCATTTTGACTTGACAGTCTGTTTTTCTTCAACCTCTTTGAGTTTTGTTATTACAAGAATTTTTAAATCTCTGTGATAGTGAGATAAGCTCTTCCACATTTTTGAGACAAATTTTGAGAGGTATTTTCTATGTGTGATGTCATATTTAGGTGCTGGACAAATTGCCAGGTTTAACATAATGAGCTTCAGATCTTTTTTCTGCTTTTTTTGTAGGTTTTCGTTTGTTCTATTATATCAGTGATTTAGAGTTTTGGAGTGTGTTTACTCTTCCAGGAGGTGGAACCATAGCTTTTTTAACTTTGTGTTTTGGAGGGGCCAAAGGTGTCCCTGGGGTCCTGAACAGTTATTAAAGTGACATTACAGTGCATGTCTGATAGGTATGGAAGGGTACAGCTTCTACTGAGAATGTGCTATGTAGGTAGGAGACATGGTATAAGTGTGTGGCATGATAAATATGTGTGGCTCCTTTCTGAGTCACACATCAGGGACTTGATATTCTGTTCACAAAGTGAAATTTACAAGGTCTACACATTTGCTAAGAGGTACATAGGCATATCTGGCAGAGCCTGGCAAGCTACCCGTGTCATATTTGATATGCCAGATACCAGTAACAGTTATATACCTCATTCCCATGACCTGAAGGAATGATTTGAGGCTCTTTATGTTCGTGGAGCAAGCAGGTGCCCTTGGGCTCTACTTTCATGATACAGGTCATATGGAGTTGTTACTGGTGCCCGCTCAAGCAAATCGATGATGATCGGGAGGACAGTGACAGTGACATAGGCCTATCAGTTGATGACAGATCCAGCTAATTTGGGAGCTTTGTTGTTTTGCCCACTCACAGCTTAAACTATTTAAGCCAAGGTTCATTCTAATGAGACCTCTCTTCTATGTAAACACTGCTAGAGGGTGTGGCAGTTACAGAAGTCACCTTGATTGAATAACTTCTGACTTATACATCTACTAAGACTTCTATGTTTTCTAGATTGGGCACAGCTCCTCTTTATACCCACTGCACCCAACGTGGGACAGTTAGAATTTACCAGGAGACTATCACAATGGCTACGCTGAGACTATAGGAAGACTATAGGAAGGATCATACTAGTTTGCTCTAAGCAGAGGAGTGTGACCCTTTCAGTACAAGAGAACAAGATACTCAGAATCACGATGGTGCAGATAATAATAAGAAGGACCTTGTGGGTACCATCTATATTACATGAAGCTCATGAAATAAATTAAGATGTCACTATCACTATCTTCCTGTTCATCATCTATTTGCTAGAGCGGGCACCAGTAATATCTCCATATGTCCTGTCTCATGCTAGTAGAACCCAAAGGCAACCACTTGCTCCAGGAACATAAAGAGCCTCAAACCATTATATTATGTCATGGGAATGACCTAATATAAATGTTACTGGTATTTGGTATATCAAATACAGCACGAGCAGCTTGCCAGGCTTGCCATGCAGGTGGCATACTCTTGTAGTCACCTCTAAATAAAGCATTTATTGATGAACCGCTTGGCCGCTAGAAGCAGCGCAAGCAGGGCTGTGATAGTCTGGTATGCTGGGTGGAGTTGTGATGAGAGGGAATTCCGGATGTGGAAGATGGCGGTCCCCATGGAGTAGGGGGAGGTCGTCTGGCTTGTTGTGAGGCTCTGCTGAGAACAGACTATCTTAGCCTGGATCATCGACACCCACCCTGCAGCAGTTTTCTTTCAATCCGCCTAGGTATGCTGAACCAGAGACTCTCAGACATGGGACAGAGCTGCTACTTGTTCTCCCTGTGCCCAGCTGCTCATGAGGCACCTGGGAGGCATGGCGGGTTCTAGCCCTGGCCTGCCACCCAGCAGAAATTACGATGTATTCACTATCACTTGAATAGTGCTTGAGCGGTAGCCCCGGCCAGTGACTGCACACCGGGGCAGGGTCCAGGTTGTGAGTCAAGGCAGCCAGTCCTCCTTTTCCTGAAGTTTTCTCTTGGGGTGCAGCTTCTGGGCAGCCTATCTACCAGGGTGAACTTGGGCTGCTGAGACCCTTGGGGACCACCCTGCACCTTTGAGCGTCCCTGTGTCCCCTCTTCCGTGTTCCCTCTTCCCATTGGCTTCTGTTCTCTGCCAGGTTTGTGGGGTGGGCGCAGTTTGTGGGGTGGGGTCGTGCTCCCCCAGCTCCTGTGCTGGGCGTGAGGAGTACAGTTGTGTCAGGCGGATGTGGGGAGTCCCCGTAAATGAGTTTCCTCATGGGAGAAGGGGGATGCAATAGGGTGTTTCCAGCAGACCTCGTGGGGGGGGCTCTCAGGCTGGCAGCTCCGTCCCAAGCATGTCCGAGATGTCTCCTCTGGTCTGTGTCAGGGTCAGTCCTCTCCCTGGGCCAGGGGACATGGAGATCCAAGTGGCCCCAGCCTCCTTGGTGGGAGCTAGAGTCTTTCTGGGGTGCCGTCTCCTCACTGCCGTAGTGGATCCTGACAGCAGGCTGGGGCCCTTGACGGCTCCTCATCACTGTGTGTACCTCAGTAACACTCCACGGCGCTCCCTTTTACACTTGATTTGGGACCTGTTGCTTGGTTTGATAGTCTGGGGGCCACACCCAGCTGTGTTCAGGGATCACTACTAGCAGGTCTTCAGGTACTCCATGGGGTACCTGGGCTGGCTCCCTCTGGTTAGCGCCATAAAATTTATACCTATTGTCATTTTCTTCTGACGAGGGGAAGTCCGGATGTGGAACTCAGGGGTTATTCCCGGCTCTTCTCTCAGGAATTAAACGGGCGGTGCTCAGAGACTATGTGGATGTGGGATGCCAGGGATCTATTCTTAGAGTATGCTACCCGCACAGCAGAGCCTGGCAAGCTACCCGTGTCGTATTTGATATGCCAGATACCAGTAACAATTATAGACCTCATTCCCATGACCTGACGGAATGGTTTGAGGCTCTTTATGTTACTGGAGCAAGCAGGTGCCCTTGGGCTCTACTTGCATAAGACAGGTCATATGGAGATGCTACTGGTGCCTGCTCGAGCAAATTGATGATGAACGGGAAGACAGTGACAGTGATTCACTATCACTGTCACTATCTTCCCGTTCATCATCTATTTGCTAGAGCGGGCACCAGTAATATCTCCATATGTCCCTGTCTCACGCTTGTAGAACCCAAAGGCATCCGCTTGCTCCAGGAACATAAAGAACTTCAAACCATTATATTCGGTCATGGGAATGACCTAATATAAATGTTACTGGTATTTGGCAAATCAAATAGTAAATGAGCAGCTTGCCAGGCTTGCTTTACGAGTGGCATACTGTTGTAGTCACCTCTAAATAAAGCATTTATTGATGAACCGCACGGCCGCTAGTGGCTATGCAAGTCAGGCTGTGATAGTCTGGTCTGCTATGTGGAGTTGTGATGAGAGGGAAGTCCGGATGTGGAAAATGGCGGGCTCCATGGAGTAGGGGGGGGGTGGTCTGGCTTGTTGTGAGGCTCTGCTGGGGTGGCAGGCCAGGGCTAGAACCCACCATGCCTCCCGGATGCCTCATGAGCAGCTGGGCACAGGGAGAGCAAGTAGCAGCTCTGCCCCCATGTCTGAGAGTCTCTGGTTCAGCATACCTGGGCCGGATAGAAAAAAAATACTGCTGCAGGGTAGCTGTCGATGATCTGGGCTGTGGTAGTCTGGTCTGCTGGGTGGAGTTGTGATGAGAGGGAAGTCCGGATGTGGAAAATGGCGGGCCCCATGGAGTAGGGGAGTGTGGTCTGGCTTGTTGTGAGGCTCTGCTGGGGTGGCAGGCCAGGGCTAGAACCCACCATGCCTCCCAGGCGCCTCATGAGCAGCTGGGCACAGGGAGAGCAAGTAACAGCTCTTTGTATTGTAGATGTATGTGGATGGATTACTTTATATAAGCTCCCTCTCTCCAGTGTTTTACATAAGAGATAATCTCAGGATTAGTCCTTGGCATAATCTTTGTTTATACTTGCAATAGGGTGTGGCACTGCCCTTCTACACTCTGTTTAGAGTTCTTTGTTGACACAACCCTCCCTGGATTACTTTGGTGTATATAAGGGGACTGACTTGAGGCCCCTTTGCTTTTGGCTCCCCAGCTTCGGCTTTTGGCTCCTGTGGATTTTGGCTCCTTGACCTTTTGCTTTTGGCTCTGGCTTTTTGCTCTTTGGCCTTTTGCTCCTTCTTCTGGGTAGGACTCATCTGGGGTGAGACCCCTCTCTCTTTGTGGGAGACTTAGGCTCTTTTGTATGGTCTAAGTTCAGACCAGAGCTAGAGTTTGTTCATTATATTGGAGTGCTGTGGAAGAGCTTTTGTACTATTAAAAGTATTTATGGAACTGCACCGAACTCGTGAGTTTTCATCTGTTCCCCCGTCATCCTCAGAGGTATAAGAGAACTTCTGTCCTGACACTGTCGGGGGACCCCAGCGGCATCCCCAACATGTATCTGTTAGCATTTTCTACTATTCTTACTTGTCAGGGTCTAGGCTCTGATTTAGCATTCATGATATACAAATAAACTTCACCTGTGGCAAATGTGTGTGACTCCATGTTCTTTCTACTATCTCCTCCTGCCAATAAGTTTAAGTCTCCTGTTCATTTCATTGTGCTCTTTATTTGGACTCTGTTCAGGTTTGTGAGGTACAAAGGGAGTATAAGTCTAATTCGGTTTACCCCAACTTCTGATTATTAATAATATTTAAATAAATATATCAATATGATGTTTGCTACATACTGAAATATTTACAGATTTGTTCCTTATTCTCACAGACATGGGGCGGAGCTTCTCGTCCCAACTCCACCCAGCAGACCAGACTATCACAGTCCGGCTCGTTTGGCCGCTAGTGGCCATGCGGTTCATCAATAAATGCTTTATTTAGAGGTGAATATAAGAGTATGCCACCCGAGCGGCAAGCCTGGCAAGCTGCTCGTGTCATATTTGATATGCCAAATACCAGTAACCTTTATGTTGGGTCATTCCCATGACCTGATATAATGGTTTGAGGCTCTTTATGTTCCTGGAGCAAGCAGATGCCTTTGTGTTCTACTAGCCTGAGACAGGACATATGGAGATATTACTGGTGCCAGCTCTAGCAAATAGATGATGAAAGGGAAGATAGTGATAGAGATAGTGATAGTTCCTTATTCTATTTTTCTTATAACTGAATTTCTTTGTTAATTATTTAAGATTCTACTAATTCTTGCTTTGAATACTGTGGACCTATATTCATAATATAGGTTCCTTGCTCTCCCTGTGCCCAGCCGTTCATGAGGCAGTCGGGAGGCATGGTGGGTTCTAGCCTTGGCCCACCACCCGGCAGAACCTCACAACAAGCCAGGCGACCCCCCACCCACTCCATGGGTGCCGCCATTTTCCACATCCGGACTTCCCTCTCTTCAGAACTCCACCCAGCCGACCAGCCCATCACAGCCCGGATCATCGACACCCACCCTGCAGCAATTTCTTCCTCAATCCAGCCCAGGTATGCTGGTCCAGAGACTCTTAGACATGGGGCAGAGCGGTTCCTTGCTCTCCCTGTGCCCAGCCGTTCATGAGGCAGTCGGGTGGCATGGTGGGTTCTAGCCTTGGCCCACCACCCCGGCAGAACCTCACAACAAGCCAGACGACCCCCCCCCCACCCACTCCATGGGTGCCGCCATTTTCCACATACGGACTTCCCTCTCTTCAGAACTCCACCCAGCCGACCAGCCCATCACAGCCCGGATCATCGACACCCACCCTGCAGCAATTTCTTCCTCAATCCAGCCCAGGTATGCTGGTCCAGAGACTCTTAGACATGGGGCAGAGCGGTTCCTTGCTCTCCCTGTGCCCAGCCGTTCATGAGGCAGTCGGGTGGCATGGTGGGTTCTAGCCTTGGCCCACCACCCCGGCAGAACCTCACAACAAGCCAGACGACCCCCCCCCACCCACTCCATGGGTGCCGCCATTTTCCACATCTGGACTTCCCTCTCTTCAGAACTCCACCCAGCTGACCAGCCCATCATAGCCCGGCTCGCGCAGGCAAAGCGCGCGCAGTTCATCAACAAATGCTTTATTTGGAGGTGTTTAAAGAATATGCCTCCCGCACGGCAAGCCTAGCAAGCTGCTCGTGTTGTATTTGACATGCCAAATTCCAGTAACAATTATATTAGGTCATTCCCATGACCTAATATAATGGTTTGAGGCTCTTTATGTTCCTGTAGCAAGCCGATGCCCTTTGCTCTACTGGCATGAGACAGGACATATGGAGATATTACTGGTGCCCGCTCTAGCAAATAGATGATTAACGGGAAGATCGTGATCGTGATCGTGATATTCATAATGATATTAAGGTCCATGTAAATTTGACAGTCTCTTGAAATGGAGACAATAGACTTCTGCTTAAATAGAAACTACTGTAAAATAAAATGAACTTAGTGTTTTGAACCATATAATCATTTAGAGTAACACCATGAGTCCTCCAACAATTGGCTTTTCCTTTATTCTGATTATTTTTCTGTATTCATTAGAAATGTAGTCCAAATAGAAAACTGTTTTAATTCTTTGTTATTCATATTTTACAGGTTTTTCATATGTGCATCTTTGCCTTGGGCATTTGACAAGCCACAGCTTTATTCACATTATATTATACATTACAGGTTTACTCTAGATTATATAACTTTAAACACAAAACTTGTTCACCCACTACAACAAAGGATAATGCTTTATGCATTGAAATATATATTTCAATATATAAATATACTTATATCATATAAATTTAAGGCAAAAGTTTGTCTTAGAAATATCATGACAAATTTTCCACATTCACTGTATCACTGTCTTCCCGTTCATCATCGATTGGCTCGAGCGGGCACCAGTAACATCTCCATATGACCTGACTCATGCAAGTAGAGCCCAAGGGCATCTGCTTGCTCCAAGAACATAAAGAGCCTCAAACCATTCCATCATGTCATGGGAATGAGGTCTATAATTGTTACTGATATTTGGCATATCAAATATGACACAGGTAGCTTGCCAGGCTCTGCTGTGAGGGTAGCATATTCTTTAGTCATCTAAAAATCCAGCATTTATTGATGAACCACCCAGCCACATGGGTGAGCTAGGCTGTGATAGTCTGGTCTGCTGGGTGGAGTTCTGAAGAGGGGGAAGTCCGAATGTGGAAACTGGAGGCCCCTCATGGAGTGGGAGGGTCGTCTGGCTTGCTGTGAGAGGCCAGGGCTAGAACCTGCCATCCCTTCCGGGCACCTCATGAGCGGCTGGGCACAGGGAGAGCCATTAGCAGCTCTGCCCCATGTCTGTGAGTCCACTTTATTTTTTATTTTTTCCTATTAATATATTCTATTTTATTATATTCAACTAATTTCATTATTATATTTATAAAAGTGTTATGGATGGGTGCATTTTTAATAATTTAAAGATATATTTATGTCAAGGGTAATTCATGGGTTTTAGTGTTTAACAACACAATTCTCTGTTCAGTATTCTGTATAAGGGAAATGCTTAGAAAAAGACTCTTGGTTAAAGGGAATGAGAATTATATTTGCTTTCGACAAACATCTTCATCCAGGAACTTCTGTTATGAACTTTTATTTTTAATATTATGAAGACTAACATTCTTTTTGTTTGCTTGGATTTTGCTTATTGAGACACAATTGGCTTATTCCTGGAACTGCATCCAGTGATCACTCCTGGTAGTGTTCAGTGCATGCTGAGCTAACTATAGCCGTGTTAGGGATCAAACCTGGGTTATTTGCATTCAAGTCAAACACCATACTCACTGTATTGCCCTAAGGTCCCTAAAATGTTTTGTTTATACTAATAAAGAGCTATCATTGTTCATAAATGACATGAATTTGGGCATCAAATATAAAACAGAAATCTTAACTCTTATAAGACTTAAGAGTGACATAATCTCTAACTTTGGATCACTGTAGGTAATTATATATTGGCAATCATATCTCATTTTCCCTTTCAGCATCTTTTCTAATATTAATAGTAAGCAATCTATTTGGACATGATATTCAATGTCCTAATAATCTTTATGCACTTAGGTATTTTGCTCCCAAACAATGACAGTTGGCTATTTGCCCTAAAAACTTTGCTACAAAGTACAAAATGAAGCGTATTTATAAAATATCATGTTCTCTATTCCTCTCTTAATACAGAATTCATTTGGGAAGGATTAAAATGACAAAATTTAAGTCTCATTCCAACTACTTTATTGACTAATTTCTCTTTCACTAAAATAAGAAAAAAGCCTGATAATTAAGTTCAGTGACATAAAAAAAAAGGTGATCACAGAATTGTAAATGGTGAAGAGAATTTTGATAGACATAGGGTATAAAAGTTCATCATTTAAAATATATAGAGAGAGAGGGGCCGGAGCAAGAGCCCAGAGGGTAGGGTGTTTGCCTTGCACGTGGCCGGCCGATGCCTGCCCAGGTTTGATCCCCGGCATCCCATATGGTTCCCCATCACCGCCAGGAGTAATTCCTGAGTGCAGAACCAGGAGAAACCCCTGAGCATTGCCGGATGTGACCCAAAAAGCAAAATAATAAAAAATAAAAAAATAAAAAATAATAAAAAATATATAGAAAATAACTTGGTTTACTAAATACCTTGGGAATAAGACTCAATTCAAGGGTTAGATATTTATTCATCTCTTGACAAATTAATTTAAAATGTAAATCATTAGTTTTACAGGAGACAGAAAGTTTAATTGTACTTATATTAATCATAAATATGTATGCTGAAATGGTTCAGTGTATTTTTTGAAATATATTACTCCAGAGGAAATCTTAATTAATAATCATTTCAGTGATTATTAAAATAAAAATCCCCAATGCTTTAACATGCTAAAATTTCTAATTAAATGGGGATATGAAGTAGTATTCTCATACTTTGTTCTATCTGTGATGGCAAATAACATTTTTATCTTATCAAGAATTGCACTTGTAAGCCAGGCGGAACAACATAAAAACAGCGGTGTCCCAGAGGGACAGGAAAGTAATCCCAAAGAAATTAAAACAGTTAACAACATCCTGGCTGAAAAGTTCCCCAAGTTAAAGGACGAAGGCATCCAGATCCAAGAAGCCCGATGTGTACCAGCAAGAAGAGACCGCAATACAAAGACCCTAGTCAAAGTAATGGATGCCATAGACAGAGACATAGTTCTTCAGGCAGCAAGATCAAAGAAGGAAATTGTATACAAAGGAGCAGAATTCTCAGAAGACACCCTCCAAGCCCAAAGGCAGTAGTGGGATATAGTAAGAAAACTCAATGAAATGAAGGCCTCAGCAAGAATTCTTTATCCAGCTAAACTCTCACTCAGATTTGAAGGACAGTTATACAACTTCTTGGATAAACAACAGCTTAGGAACTTTGTAAAATCAAAACCAACCTTAAAAGATGGACTGAAATATCTACTATAAGACGAGACATAACCCAAAATAACAACCAACCTATACAGTAGGATGGCACAAAATTCCATGACAATAATCTCTCTCAGTGTCAATGATCTAAAAGAATTGCACTTGTTTTTATATTATAGAAAATATAGCTTTTCAGATACAGTAACCTATATAATTATATATGTATATATACATATATATGGATATATTTCTCATTGTGCTAGGTATTGACTAGAACTGTCAGTGAATGAGCATAGCGATTAAACAATTAGCAATTAGATACTGGGGAGACAGCCCAAATAGCTGGGTTAGGGTTATGTCACTCTTAAGCTTTAAGCCCTGACACTGCAGTGCCCCTAGAGCATTGCCTGGAACAACACAAGCACTGAGTCAGGACTAGCTCAAGAGTACAATTAGGGGCTGGAGCGATAGCCCAGCAGGTAGGGCATTTGCCTTGTATGCGGCCCGGCCGGCCCATGCCGCCCGGGTTAGATCCCCTGGCTTCCCATATGGTCCCCTGAGCACCGCCAGCAGTGTTTCCTGAGTGCACAGCCAGAAGTAAACCCTGAGCGTCACTGGGTGTGACCCAAAAGGCAAAGAAAAAAAGAGGACAATTAGTGCTGGTCCTCAATATTAAAGATATGCATATAATTTATATAACAAAATTAAATATATCTATATCCATAGATCTTTCAATCTATATATTTATATATCTATATGTCATCACTCATTGCAGTCATTTGGCTAACAATTCTGGGCTTATTTTGTGTTTTACAAAATTTTCAGCATTCAGGCAGCATCCATTTCTATATTCTGCTGTATATAAATCCTGTCCTTGAAATGACTCCCTTAGAAAGTTATTCTGGTTTTATTCATCTGTGCTCTTGTTTATGGCCATGACTGAAAACACATTTCAATTTCAAAATACTAGCACATAATCTAAGTGTGGATAAAAATCCAAAACAAAAAGGATAATCAATATTATATCTCCTGATTCTCAAAATTGAAGCACAAGGAAAAATGCCAGTAGTCCAGGATCTTAGTGAAAACACTCTAGCTTGCGGAGCATTGTCTTTCTTGCTGCATTCTCACATAACAGAAAGAGAAAATGTTCTGTTGAGTGTCCTAAGGGCACTGTTTCACAAGATGGGGCCATCTTTATGATCTATAAGCTTTCAAGTTTTTACCTTCAAATATATTCTACTGAGATTAGGGTCTCAATGGATGATTTTAGTGAGGGCAAAAATAGACCACCCATTAAATTTGCATATATTTATATGCATATGTAAAATATATAGTACATATATTGTAAGTAATACAAAATATGTATGTTTAATATATATGACACTTTATTCTTCCTCTGGAACTTTTTTTATGGGTTTTCATTATTGAAACTACAAAAAATTTCCTAGAGACCATGAGAAATCTAGACTGAGAGAACGATGTGTTGTGGATAACTATAAAAACAGTAATAGAAAGACCTGGGCTACAAATAAAATCATTATGTCACATCTGAATTTTTATTTCATATTGCAGAAACATTGTTATAGTGAAGAAAAATCAGTTTAATATAAAATCAGTTTAAATAGCTTATTTCTATATTTGCAACAAAATCTAATGATTTTATAAGAGCATCACAATTTTTGTTTAAGTCGAGAACTAATTGATAAAAAGAAAATAAAAATATTTAAAAGTCACCCAATGTAATGTGATAGAGCTTGTTGTCAACTATTATCATCCACTTCAGACCCACAGCTGCGCTGCTCGGCCGGCCCCATGAGGAAGCAACCCATGGAGCTGACCTCCCGGTTAGGGGCTCGGCCATCCCCTGGCCGAGTCCAACATTGCTCCAAGGGTTTGCTCTCATGAGCAGGGGAGAGACCATGCTGGCCGGACTCGGAGTGGAGTTTTGGGCCCTGCCCTTTCCTCCGCCTCCATGCCAGTTGCCCTGGAAAAAGAGAGAGACCCACCCACGCCAGATCCACATGTCCCTTGCGGCCGTGCAATATTTTTATAGGATACTGAATTTTGCATTAGGTTCTTCCCAATTTCTTTCAGATTTATACATACATAGTAAACAGTTTATAGACATTTTTTTATAGACATGTTTTAACTAATACCAGTAAGCCTGGCAAGAAGCCAGAGCAAACCACACATCATGCAGTTAGTCATTCTCAACATCCAGACTCCATAGTTCCAAAGAGCTCCATCCAAGAGAAAATCTGATCTTCCCCCTTTAAGTTTCATCAGTAAAATCTCAGATTGAGAGCCTTCTACTGAGAATATTCCACCCACACGGTAAAGCCTGGCAAGCTACGGTGTTTTATTTACTTTTTAAGCCAAAGACTAATAACTATTATGGACCTCAGTTCCATAACCTGAAGAATGGTTTTGGGCTCCTCCTGTCCCTGGAGCAAGTAGATGCCCTTGGGTTGCACTTGCTTGTGACAGGACTAAAGGAGATGTTACTAGTGCCCACTCGAGCAAATCGATGAACAATGGGAAGACAGTGATACTGTGGTACAGTGATGAAACCATATAATTCCATTAATAATAGTTAATATTATTTATTTAATTATTAATTATTAATATTATTATTTAATTAATGTATTACTTGACTTTCAGGGATTAGGCCTGTCACTTCCATTGATAAACAGATTCTCTAGCCCTTTGGACACTCCCTGATTCAATATATTGTACCTTGTTTTCAAAAACAATAAGCAGAGATCAGAGAGCCCTTAAGATGCTTGCTTTACATATAGCGAACTCTGTTCCCCAGCACTGTATTAGTTTCTCCAAACATCTCTAGAAATGATATCTGAGCACAAAACCAGGAGTAAGTCCTGAGCATCTCAGGTGTGACTGTAATCATCCCACTAAGTGAAAATATGCTAACTGTACTATAAAAACAAAACTATAATATTTAAAGATCTTTCTTTTCAACTGCCTTCTATTTTGAACATTGAAATGGTAAATATATTTATGTCTTGCCATCATGTTAAGACTGTACCTTAGGAGGGGTCTCATAAAGTTTCTATGAATTTAAGAAAATAGGAATCCATGGAATAACAGAATTAATTCCTCCTAATTCACTAAACATAGGTCATTGTGAAAATGTTTTTCCTTTTTATTAAAAGGTTTAAGGTGGTGGATATGCCACACTCAGACTCTCAGTGACAGCACTGTGGAAGGAGCAAGATCAATCCAAACTGACCTCAGGCAAAGTAAGTGCCTTGCAGCTAAACACGTTAAGCACACACCTGTACAGATCCACACACCCTCCTGTACAGGTGCACACACACTGTTTTAATCTGCTTTCCCATCTTAACTGATTAGAACTAAGCACAAACACACACACACACACACACACACCTGATAGCTGTTTTAATCTCTCTACCTGACTAGCTGACTCAGTCAACGTGAAACTTTCTCTCAACTTAAATAAACCTGTTCCATCTAATAAAGTGGAGCTACGCCCACCCCCTCCCCAAGTGGTTTGCATAGGATTCTTTGTAGGAGTTCTAATCTATCTTCTCTGGGGTGCTCTACATTCTCAGAATCCGTCCTCATAGTGACATCAAAATTCCTCATAAGTGACATCAACAGTGCCTAACCCCTGCACTATCACTCTAATCCTGATATACCCATTTTTACATTCGACTTATACATTCCATCAAAATTCCTGATAGAGTCTTGTAAAAATGTGTCACAATAATAACATTTGTTTTATTTTTTTCAAAAGGTATGAAACATATATACACATACATATATGTATATATATATATATATATATATATATATATATATATATGACTTGTGTTCTCAGTTACAGTAACCATCACACATGCAGGGAGTTCACACATCTCATCTTCATGATGATCATGGGATATATGGTTGGTCAATGTTTCCACAAACAAAGCATTACACAATATGCCTGAGCTAATTCTCCAGTAACTCTCCAGGCACTGACAACTTTTATTTTTTTGCTTTGGTAAGGTTCATATTTTTGTTTTTTGAACTGAGTTATATATACACTCACCCAAACCTTTTTCATGTGTGCTTTGAATGGAAAGATAGCCTAGCGGGTAGGGCGTTTGCCTTGCACGTGGCTGGCCTATGCCTGCCGGGTTCGATCCCCGGCATCCCATATGGTTCCCTGAGCACAGCCAGAAGTAATTCCTTAGTACAGAGCCAGGAGTAACCCCTGAGCGTCGCCGGAGTGTGACACAAAAAAGCAAAAAAAAAAAAAAAAATAAGACACTCTTCTTCAAACATACTTGGAAATAACAATTGTTCTTTACAATGATCTTTAGGAAAAAATGTAAAATGGCATTAAGGATTAAAGATGAATACTCAACAAAAACTGTTAAAAATGAGCAATATACAGACATTACCAAGTAACAAAAGTTATGTGTAAACCATGCAAATGTTTCTCTTGAGAAGCAATGTGTGGCAACAGTTTTCTTTATGAAGATAAATGCAGAAATACGATGATTTTAATGGTCCTTTCACAGAAACCTAAACAAATAATGAATCATGGTTTAATGAGTAGACACGGATGTAGAACATGCATGTTTATGTCTCATTATGAGATGATTAATTATAAAACGCAAATGTAAATATATATTCACGGAAAATAAAGTCAAAACAGTAGAATCGCAATAAAAACATCAAATGAAGGAATAAAACATTATGAAATAATATTTACATAGATTATTTTTAATGTATATTGGTATTGAATTTTTTAGAATGGAGGAAAATTATTAATTTAAAATATATAATCTATAGAAATTAAATCTTAAGTAATACTGCTAAATGATCAAGTGGTACACTTGTTAGGCACACCTTAGATTTTGATAATAAAGTCTTCACATCGGATGGGGCACCAACTTTCAATCATGTTAGTCATGTGTGACTATGAATCATTTTATCCATTTTTCTACAGTTTATTCAAAGTAAAATACATATTTAAAAATCATATCTTTGGTGCTATCACTGTCTTCCAGTTCATCATCGATTTGCTTTCGAGCGGGCCCCAGTAACATCTCCATATGTCCTGTCTCATGCTAGTAGAGCTCAAGGGCATCTGCTTGCTCCAGGAACATAGTCTTAATCCATTCCGGAATGAGGTATATAATTGTTACTGGTATTTGGCATATCAAATACCATTAAAAATAATCTATGTAAATATTATTTCATAATGTTTTATTCCTTCATTTGATGTTTTTAATCTGGCCCAGGTATGCTGATCCAGAGACAGACATGGGGCAGAGCTGCTACTTGCTCTCCCTGTGCCCAGCCACTCACAAGGTGCCCAGGAGGGATGGCGGGTTCTAGCCCTGGCCCGCCACCCCAGCAGAGCCTTGCAACAAGCCAGACGACCCCCACTCCATGAGGGCCTCCATTTTCCACATCCAGACTTCTCTCTCGTCAGAAGTCCACCCAGCAGACCAGCCTATCACAGCCCGGCTTGCGGCCATGCGGTTTATCAATAAATGCTGGACTTAGAGATGACTACAAGAGTATGCTACCTGCACGGCAGAGCCTGGCAAGCTACCCGTGTTGTATTTGATATGCCAAATTTGGTGCTATATTAATTTTCATATGTGTAAACATGAAATTTGTTTAGACCTACTTTTACTATAAGCATATGCCAGTTAGTTTTAAGTATTATTATAAATTAATTATTTCTAAATAACAGTTATTTATTTTTTTTTATTTTAGGGCCATACCTAGCAGTGCACAGGGCTTACTCCTGACTCTGAGCACAGGGATCAGTCCTGTTAGGCTTGTGGGACTATATAGATAGAAGGGAAGAACCTCGGTTGTCAAATGAAGGCAAGAACCCTACCACTGTACATCTCTCCACATAGTTATTTATTTTACATAAAATAAAGCAAGTTTCTCTAATAGCGTATCCATAGAAAACATTCTACATTCTACGTTTTGTAATTTCTTTGGGTCCCGCTTTGAAGATGAACTAAATGATAAGTAAATTTGAAATTTGACTTAAATCAAACCAATTGACTACCCACTCTTATTATAAAACCACAGTCACAGCCAAATATTTTTGTGATGATACCTCTACTCTAGCATAATGATTATAATTTCCACAGAACAGATACAGAGTGAATTGTTCATAAGGAACTCTTTTTAACTACTGTGAATTGACTATGCCCAAATACTGTTCTAACTATATTGAAATATACTTATAGTTTTATTATTTTTTGTTCTTTTCCTCCTATCTGAAAAATATTGAATAGAGATATAGGTCTATTCCTAAGGTCTACAACTTGTGTAATGTATTGTATTCATGAAAAATGTAGAAAATCATATATCAAAGTTGTAGACTTTATTTTGAAATGCAAAACATAAGAAATAATATCCCAATGAGTTGGGATATTCAAACTATGCTGAAAATTTTATGAATAGTAATAATAACTTCCAATAACTTTCTGCTTTTATGCAAGACTGAGTCATTAATAGATACTTCACTTGAATATCTGGCAGCCTTATCAGGACCACTTATGACTCTCAGTATAATAGAACAAGATCATAATATGAGATGGAACAAGTGATAGGAGAGTGGTTGAGAATAGTTCAGACTGAAGATGTAAAATGTGATATCTTTAATTTGTAAAGAATTTCATGATAGATCTTCTATAATGCAGCAAAAGGAATATTTGATGACTATGAGATTAAATGTTGATGAATGCTGATATTTCATTGATCTCTATTCATATTTTTTAAGTCCCCATACACATTATAAATCCCTAGTAACCATTGATCCCATTTTGTTTATACATACATTCTATTCATATCTATTCCATTATATTATGACGATTTCATGGGGCAGAGAGGGAGACAGACATGGGGCAGAGCTGCTACTGGCTCTCACTGTGCCCAGCTGCTCATGAGGTGCCCGGGAGGGATGGCAGGTTCTAGCCCTGGCCCGCGACCCCAGCAGAGCCTCACAACAAGCCAGACAACCCCCCACTCCATGAGGACCTCCATTTTCCACATCCGAACTTCCCCCTCGTCAGAACTCCACCCAGCAGACCAGCCTATCACAGTCTGGCTCAAGCGGCCGCAAGCGGCTGAGTAGTTCATCAATAAATGCTGGATTTTGAGATGACTACAAGAGTATGCTACCCGCATGGCAGAGCCTGGCAAGCTACCAGTGTCGTATTTGATATGCCAGATACCAGTAACAATTATAGACCTCATTTCCATGACCTGATCGAATGGTTTGAGGCTCTTTATGTTCCTGGAGCAAGCAGGTGCCCTGGGGCTCTACTTGCATGAGGCAGGTCATACAGAGATGTTACTGGTGCCCGCATGAGCAAATCGATGATGAACGGGAAGACAGTGATACAGTGATATGATGATTTTAATGAATGAACTTTTACTAGTTCTGGAAAAATATATTTAAATCAACAACTGCTATTTTTATTCTTTTTCCCAAGAGTATTGAAACCTGTATCCTCCTAGAAAATGTATGCAAACTGTCCCAAGCTGACACAGGTAATTTTTCCTGTTGACTTATCCATGCCTCTTCGGAGTTTTTATATGGAAGTTTTAAGTTTCAAAATTAAGGCCAATGACTGTCAAGGGAATAAATGAGCACAAATTTTAAAAGATACTTCTATGGCAAGTAATTGGTATGATTAAATCTTCTATTTTCTAAGAATTTGATTACTATAATTAGAATTTTAAGTGGGCTACATAGTCTTTGACAAATTGTCAGAAAACATGCTATGAAGTTGGGAGCGATTTATCAGTGGATTTTATTTTTTGACAAACACGTTTTAATAGACTATGGATAGTGAAGGACGTATCCAGGTACTGGGTTGGTATCTTATTCAAAACTTGGTATGGCTCTCGGCTTGCTTTTCAAGTCCATGTTTTCCTTTGAACATGTATCTTGTTTGCCTGTCTCAGTCCTTCTTTGCTTGCTCACTGCCAAACCGGAGAAATCTCTGTTCTCTCTTGAACACATACTTCTCTTGCTCTCCCTCAAGCATCTCTCTAAGTAAGTTTAAATTAAAACTATCTTGCCTTGCAATAAATAAATAAGTAAATAAGTAAATAAAATGAATAAATAAAACAAAAAAAGAACAATTGTCGAACAATTGTCAAAAAATCAGTGACTAGGCCTTTTACACCCTATTAGAGGGGCATCAACTTCAGCTTGAACTCTTAACCAAAGAAATAATTCTACCTCTACTGTAATATGGTTGTAAGTATTTGTATGTGATTAAAAGTTAGTTCTACAGGATTCCTTTAATTCATTAGCTAATAATATTGAAACATTTTTATATATTTATGGGTATATGTTTGACTATTTTATGGTTTGCATTATGTTTAGTAGGTTTTAATAATTAAAAATTTGCAACAGAATGACTGCATTTATTTGTATGGCATAAATGTATATGTACATATTATGATACCAATATCCAAGGTCAAGTGAAACATATATCAGGAGGTCTTGCCAAAGGTGGAAATTATCACAAACGTGTGGGAGTCAGAGGTTAGGTAAGACAGAAAATGGAACAGGGTGCTAATAATTGTCGAGGGTGCTAATGCCAACCTAGAACTGAGCATTAAATAGAGGCAAAAGGATACACATGACAACCTTTTTAATGTATGTTCTGTAATCCATAATCTGGAAGGGAAGGAAAAGAGAAAGAGAGAGAAAGGGAAAGAAATAAAGAACCTGCCATGGAGGTGGGCTGGGGAAGCGGGGAGGGAACCGGGGACATTGGTGGTGGGAGATGGGCACTGGTGGAGGGACGGGTGCTGGAACACTGTATGACCAAAACCCAAATATGAACTTTTTTTTTTTTTTTGCGTTTTGGGTCACACCCTGCAATTCTCAGGGGTTTCTCCTGGCTCTGCACTCAGGAATTACTCCTGGCGGTGCTCGGGGGACCATATGGGATGCCGGGGATCAAACCCCGGCCAGCATGGGCCGGCCACGCAAGGCAAACGCCCTACCCGCTGGGCTATCGCTCCGGCCCCCCAAATATGAACTTTTTAATTGTATATCTTTTTATCTGTATATCTCACGGTGGTATAATAAAATACTTAAAAAATTTGCAACAAACTTTTATCAATTTCCTACAATGTGTTACAAAAATAGATTTAATATTAGACCACAAAGATGGTACAGTGGTCAGGTAACTGACTAGAGTTCATTCCTTACATGGTTTCATGGGTACAGCAGGAATGATTCCTGAGCATAGAGCATGGAGTAAGTACTGAGCATAGCTGGGTGTGGTCCAAAACAAAAAATATATAATAGTTAACAATCAAATATTGAATAAAATGTGTTGCTTGCTATTGCTGGTAACTTTAGTGTAAATAATTGAAGACTTGACCTCTTATGTAAAAGGTCTACTCTACTGTTGAACTATACCTTTGATGCAAACCAATTACAAACAATTAATTTCCTCTTTAGATACCAAGAGATAATTTATTATTTTTTAAATTTTTATTATACCACTGTGAGACATACAGTTACAAAGGTGTTCACAATTTCTTCTCTGTAATACAGTACTCCAGCACCTATTCCTCTACCAGTTCCCCATTTCCACCACCAATGTACCCCACCCCTCCCCGCCCACCCCCAGACTTCCCGATATGTTTATATTCATTTTATTTTACTTTTTTATTAAACATTGTATAGTACCACAATGAGATATACAATTATGACGTTGTTCATGTTTAGAGGTTTCGGTCACATAGTGTTCCAGCACCAGTGCCATTTCCCAACACCAATGTCCTCAATTCCCTCCCGCCTCCCAAAGCCTGCCTAAATGGCAGGTTCTTTATCTCTTTTCTCTCTCCCTCTCTCCAAGAGATAATTTAAAAAGGTAAAATAACTCAACAAAAATAAGCATGTAAATCTAAGGAAAATTCATTTAAGTATTTCTAGGGCCAGAAGATAATTTATCATTTGTGTTCACATATCCCTGATATTACATATCCTCTTGGGAAAGACCTAACTCCTGAAGCAGAAGTATTTGTAGTCCCCAACATCTTTCAGCCAGTGAAACATCACATTCTGTGTCTAAGCATTGAACTTCCTGGTTTAATAGGCCTAGTGCAGAAATAACAGTTAGGCCTAAATGTAAAATACAAGTAAGGCCCAAGGAAGATCTTTGAGCATTGCTTGAGAGGCTTCCAAACAAAACAAGACATAATAAAATTTAAATGATCTAAAATCATATATCCCATTGTAAATATTACACACTATTATTACTGGGAAATGTGTTAAGTTTCTCATGGAGAAATGGTTGCTCAGTGATTTAGAGAATAAAATAAATGACACAATACACTTCTGATGTTAAATCTATGATTCACTTACTGAATGAAAGAACAGTTAAAACCAATAGCAATAATTAACTTTGTTGGAGCTGTTTGATGTCTCCAACAGTGTTTGGGTCCTTTAGGTTCCCTAGTCACATTTGAGATTTATGCCATTCCCTCCTGTGATGGACAAAGTATCACTCACAAGCACAGTTTAGAAAATCCAATTTACTATTTCCAACTCCAGTCCACACTAGCTGCCACACACACTCTCCAATCCACACAGACCTACAGCCTCACACACCTGACCCCGAACAGCTAGAGATAATATGTTGCCAACGCTGGGGCAGGGGTGTAATCCAAAAATAAAACAATGACTCTTACTAGGGAAAAATCCTCACTGATCCACGTCTCTGCTTCCCACGCTTATTGAGATGAGAAGGTAAAACAATGCTTTTCTCTCTCCTAAGCTAGTAAACAATCAGTTCAATAATATTTCTAGTAATCTTGTATAAACACAGCAAGAGAGACGGCTATACGGGATTATACCTAAGACTAAATATGCAGGGTGATCTTTTCTGGGGAGATTACAGGATTATATAATTCAAACTATGTCCCCGTTTCAGATTGATCATTTCCTTCCGCCTTCAGGACTCTATCTCCAACAAAAACAGTTTGAACTACTTTTCCTTTTACCATCCAATCCCTTGTAGGAATCTCTGTAGGGCTGATATCAATTAAACGGTGCTGAGGCTTATGGTTAGAAAACATGAAGGAAACACAAAAGAAATAATTTAGAGTCAAATAACTCACAACTGCACTGCCCAACCATTGTTTGTGTCTATACAAAAACAAATCAATTATCCTAAATATATGCAAAAGGCTTATAGGAAGTAGAAAAAAATCATAATTAGCAATGTAATAATCCAGGGCTAGCAAGTAATCCAACAAACTTGATATCGTAGGCAACAAATGCTCATGTTAAAAAGAAATATCTATTTCCTTTAAATTTGTATCACTGTATCACTGTCTTTCTGTATATCATCGATTTTCTCGAGCGGACACCAGTAACATCTCAATACATTCTGTCACATAGAAGATAGGCCAAGGGCATCATCCCTCCAGGAACATAAAGAGCCTCAAGCCATTCCATCAGGTAATGTGAATGAGATCTATAATTGTTACTGGTATTTGACATGTCAAATATGACATGGGTAGCTTGCCAGGTTCTGCCATGCGGGTGGGATACTCTAGCAGTCACCTCAAAACTCGAGCAATTATTGATGAACCGCTTTGTGGCCATGCGAGCGGACTGTAATCAGCTCTTCTGCTGGGTGGTGCTCTGAGGAGAGGGAATCCGGATGTGGAAAATGGCAGCCCCTCATGGTGTGGGGGTTCTTCTGACTTCTTTCGAGGCTCTGCTGGGGTGGCGGGCCAGGGCTACAACCCGCCATCCCTCCCCCGGATGCTTTGTGATCAGTTGGACACAAGGAGAGCAAGTAGCAGCTCTGCCCCCTTTGTGTGACTCTCTGGATCAGCCTACCTGGACTGGCCTTGAAAAAGACTGCTGTAGGGTGGGTCACTGATGACCAGGGCTGTGATCAGATCTTCTGCTGGGTGGAGCTCTGAGGAGCTGGGAGTCAGATGTAGAAAATGGCATCCCTCAGGGTGTGAGTGTCCCTCTGACGTCTTGAGAGGCTCTGCTGTGGTGACAGGACCAGGGCTAGAATTTGCTATCCCTCCCAGCTGCCTCATGATCAGCTGGCAAGGCCAACCCAGGTATGCCAATCCAGAGACTCACACACACAGTGTGGAGCTGATACTTGCTCTCCCTTTAAATTTGATCCACTTTTATTCTCAATTTTAATTTCAGTAATAGTTTAAATATTTTATTATCACATGGATGTTTCATGTAACTTCATAATTATATGCATTTATACTAATTGTATATCATAATTAGAACAGATAATTAGTACGATGGTAGAATTCTTAATTACATAGCTAAACACTTATTAATTAATGCATGCTGATGTACTTTGAAAAGAATAATGTATGCTGTACAATAAGTAGTTACTATTAAATTTCTACCAAATAAGACTAACATTAATAAAAGAACAGAAACAAATTCAGATTTTAGTTAACATGGTTTGGTATAAAACTTTGAACAAAGTAAATTTCCTTTTAATAAAAAAGTATGTAATTGAAATATTACATTATATTATATAAAATATAATGTATAGTATGTATGTAAAATATAAAAATGTTAAATTCTCTCTTAGGATCTTTATATTTACTATATTGATAGTGAATAAAAGATTTTGTGTACTTGTTTTGCAAACCAATCTTAAACTTAGCCAAACATTTATATGCAGCTTAAGTGTGTGTGTGTGTGTGTGTGTGTGTGTGTTGTGTGTTGGTTTGGTATAGAAGGCCATACCTAGTGGGACTCAAGGCTTAGTCCTGATTTTGTACTAAGGTATCATTCCTGGGTTCCTTTGGAAACTGTGATGTGGTACCAAGGATAGAATAAAGTTTGGTTGCTTGAACTTCAATTTTTTTTGATATTGAATAAAAGTTTTTGCATATTTGCTTCATAAACTGATATTAAACTTAGCCAAATATTTAAAATCTTATTAGTTCTTTGTTGAGTGTGGTGTGTGTGTGTGTGTGTGTGTGTGTGTCTGTGTCTGTGTCTGTGTCTGTGTCTTTGAGTGTCTACTACTGTACTATCTCACTGGTGTCATTTTTGTTTCATCTGTGCAAGGGGTCTAGGAAGAATTCCCCACAGTACTTGACCAACCAGGAAGATGCAATACTGTGACCTAATGATTGGGTATGTTTGGATCTAGTGTTACTATGAATCATCAGAGATCCTGTCCCCTGCAGTGCTAGGGTGCCTGAAATGCTACACCCAGACCTGCTCAGAGGTCACATGGTACCAACCTGGGCCCCTTGCCATGCTTTACATGTTTTTTGACCTCAGTGATTTCTTTGCAGAAACACAGGTAACATAATAAACTTTGAAAAATAACTGAATGGATTAAGAGAATTTTAAAAAAAATTAAAACATATTGGACAATGTAGATATAAATATATGCATATATCATAATTGTCTATGCATCTGTTTAATCTATATTAGAGACAATTTTTTCTGCTTAATATTTTGATAATGTTTTTGACATTACTATCATTTTTAGTTTGTTTTGTGTATATATATACATGTATATATATATATATATATATGCCACACACACTAGCTCTTCTGGCTCTCTTATCAGAGGTTATTTGTGGATGTGCTTGCCATAACCATATCTGGTTTCACGATAAAACTGGGGGCAACAGTGTTCAAAACTAGTTATTTTAACCCTAGAACTAGTTATTACCTCTAGAACCCTAAAATATGCTCCTACATCAGAACAGTTGTACTGAAATCAGAAAAACATATTATGAATCCATTTTTCTCTTAAATTGACTTTTTGATCTCTAATGTCCTAAAATCAGCTAAGGTTTTATCAAACAACTACACTATAGATCACAGATTATTCTTCACTTGATGAATACTTGTCACTTGTCTTCCCATTGTTCATCACTTTACTCAAGAGTAGCATCCCATTAGTTGGGAATTAAGTCCATTATTGTTACTATTTTTGGCATATCAAATACACCATGGGTAGCTTGCCAGTCTCTGCCATGGCTCTGGGTTCAGCTCAGTCTTTTTCTATGTCAGACGATCAACTATCCAGGGACTACAGGGCAGAGCCTGGTGGTGTAGACAAAACTGTCTCCTGTCTGCCACCAGCCTGCACAGCAGGGCACCACAGCCACACCTTCAACACATTTTAATATATTTTCTCAAAAGTAAAGTTCTGTAACATTGATAGTGCTTCCTGATTCTTCAAAGCATCTTACCTTTGAATTGACTGAGTTTATTCTTCTTAGAGAGTCTTTTTCATAGGTTCAAGAGAGTATCATGTGGGCCCAGAACTATATAGTACAGCTGAAAAGACATTTGTTTTGCATGCAGCCCACCCAGGTTTGATCCCATCACCCAATATGCTCTCTAGAATGTCAGGTGTAATTCCTGAGCACAGAACCCGAGCACTGCAAAGTGTGCCCCACAAAAGTACACATACTTTAAGGAATGTGGATTAATCTTTGTATGTAATCAAAGATGAATTTCTGTGATATTAGAGATGAATATTTATAATTTGCATAAGTATCAAATTCTTAATTTAAGCAAGATTATTATTAAATAGCTTAAAATATTATTTCAATATATAAAATATGTATGAAGATAACAACTAACATATATTGAACATTTTTATTAAAACATTTTGTTCATTTAATGTTATGACAATTATCAAATTACGTGGTGACAGATTTAATTGCCCTCCATTTTACAGATAACAAATGTTGAAAATTCTTGCCAGCATATTAATGACTCAATGTATTGTCAATAAAATAAACAACTTCAAAATATTAATTATTAATTAAAATTAGAAACACCACATGATCCTGCTATTTCACTTCCAAGTATCTACTTCAGTAATTTATGCACGAAAATATGTGAAAAATGAACCTAATTTGTTTTCTTATAAATGTCTGAAATTTTACGTGTATAAACTACATTTCACCTTGGTACAAATAGTATGAAAGTAGATAGAGTATTTGGATATTTTTATAAATATAACTTCAAAGCTGCCTGCATTATTTATTCAGAACGTTGATATAAATACCTGTCTTCATTAATTATAATTTAGGCAATACAATGACATAAGACACTGTATCACTGTCTTCCCATTGTTCATTGATTTGCTGGAGCTGGCACCAGTAACATCTCCATAGTCCTGTCACAAGCAAGTGTAGCCCAAGGGCACCTGCTTGCTCCAGGGACAGGAAGAGCCTCAAACCATTCTTCAGGTCATGGAATTGAGGTCTATAATTGTTACTAGTTTTTGGCATAACAAATAAAACAGGAGTAGCTTGCCAGGCTCTGCTATGTAGGTGGTATACTCTCAGTAGAAGGCTCTCATCTCGAGCATTTACTGATGAAACTTAAAAGGGAAAGATCAGGTTTTCATTTTAATTGTTTTGACTTGATGTTTTTCTATTTATTTACTTTCAATACTCCCAATTGTGTCAGTGCTTACTTCTGGCTCTGTGCTCTGGGATCATTCCAAAGCAATACTTGGAAGTACATATGTGGTTCCAGGAATCAAACCTGAGTCAGCCCCATGCACTATCAGCCCACTAACCACTGTCTTTCCAGGCTCTAATATTTTTTCATTGATTGCAGTATGTTTTACATAGAAGTGCTTACTAAGTAATAGCTTACTTAAAGGAAATAAATATTGATAGAAGGAAATATCAACCTAAATTAAATCTTAATAGCAGAAAGACAATTTTATCATCAAAAATTTATAAATTGATTCACAAGTATTCCATTTTTTATATCACCTATTTTTAAATATGTGCACCATAGCTATATCTGCAATACATTTTTTTCAAAATGACTGGATAAATTTATGATTGAATTTTGATTTTTAAAATAATTTTTAGTTTACTTTTTATGTTTTAGTGATGGAAATTTTTTAGATTAGTAAACTATCTTTAAAAAATCTATCTTAGTTCTAATTTTGGAAAATTTGCAATATATTACACCAACAAATTTTCTAGTAACAGAAATTTAGGAAGTTTTAAATGTGTATACAGTATTTTGGGGAAATATGGGTGGAAAGCGCTATTGAGGAACTTCATACTTAAGTAGAAAAGATAATTTATATCATTAGTGCCATACGCCTTTAAAAACCATGCTCGAATGGGGTGATAGACACTGTATAACTGAAATGCAATCATGAACAACTCTCCATGTTCTCACTATGATTCCATAAAAATAGATAAATAAAATAGAAAATTGAAAATAATGTCATGGTCTTGCATAGAAAATTAAAGTTCTGATCAAGATTTCTAGTTCGTAATTTTATGGAGCAATGATAAACTATTCAAATTTTTAAGAACTTGTCTGACATGCTTCCCACTTAGGACATCTAACCTTCATCTTTTTCTTTAAAAATTGCCGCGATTTAAATACTGTTTATGGCTTTCCCAATTATGTATATGTATCTTCCTATTAATTTTTTTTGCATGAGGGCATTTCCCATTCTATTTATCATTCTAAGAGGATCTGAGCATTTCCATCCTCTCAGCAGGTTCCCTATTTTTCCCATGAAACCATCTGCCTAATAGGCTTTGCTCTTTGAGATTACCATTGTAGATTCTTCTGCATATCCCCAGAGACAGACGCTGATCCATGTTTTCTCATCATTAATGAAAATCCTTCTCATTTGAAGCTGATTTTAGCAACAAGTTTTTGTGCATGCCCTTATGAAATTTACACACAGAACAGTCTGCTAATTTTTTATTCCTCTGATATCAACATATATTGAGCACACAAGATTTTCCTCCCCCACCCAATTCACACTTGTAGCACTCTATAGGATTAAGAGATTAGTGTGTATTAGCATAAATTCTGAGAAAATAAGCTTTTGTGCTATAAGTGGATTTTAATCAAATAATAGTTTGTTAATCTCATGAATGTGTCAGCAATTTTTAAACAAATGTGTCTTAAAGAAAATGATGCCATAATAACCTAGAATAACTGGATTAAATAATTGTCTGGATTTTAAACAGGGAAGTGAATTGTGCTTCATTGCTTAGGTCAGATTTAATGATAATTTGTATTACTTTATTCCGAGGATATAAATGGATTCCTCTTTCAACTGAAGGGGGATATTTTGCATCCTTTAACAATCTCTTATTGCATTTAGGGTAGAGACATCCAATTTCCTCAACAAAGGGAAAATCAGCATTACTGCCAAGTCTCTTAATCTGAAATTCTAATATGGGCAGGTTTATTTTTTGTAGTTTTTTAGCCTTTTGCAGTCCGACACATCTATCTTTTGAAGCTGGTAGAAAATGATTGAATGGGAGAATAAATATACAACTTAAATTTCCATTCTGATCAAAAGCTATGGTAAAAATACTCTGCAATTTGATTAACAAAATGCTTCATGACATAGGGATCTTAATTTTGAACTGGCAATGATGATGACATTGTTTTTCCAAGATTTTTAATTTGATCTTGGATAAAATGAGGACAATAGGACAATTTAGAGAATAATTTTGAAAGCTCCACGAAGAGTACTTTTTAAATAAGCTTTGTGTGTCAAATAGCTATTAAGCAATATATAGATATAGATATTAAAACAGGATTGGGTTTATAAATGCATGATTCCACAAAAATTAATTTCTGAAATTATTGCAGCTCTATCATAATACTCAGATATATATTTCAATTATGTATAAGCATATTATTTTTCTCACTTGAAGCAATGGATCACAGAAATATAGCTGCACACTGTGAGCTAAATAATTTGAGTAATACTATAGACAGTTTTTTTTTGTGCATAATTTTATTTTGGTGACCCAGCTTTGTCATTAGTTAACAAGTGAAAATTCTTTAATAGGAATCAAAGAAAAAATTTCAAAGAAGAAATCTCTCTAGTCAAGTCCTTTGGGAAACAGATGCCGATGCTGAATTAGTGGGAGAACAATGAAAAATATGTTTTGAGAACAGTGTCTGTGAATATTAAGCAGGAACAGAGAGAGTGAACCTTTAAACCACATAGCAAATGAGATATTTTGAAGAGTATGGTGAGGGAGGGGGACGGGGAGTCTAGGGAAGACTCCTGCTCTTATGAATCTCAAAGAAAATGTTGGTCATGGTTTTTGACCAACTGTAGACCAAATGTTTCCTAAGAAAATTAATTTAAATGATTTATTAAACATGAGTAGACCAATCTATTATACACTCTATATAAACTATACTCCACAGAGCCCTGTGGCATTTTAGTTCAAAAATGGAAGCTTAAATCTTCTGGTAAGAGCATAATGGGTGAACTGTACTTCCAGGTGATAAAATATATCTGTGACTGTCCTTTGTATAAATTTCATATCTGGTTGAATATCTTGAATTTGCTAAAATGTTTCTTTTCATCAGAAAATGATTGTATCAAGTCAATCATTTCAACAGAAATTTAAAAATTTTGATACATAGTTCTATAATCTGTAAAAATTTTAGATATTGTATTATAGTTGATCATGCATAAATATATTTGAGAAATCAACCTGGAAGAAATATATTCAAAATTTGTTTTTATAAATGTCAGTTGGGCTAATTATCATTGCCATGCAGGTGGAGAAAAAAAAAATATATATGTGTGTGTGTGTATACATATATACATATATACACACATATATATCATATATTATATATGTATATATACAAGCATATATACATGCATATATACATGCACATACAAACACTGATATGTGTGTGTAATTCTATATGAAGGTTGAGTAACCAAACTGACAATGGAAAGATAATGATATGATATCACTACAATAGATAAGATGATTGACATAAGACCAGATGATAAAAGAGGTAGAAAATAATAAAACAGAATTTTAAAAGAAATAAAAGAGGGGCTGGAACAATAGCACAGCAGGTAGGGCATTTTCCTTGCATGCAGCTGACCCTGATTCTATCCCCGCAATCCCATATGTTCCCCAAGCATCGGCAGGAGTAATTCCTGAGTGCAGAGCCAGGAGTAACCCTGAGCACTGCTGGTGTGACCTAGGAAGCAAAAAAAAAAAAAAAAAAAAGAAAGAACGAAAGAAAGAAAGGAAGAAAGAAAACCATTAGGAGAAATACATTGTTACAATACAAGAAGTTGGCTCATTCACAAGAAATTAGGGCTCTAAATATTTTATATTTTATCTCTTGAAAATGATATAAAATATTTCACATCCCAGTTTGCTTCATCTTACATCAACATGAAATGCTGTTTAAGATAGAAAATCAACCCTACGCATGTATTTAATAATTAATTCAATAACCTGTTAATGTTACAACACTCTAAACAAACCACTCATGTTGACTTTTAGAAGTACACTGAAAATGCAAGCTCTGAGAGTTCTAGTCTAGCACGGACTCACTGCACATCAGAACAAAATACACATCTATTGGCCACAGTTGGTACATTGCTGCTATCTTTGCTTTTTTTAAATGGCATAACAGAGCTATGTCTTACAACGATTACATAATGAACAGTGGAAAACTGAATTTTGGGCTGAATAAACAATGCCTGACGACTATATAGTGAAATGTGATAGTTGAGAATGAACCTTGCAACAGAGTAAATCAAAGTAGTAATTAATTAAAATAAATTATTAAATGTTATTTTCAAATGATATAACTAGTAATTACATAAATATAAACAAGATGATTAAACACTGTGCTCAATCTGATAGTTTATATTTAATATTATGTACTACACTTACTGAATAATGTCATTGAGATTATATTTGAGATCTCTATTCACACAATTAGGAAAAGAAAAGAATTATTCTCTATGACAAAATCATATTCAATATGAGCTAATATTGGATCCATAAAATAAATATATTTAAATAAATGACACATGAATTCTCTGGATTTAATTCAAAAGCACTTGATCAATTGATGTTAAAAGGCTTGGCAAGTGTTGAGCTGGTAAGACCCAGTAGACTATGATCATGAGATGTTGACATAGTGGATCTGTATAGTAATATTATACCACTATGAAAAATGACTACCTACAAGTTTGTAACCAATATTAACTCAATAATTAAGGAAAATAAAAATCTAAATAGAAGTAAATATTCTAATTGATATAGTTTTCTAAAATATGCATTTAATTAATTTGAAAATTTATACTAATAATAATTTTAATGTATTTTCTCATATACTTTCTTTGTTTTTCTTATCTTGCCTTTTTGTGTTACACCTGGCAATGCTCAGGGGTTATCCCTGCCTCTGTACTCAGTACTTATTCCTGGTGGTGTCAGGGAACCATATGGGATGCTGGGAATTGAACTCGAGTCTGCTGCATGCAAGGCAAACAACCTACCCACTGTGCTATCGCTCTGGCCCCTCTCATATATTTTCAAGACTGTATTATGATAGGTACTCAAGTGGGTACAGTTCCAAACTTCCCCACTAGATTTTAACTAAATCAAACTATAAAAAATATTTTAGATACTCATTTACTTAAGAGAAGAACACAAAAACAATAATGTTACTTTTTGGTTTTTGAGCTATTTGGTGCTCAGGGCTTACTTCTAGATGGCCTGTGGGTGGTGATGTGGTGGTGTTGCTGAACCTACTGGATAGTGGGGACTGAAATTTAAAAAAAGTTTCACTCTACCTAGTATGCTCAAATCTTACTAAGTGTTCATTATGGGGAAAGCCATTCAGACCATTCAGACTGTCTGGCCTCTATTTGATCAACACTTAAAAAAGAAATAGTGCCCTCATACTATGTTGTTTCTAGATAATTAAGTTCCTGAATATGAAAAAAATACCTATAGAACATTGATGTTAGAATATTGTAAGAAAACTATTTATGACTGTGTACGCTTTCAGTGCCTGCTGATAAAATAATGTATAATATCAGGCCGGAGCGATAGCCCAGTGGGTAAGGCATTTGCCTTGCACGCCGCCTGCCTGTGCCGGCCCAGATTCGATCCCGGCATCCCATATGGTCCCCTGAGCACCGCCAGGAGTGATTTCTGAGTGAAGAGCCAGGAGAAACCCCTGAGCGCTGCCGGGTATGACCCAAATAACAAACAAAAAAAATAATAATGTATAATAGAATACTACTTAAGGAGGATAATTATACTTCCAACCACTAATTCTTTTGATTCATTATACTTAAAAACTCACACCAAGTCTATAAAAAGTTCTAGGGTAGATTGTTGTGAAATATTACACAAGCAACAGTCCATAATGAAATTATTTCTTATAATCTGAGGTTAAGCATAACTGTCCTTTCTCTCAAGATACAATTAATTTTAAGAAAAATGTTGCTTAATATTAATAAATTTATGTAAATAAATAACTATTAAAATATGGGGTTTAAATTGTTTAATGGATTTGTCAATGTTTCATTATTCTTTTTCCTCAGGATCAAATTCATAAATTTAATTTATAAAAAGTATCGCTCTTATCACAGCAAAACTTTTTTAGTTTGTCAACAACATTATAATAATATAATATGTAAAGCATTAAAAATGGTCATTTGAAAAATGGTAGTCATTATTTCCCAAGATCACCTTGAAAAGGAATAGACTGAACAAGAACAGTAAGAGAATGTTGACATTGGGGACATTAGGGGGCAGGAAAATTACACTCATGAAGGAAAGTGTAAGGGAACATCTTATGTGTTGGCAGAAGGTAGATTTAAGGATATGCGAAGGAAGGTCTGATGGCTACTGCCTGTTAACAGACACGTAGGGTCTTCTGGCAGACTGTCTCCCAATATAGTTAGAATGTGGAATTCCCTAGTTAGACTGTTAATCAAGCTGCAGTTACACGGACAAGGCTATCCTAGGTCATTTCTCTGCACATTTCCTTGTTGGCTATAACTAGCCCAAGATGGAGTCTAATGGACGATGCTCAAAGTTAGGCAGAAAACAGGTTTTTCTTTTTCTTCTGTCTGACATGACCTTGCCATCATGGGCTAGTCAGGATGGCTGAATTAGCAAATGTAATCTGTTCTTTAGTTCATCTCACTTCACCTAGATAGCACCCCTGCAGGTTTTTGGTTCCTGAATGTCTCCTTCCTATTATTCTTAAATCGTATGCAAAGAATGTGAAATGTCTTTGTAATGTAAACCACGCAAACTTAACTCTAAGCTGTATTACCCTTTGAGACTATGGGATATAAGAGGGGTCTTTGTGGAGGTGGTCAGTCAGCTGCCAAGATGAGAGCTGCTGCCCTCCAGCTGGTAAGTATTGAAAATATTAATGGATATACTTTGTGTTCCTGAAGTCTCATCTCTGCACCTCTGACCCAACAGGACATTCCTGCTTCATTATGTCTGAAACCCAATCATGAACAACTTTGTAATTGTGCATATCACTGTGATTTAATTAAACACAGTAGTGCTGCAATAGCACATATGTTTTACAACTATTTTTCCTACTGCTATTGTTGTAGGCAGGCAGACAGGGGGTCCCCACATGGCAATGAATTCTTGCCCTAAATCTATCCAAAGTCACCATTAGGAACCAAGATCCAAGACCCATTAACCAACAACAAACCCTGAGGGAGATGGATCAATCTTTCTCTGCCCAGCCCTTAATCCGGCTACATTCCAGGACAGAAGATCCAGCAGGAGCAAGGTTAAGAAAAGGTTTTCAAAGAAGACCACTCCCAAAGTCAATTCCCCTTGGCAACCGCCCTAGCAACCTAAGTTGACCCCCCCCATATGGGAGTATCTTGGGGAGAAATCTATAAAAACCGTCCTGACAGAAGAACGGCGCGACACATGCTGCATGGACACACATGCTACTTGAGCCTACATGGCCGAAAGCACATGTGGTGCCTGAGCATGTGTGTTGCCCACATCTCCCCTCTTGAGATGTGTACTCTCTCTCTCACTTTCCCTCCTTCTTCCCTTTCCTAAAACCTCCTTAATAAAATCTGTAAAACTTCACTGCTCGACTCCTGAAAATTCTTTTTCTGTGAGCAAGACAAGAAACCTCAGGAAACCCTGGGTAAGGCCTAGGACTGACTTTCCTTTCCTGCAAAGAGCAATTCCTCTCTCCAGCCTGAGTCTGTGGCTCCCCGAGAAGTCTCGGGTGGTGGGGGATCAACTCCTGTGCTTAGAGATCAAGCAGACATCAGGTGTGGCTTGACGGCCACCTCCTGGGGCTGGTGGGGCTCAGGCCCACTCCGTGCAGGGGCTCATCGCAGACTTTATCAGTCCTAAGCCCTGCCCAGCGGGTCCTGGGAAGCAGAGGCGACTGGGGAGAAAAGATCATCTCTCTCCCCCCTTCCGGCCTCACATAAGCCACCTGTGGGGTCCACCTGCAACACTATTTTATTCATATGAAATTTTGAAAAAAAATTTTATTATACCACCGTGAGCCATACAATTACAAAGGTGTTCATAATTGGTTCTTGGTAATACAGTATTCCAGCACCCCTCCCTCCACCAGTGCCCCATTTCCACCACCAATGTACCCCACCCCCTCCTGCCCACCCCCAGGCTGCCTCAATAGCAGGTACCCCTGTTTCCTCTCTTTCTCTCTGTCTCTGTCTCTGTCTCTGTCTCTCTCTGTCTCTCTGTCTCTCTCTCTCTCCTCTGTCTCTGCATCTCTCTCCCTCTTCTTTTACACATTGTGGCTAGCCCTGAAGATATTTAGAGTTTATCACTTAAGTCTCCTTGTGTATATTCAATGGTGAGTTTTAATCTGCCATTACCATTTCCCGTATTTAGTAAAGCACTGGTATCTATTTATCATATGAAATTTTTAAAATGATACAAAAGCTGAAGTTTGGGACACATCAAGGAAGTCTCTTTGAGTGAAACTTTCAAAGTCTTACATGTTTAACTTCCAGGTTAGGGAAGTATGAACTCATGGAGTCTTTCTGGATGTCTCCAAAATACGTATCTTTAGACTCATATAGACACTTATAAAAAATGACCTTTTAAAGGCTGCGGTTAACTACAAGGCGATTGTATTACTTTAATTTATTATTTCACTTCATGTTATGTTATAATAAACTTAGAGCAATGCTATTAGATAGAAACTAGAGGTCCCAAACATTCTTATATGGGTTCAAAAATCGTGTATAAGTTTTTGGTTTAATTTATATAGTTATTACTGACAAATTTTCTAAACAGTTTAGATTTTTAATTTGACTTTCAATAATCAGATATTAAGACTATAGAATTTTAGTGATTTATTCTTGAATTCCTACTCTATCATTTTATTTAGAGTTTAATATGCATTTAGAGATGAAGTGGCTGAACTTCTCTTGATGCTCACTATTTGAAGGTCATAGGAAGGCAGGGTTGTAAGAATATTCTGATAACAACATGGATATAAACATTATGCATTTAAACAAATAATGTCTAAAAACTGTTCTGACAGTGATAAATTGCTAAAGCGGAACTTTATTTGGTTCTATTATAAAAAGAGAAATCAATCAATCCAACTCTGCCTACAATACTGGAAATTCTTACTCCAATGAAGGAATAAGAAATTCCTGATTTAGAGGAAAGTATAAAGAGAAGATATGACTTTGAGAATTATAGCCAAATCAGCAAGATTATTTTTGAAGGTAAACCAGAATGATCAGATAACAAAGGTGGTGATAGTTCCTACGTATTAGCTGAATTCTTGCCAATTAAAGGAGACAGTAGAATCCAAAGATAGAGTCCTACTGAAAGAGTGTTCAGGGGTTCTGAAGTGTTATGAAAAGGATTGAAAAGTGTTCTGAAAGGGTTCTGAAGTGTTCTGAAGTCTTTTCTAGGTGAAAGTCTTTGACAGTTAATTTTAGGTGATGCATCTAAATTATTTGTAAATAACTATTTTGAGTTTTGATGGGAATAAAATTATGCTAACCAGATTATAATAATAATCAATGTATAGCATTAGAAAGAGATATTAAACTAGAAAACACAAACAAGTAGAAAAATTATTAATCTATCTAGCTATCATTTAGTTATATATAATCTGCACACTTATTTAGAAATTTGTGGTATCTTCTACTTTTAAAATCAGCTATTGGGCATAGATAGAATAATGGATAAGGCACTGCCCTTGCTAGCATCTGACCCTCGTTCAATCACCAGCACTACTATGGTACCCTGAGTCCCACCTAAAATATTCTTTGAACACAAACCTAGGAAAACAACCATATGTCACCCACCCTCTCTCCCAAAGTCAAGTATACATTATTAAAGGCAGCATATTTTACATTGAGAAAGAATAAAATAACTTTCAATTATGACGAGCTACAAGCAAAATAAAATTTTATAATTCAATATTATAAAATTTCAGAGTTAGATACTTTGTGAATGTTTTCGAAATAAAAATGGGAACATTGGGAAATATGTACTGGTGGAGGAAAGGACACAGAACTTTCAGTCATGATGATGACTGAAACCCCATCATGAACAGATTTGCAATGGTCTATCACATGGTGATTCAAAAAATTCACCTTTATTGTTAGTTTAGTCTGATATTTAAAAAATTGAAAATGGATACGGTATTAGTACAGAAAAGACACAAAAATGCTCATAAACTCCAAAACCAAAATCATATCACTTAGCATGGAAAAGGCATTGAATTGTAGGCCAATATTTTGTTGTATAAGAGCAAATCTGTATACTTTAATATTATTTTGAAACTGTCATATAATATATAAAAGTTTGTTTCATTAAAAGAAACATTATTTTGAAAGTGTGTTGTTTAAGATATAGATAAAATATTTTGAAACATATGATGAATTGGGATGACATTTTTTTGCTTTTTTGTACTTTTGGCCATACCAGGTAGTGCTCAGGGATTATTTGTAACTCTGAGCTCTGGGACTAATCCTCACAAGGATCATGTGATCTTACAGGATGCCAGGGAATTGAACCTAGGAAATCATCCTTCTACTGTGTTACCACCTCGGCCCCAAGTTGGAATGGTATTTTACCTGGAAAAACGACAATTCATGGAATCCTAATCCCCAAGATAATGATAATAATGCATGTTTAGTGCATATATTGAACATTTTATAATAAATTTCTTTCTAATTATTCTTTTTTTTAGTATATGCTAAGATCATATCAAGAAACTAATTTAGTCAAACTATAAATAAAACAACCCCATAGGTATCTGCAAAATGACAGCCATAATGTAGACATTTTTTTTTTAATTCTTGGAAAATAAAATGAAGCACTCATTACAGGAAACTTTTGAAATAATAACAATCCAATGAAATTACAGTGAACTTTATGGACTTTGCAGTTGCAGGTGAATTTGAAAGTGTTAACCATACTGTTTCTCTTATGAAAGTTTCATAGAAGTTAAATTATGGTAGCAACCCTTCAGAGTACACATTCTAAGTGGGAGCACGATGAATCATCACAAACGATGTTGCCACAATGGAAAAAGTGTAATTGACAAAGAAAAAAATTAGTTGTGGATTAATAAAGCACAGTACAACACAAAAAACAAGTTACACATCCCTATAGCTATTTAAAAGAAAATATGCTACTCTCTTAAGATAATTTGCATTCCAATGAAAATATGGATTTAAACGAATGCACCTTAAAATTTTATATCTGTAAATGGAAAAGTTATGTGCCAAATATGTTTTAGAAACACAATATTGTATGAGTATATTTGTATATTTATATTTAAGATTAGATCATCAGATTTGTTTTCTTTTTCAATTATGTATTTTTTTTTTTTTTTTCTTTTTGTGTCACAGCCGGTGATGCTCAGGAGTTACTCCTGGCTCTGCACTCAGGAATTACTCCTGGCGGTGCTCAGGGGACTATATGGGATGCCGGGGATCAAACCCCGGCCGGCATGGGCCGGCCTCCTGCAAGGCAAACGCCCTACCCGTTGGGCTATTGCTCGGTCCTCAATTATGTATTTTTATAAAGTGTCTCTAAGAATGAATTATTTTGGGGAGTCATACCCAGAAATAGTTCAGGTTTACTCTTGACACATTATTTAGGGGTGAACCCAGATAGTACTCCTGTGACCATACACAGTGCCAGTAGTTGAAGGCAATTGCCATAAACTCTATACTAACTCTAATTGCAGACTGAATATTTTTAAGTGATCACTTGTCTCTTGTGTCACTTGTGTTCCCATTGTTCATCGATTTGGTGAAGGAGGCACCAGTAACTTCTTCATATTTCCTGATACATGCTAGTGTAGCCCAAGGAACTCTCTCAACAGGAACAAGAAAAGCCTCAAAACATCCCAGGAACAAGAAAAGCCTCAAAACATCCCTTCAGTCATGGGAATGAGGTCCATAATTTTTACTGGTTTGTGGCATATCAAATACAACATGGGTAACTTGCCAGGCTCTGCCTTTTGTGTGGTATACTCTCAGTGGTAGGCTCTCAGTTCGTGCATTTACTTCTTTTTTAAAGTTAATGCTAATTCTTCATACATTCATAGTTGAGATAAACATATATTTGAGTTGATTAGTAAGCATTTACCTTAATTGTATGAACTGGTAACTGGAGGAAGTTAGGAAATAAATTACTTCCAATAAAGATGCATTTTATACTGCCAAATATATAGAAATCAAAAAATAGCATCAGCATATACCACACATATACACAAATATATTGATATATATAAAAATTTTTCAAGACATGATTTGGTTAAATGTAAGTTACATGTGTATAAATAAATTTTGATAAATATTTCTTTTATAATTTCTCAAGTTTACATGTTAATTTTTAATTATTCATAATTCTAGGGTCAATAATATTTCTTTGCTTTTTTTATTAACGCCAATAAAGATGACTAAAGTATTTTATATGAAGGCCCAGAAAGCTCTGGGTAAAAGACCTATTTTGGCTCTGAGAGAGGAAGATAGTAAAATTGTAGATAGGCTTAGCAATATAGAGGGTCAGAATGGGAGAGATAAATCTAGCCTGTATCCTACACTTTATTCCTCCTCTCACTATACAACTGAAGAATTGGAATTGAAGGTCATCTAGTAAAACTCAAACTATTCATTGTTAGAAACAGAAAAAAAATATTTGATCATCTTCTGGACTCATTGGGTTTCATATTCATTGCAAATTGTTTTTTTTATAGGAAATAAAACTAAATAATAACTATTTAAAAGTCATTTCTACATAACAGAATAGTTTTTATGACAAAATTTCTAATAGTATATGCACATAAATGTTTAGGGTTATGAATAAATGAATGAACAGGTGGCATCATTCTGAGTTTTAGATATTAATATTTTCATTGTGGAAGCAACCCAAAAACAACCATTGAAGATAAAATGCATGCTTAAGGCCAAATGCATGATCCATGTGTGAAATTAAGTTGGCATGATATATAGTTCCTATTTTAATGGGTTGCATAATTTAATTCATCAAAAAGATCTCTGCTTTGCCAAAGTCAGCTTCTCATTTAACCTTATCACATAGTTTGGAAAGAGCTTTCTTTGTTTCCTGAATGAGTTCTGCTTGATTTTTCGTGAATGCAGCCAAAATTGAAAGCATGACAGAGAGGTACATGGCAAAGAGAGGAATACAACTGTGAGCTCTACCAAATAATTATGAATTCAGAGGAATATTACATGCACTGTTGGAAGGGTCTAGAATTCCATTTTAGAAAGAACAGGGCATGTAAATAGCATCAATATGATTTTCAAAATACAAAATTGATCAAGTTAACAAGATTTTAAATGTACATTTTATTTACAATTATTATGTTAAAAGTATTTTATCTACTTTTCCATTTTTGATAATCAGCATCCATCAAATGTAATATTTTAAAAAATTAATTTACAAAAGCATTTATTTATAACTAAAAAGTCTACTAAATTTAGAGGTCTAATGGGTTATACAGTGTGCAGTTGACGAAACCCTTAACAATTTTTGAGAAAACATTTAATTCTATAATTTTAAATCAATGGTTTATATCTCTTACTGCCATGAAACTCTTTTAATAATTCCCATTAAATATTGGTAATAAACATACTCTATAGAAATTTTTTCTCTATTTTCTAATTGAAAATTTAGAATACATTTGTATCAAAATTTATGTCAAAGGAAGTTAGTACACTCTACAAAACTGTGTGACATATTGTAATCTATTTCCAATATTAGCAAAATCTTTGAAAAATGAAAGCACATATAATGCTATTTATCCCTGATACATTAAGATAAAATTGAACTTATAACAAAGTAATGTAAATAGAAAGGAAAAACAAATTTAAAAAGAGTGGATATAAAATGCAATAAAAATAAAGTGAATGAAATCATGATATGTTGGCAAGTGTTAGTTTCCACTAAGAAAAACCTTAATTATTTTTAAAGAGTTATGAGGAGGTGTGGGGAGGAATTAAGGGATATTGATGGTGAGAAATGTACACTGGTGGAGAGATTTGTGATGGAATACTGTATGAGTGAAACTTAATCATGAACAGTTTCTAATTTTATATCTCACAATGGTATAATAAAATAACAAAGTTATGAATGAGATCTTTCTACTCTTAAAATACTATAAATGGAACTTATAGGGTTCTCTTTTGTTTAAATCATGGAAATGTGGAGCCAGTCCTAAAACTTAATGCAAAAATCAAGGAAGAGATTGTCTGGCAAAATAGCTGATAGCACGGCATGCCTTCAGATTGCTTACAGCTGCATCATTCACATTTTGTTCTTTCTTTTTTATTTATTCACTTGTATTACTTGTATCACTTGTCTTCCTGTTGTTCATCCATTTGCTTGAGCGGGAACCAGTAACATCTCAATACATCCTGTCGCATTCTAGTGTAGCCCAAGGGCAACTGCTTGCTCCAGGAATATGAAGAGCCTCAAACAATTCTTTCAGGTCATGGGAATGAGCTTTATAATTGTTACTGGTTTTTGGCATATCAATATGATCGGGTAGCTTGCCAGGCTCTGCCATGTGGGTGGGATACTCTTGTAGTAGCATCTAATCTCCTGCATGTATTAATAACTGTGCGGCTGCAAAGCAGCCAAAGGAAATGGGGAAAGATCAGCTCTTCTGCTGGGTGGAGCTTCGACGAGCTGTGGAGTCCAGATGTTGAAAATGGCAGTCCTCATGGTGTGGGGATTCCTTTGGCTTCTTGAGAGGCTCTGCTGGGATGGTGGGCCAGGACTAGAACCTGCCTTCCCTCCTGGGCGCCTCATGATCAGCTGGGCACAGTGAGAGCTGGTAGCAGCTCTACCTCGTGTCTCTGAGTCTCTGGATCAGGCATACCTGAACTATAATAGTAGATTATTATTAATAATAGTAGATTATTATTTAAAAATTAAATGTGAGAATGATTTCATTTCAGTAATAGCAAAATATTATTGTACTGAAGTTTAGTTTTAAGTTCTTTTTGTGGTACCACAGTTGCATATGAATGAAAAGATGTGTACTATACTATTGACACTTAATAGAATGATATACTAAATAATTAAATTATTTCATTGCAGGGTTAAAGGAAAAGCAAATTCTTGAAAATTTACTAATGGCTCAATAATCAATGCAATATCATAAAATATATATAAATAATTTATCCTTGGATGATACTTTCAGATGATCATCTCTCATCTATATTAGAGCATTTATCACAGATAGGAAGTATCTATCTGTGATAAATGATTTAAAACTATTAAATAACAAGATTTTTAATCATGTTTCCTAAAGAAAGCCTAAGAAAGTTAGGCTTTCTTTACTAACAACCATCTCGAAGGAAGGGTGGTCTGCACTATACCTGGCAATAATAAAGGGCTTTATCAAATTCTAATAGAACTTTACAATATTGTCTAGATAGGATTTCTATATTCAGTTTGCCATACTTTCTAGTTTACCATTATTTTGTTTCTGTTTTTGTGTTGAGGCCACATCTAACAATGCTCAGGAGTTACTCATGGTACTGCACTCAGATTCATGCCTGACAGTGCTACAGGGACTATATAGAATTCCTAATTGAACTTGGGTAGGTTCCATATAAGGCCAGGATCTATCTTTCCAGTCTCTAATTTGCCAATTTTTTTTCAGTCACCTGGAATTAAGTTATTCATGATTAGATTCCCTCTCATCACAACTCCACCCAGCAGACCAGACTATTACAGCCGGATCGCGCAGCCTCTAGCGGCTGCCCGGTTCATCTATAAATGCTTTATTTAAAGGTGACTACAACAGTATGCCACCTGCACAGCAAGCCTGGAAAGCTGCTCATGTAGTATTTGATATGCCAAATACCAGTAACATTTATATTAGGTCATTCCCGTGAGCTAATATAATGGTTTGAGGCTCTCTATGTTCCTGGAGCAAGCGGATGCCTTTGGGTTCTACTAGCATGAGACAGGACATATGGAGATATTACTGGTGCCCGCTCTAGCAAATAGATGATTAACGGGAAGATAGTGATAGTGATGATTAGATTCTAGGCATACAGTGTTTCAACACTGATCTCTTCACCAATGTTGACTTCCTTCCACCAATGCACCTCCTCCCTTCCATTTATCCAATTGCCTGTAGCCCTCCTTTTATAAGATGCATGCTGTTGTCTGTTGTTAATACATTTTTTGCAATGTAATTCACAGTATTGTTGCAGTGTTTCATACATTACATTTTACCATCTTTCAGCACCACCTTCTCTCCCCCATTGGGCTGAATGCTTCCCTCCAAAATAGATATCGCCCCCTTCCTCCCCCAAAACCAACTCCCAACAATAGGTTTGTTTCCCACTGAATACCAGTTTTTATATTCTTTTTTTAATTTGAATATTAAATGGAATTTTTGGAGATAGTATTATTTATGATATTGGTAATAGTAATGTTTTAGACTTATAGTATTGCCATACCACACCCATCACCAGAGTATCACCTTCCATCAACCACAATCTTTGGTTTCCCTCTCACTTAGAAATCCCAGACTTTACATTTTTAGCTCTATAAACAAGCTTTGAAAGATGTTATAAACCACTTTTAAAAATTCCCTGGCTGAAGGAGTAAGTCCTAAGTTCAGAGCCAGGAGGAAACCCCTAAGGATCACCAGGTGTGATCCCCCCCAAAAAAAATTCCCTGGCTGGGCTGGAACAAAGAGAGTAAGGCAGGTAAGATGTTTGCCTTGCAACCGAATGACTAAAGTTTGATCCTTGACATACCATTGGTCCGATAAGAACCACCAATTATAATTCCTGATTGCAGAGCCAGGAGTAATCCATGAGAACCATTAGTTTGACCCTAAAAGTAAAAAAAAAATCTTTTTTATTTCTTTATGTTTTAAGTAAGTAAAAGATCATTGGATTTGTCTTTATATTTAACTCTCTCTCAGCCCTTAAGTTGTATCAAGTAACAGAAACTACTACTACTACTACTACTACTACTACTACTACTACTACTACTACTACTGCTGCTGCTGCTGCTGCTGCTGCTGCTACTGCTACTGCTACTACTGTTACTACCTCTACTACTGCTGCTGCTACTACTACTACTACTGCTGCTGTTACTGATACTGCTACCCCTGCTACTACTACTATTTCAACTTATCTCTTATGAGAGTAGTATTTCATTGTTTAATTGTGTCACAGTTTCTTTAACTACTTTTCAGTTCTTCGTTGCTTAAGTTGATTTCTGAAACAGCTGGGAAATTTTGACCAGAAGTTTCTACAGTTTTGGGATAGATGTCAAAAAGTGGAAATTCTCAGACATATACAAAATTAATTCTTAATTGTTTAACAAATTTCCATATATTTTGCCATTATAGATGAACAAGAAAACATTCCACCAACAGGATAATCTTTTTCCCTCTGTTCCCACCAGTGTTGGCTATTTCTATAGTTATTCTTACTAGTTTGATGAAATACTCATTATTTTTTTTAATTCATGTTTCTTTAATAATTAGTGACGACACTCTTTTATGTAACTATTGAACACCCATAAGCCTTTTTTGATCAGCTATTTCCTTTCTTAATTTTTTGATGAGGTGTTTGGAGCCTAAAGTAAGTTGAGGGTTAAAATTAGTTTGTGATTTAGGATTAGGGTTTGAGTTAGGAACTAACTTTTTCATGTGCTGAAAAATGACAATGAAGGTAGGCTAAAGAGCAAAGGTAGGCTAAATAACAATATTAAATTTGTAGTAATTGAAGATTTAGAAGTCAGCTAGGATAAGCTTCAATATTAAATTTAGTGATAGAGTTAGGATTAGGGTTAGGGTTCTAGTTTAGATTTGACTAAAGTTGAAGTTGAAAATGACAGAATTAGGGGTTAATTTTAAATTTCAAGAAATTGGCAGTGCTATCTTAAGTCTAGGATAAAGCTAAATATTAGGATTATAATTAGAATTAGTGTTTATATTTGATTATGGTTGGAATTTAAAATGAAAGTTAGGATTTGGGAGACTGTAAGAATGAGGTCATTGATAAGGTTAGGCCTGGGCTCATGTAGGGGATATTGTTAGAATTAGATCAGCATAAAAGTTTACATTGGGTTTTGGATCAGGTTAGGTTTTATTTAGAGTTAGAGTTTAGGTATGGCTATGGGAGAATTAGAAATTGAAAGTAAGAAAATGAGCAAATGTTAAATTTAGGTTAATTGCTATTATTATTCCTGGATTAGTCTATGCATTAGTAAAAGGGTTAAGATTGCAGTTAGGATTTTGATTTGGGTGCACTACGTTCAAAATTAAAAATGAAATATCAAACAAATAGTGCAGAATATTAGAAGTCTGCACTCCAAATGGCTACCCCAAACCCTAATACTCCATATGGTTTACAAGCTCTTCCAGGAGTGTTCTCTGAGCACAGAGCTAGAAGTAAGCCCTGAGTACTGCTGCATGTTCGTTCCCCCATTTAGATATTAGGGCAATATTAAATGTAAGGTAATGATAGTCTTAAGCTTAGATGGGTAAGGGTTAATACAACTGTTGAGATATGGTTCAAGTTAGAATAAGGGTGTGGGTATAACTATAGTAGAAGAAAGAAAGAAAGAAAGAAAGAAAGAAAGAAAGAAAGAAAGAAAGAAAGAAAGAAAGAAAGAAAGAAAGAAAGAAAGAAAGAAAGAAAGAAAGAAAGAAAGAAAGAAAGAAAGAAAGAAAGAAAGAAAGAAAGAAAGAAAGAAAGAATGAAAGAAAGAAAGAAAGAAAGAAAGAAAGAATGAATGAAAGAAAGAAAGAAGGAAAGAAGGAAAGAAGGAAGGAAGGAAGGAAAGAAAGAAAGAAAGAAAGAAAGAAAGAAAGAAAGAAAGAAAGAAAGAAAGAAAGAAAGAAAGAAAGAAAGAAAGAAAGAAAGAAAGAAAGAAAGAAAGATAAAGAGAGAGAAAGAAAACAATAAAATTAGCATTGGGCAAATGTTAAATGTAGGGTAATTAGGGTGTCTCCTAATTTGTTTAATAGCATTAGGATAATGTTGGAATTAGAATTAGGATAAAGTTTAGGATTACTTTTGGTTGAGTTTGAAAATAAAAACATAAATTAGGGTAAATGTTAAATATAAGCTAATTGATAGAAGGCATAAGTTAAGGAATGAATAACTATAAGAATTGCATTAAAATTTTCCCAAACCCCTGCAATTTTAATATATTAAATACAAATAATTAAAACAGGAACATAAAGGGAATTTAACTGAAGACTAACACTAAATATAGGCATTCATATATTTAATTGATTACAATATAAACTTGATCACTTGATCACTTGAATCCCGTTATTCATCGATTTGCCTCGAGCGGGGCGCCAGTAACATTTCCATTGGACCCTATCAAGTGCCAATGTAGCCCAATGGCATCTGGTGGATTCAGGAATATAAAGAGCCTCAAACCGTTGCTTCAGGGTCTTTATAAGGAAGTCTGACCATCTTGTAGGTGGGCGGCCACGTGATCTTTTGACATCCCGTGGGATCTAGTGGGTAATGGCTCTAGTCCAGCGGTTGTCTCTAAATCGCATTACATGTCCAGCCCATCTGATTTTCAATGCCTTGGCAAACGAGACAGCGTCCCTGATTCTGGAATAGCGATGGAGGTCAGAACTCCGGATTCCTTCTCTCACTTGAGTGAGGCGTGATATTCCAAGCATAGCTCTTTTGATTCCTCTCTGGGAGACCCAAATAGCATTCTCATCCTGCTTTCGTAGGTCCCAGGTCTCTGAGGCGTATGTTAATGCAGAGAGAACGGTGGAGTCAAAGAGATGTTCCCGGAGCTGGAGGTTCTTTGACCTTTTAGCTATTTCTTCCATGCCTTTGAAGTCATTCCATGCTGCTCTCTTCCTCCTGCGCGCCAGGTTTTAGGTCGCTCATCATGTTGATTTCTCGACCTAGGTACACATAACTGCTGCATTATAAACTATTTTTTAAAATATAAACTATTTTTGAAAAATGAAAAATCATGACTGATTTGAAATCACTATATTTCTAGTATATCTTCACCTCAAATTTTGGATATGGTTCTTAATCTGTATTGATATTTTCCCCACCCCAATTTGTATTGATATCTTATTACTTAAACACTCTATCAAAATATTAAAGCTTGAAGTCGGGATATAAGTAAATGCCAATAGATAAAATGAAAACTATATGAATCTATATGAATATTTTTAATAACAGAAACCATTGAAGTAGAGAAACTATTTTAAGTAATCTTTGTTAAAGTACTTGAAACTGTTCACATAGTTAACTAAAAGTGGAGAGACATCAAAACTAAAAAAATATCAGTATTTATAAGATTGAACTTCATAGCACAGAGCAAAAGAAATGTCTCTTTGTGCTGATACATGGATGACACTCTGTGAATATCACTTCTGGATCTATGTCAAGTCAATAATATTATTATTCTGAAACAAACTCTAAAAACTCCAAACCTGGCTCAGGCAAATGCTACTCCAACCAAAATAGTCAGACAGAGCTGCCATTTCTTGTGCATCTCTGGATTTCAGAAATAAGAGGAAAAGCGTGGAAAGACATATTTACAAACTCACTATATGTGCCTGGATACATCAAGTTTACATATTCTTTTCTTAGAACTTTGGTGCCAGAAAGTGGATGCAAATGTAAAGACAAAACTATTGTGCATCTTTTTTCACAGTAAACTCATGGAGTCTGACTTTAAAAAGCAGTGCATACCTCAGAAGATTGTTTAATGTTTTAGTTGACCTTACCAGTCTGACTCAGTTTGAGGGCTGTGTGTGATTTCAGAAAACTCCCATAATAAATCATGGAAGTGAAATGAGAAAAATTATATTACCATCCTGGAACTTCTGTAATAAACTGCTAACACCCTGATGATTTAAAACAACAGAAACTTGGGGCTAGAGTGATAGCACAGCGAGTAGGGCATTGACCTTTCAAGCAGCTGTCCCGGGTTCAATCCTCGGCACCCCATATTGTTCCCTGAGCACCGCCAGGCATAATTCCTGAGTGTAGAGCCAGTAGTAACACCTGAACATTGCTGGGTGTGAGCCAAATAGCAAAAATAAATAAATAAACAAATAAACAAAGAAACAAAGAAAGAAATGAAGGAATGAATGAGTAAATGAATAAATATGTAAAGAGATGATGGATAGATGATAGATAAATAGATAGACAGTAGATAGATAAACAGACAGACAAATAAGTGAAAATAAATAAATAAATGAATGAATACATGAATGAATGAATGCATGAATGAATGAGTAAAATAGATAGACAGACAGGTAGACAGACAGACAGATAGACAGACAGACAGACAGAGAGATATACAGATAGACAGATAGACAGATAGACAGACAGATAGATAGTTAGACAGACAGACAGACAGAGAGAGACACAGACAGACAGACAGGCAGACAGACAGACAGACAGACAGACAGACAGAGAGATAGACAGATAGACAGATAGACAGACAGATAGATAGTTAGACAGACAGAGAGACAGAGAGACAGACAGACAGACAGACAGACAGACAGACAGACAGACAGACAGACAGACAGACAGACAGACAGACAGACAGACAGACAGACAGATAGATAGATAGATAGATAGATAGATAGATAGATAGATAGATAGATAGATAGATAGATAGATAATAGATAGATAGAGATAGAGAGATAAACAGAGAGAGATAGAGAGATAGAGAGAGAGGGATGGATGGATGGATGATGACAGATTGTCAAGGAAAACAGGAACATAAAATAGTTAAAGTGAAGGGGAACTTAACTGAAGACTAATACTAAATTTGGAATAAAATTGCATATATATATTTATTTAGAGAGAGAGAGAGAGAGAGAGAGAGAGAGAACAGTCAAAGTGACCAGGTACCTGAAAATTATATTCCAGATTTTGTGGAATATACAAAATCATGATTTTTGGATTTGTTTTGTTTTGGGGCCATATCTAGGGTGCTCAGGGTTTGTTTCTAGATCAACACTCAAGGATCAGTCCTGAGGATGCCTTGGAGTGCTCAGGGATCCAAGAGAGGGAATTTGCATGTTAGGCAAGTGACTTATCCGTTAGACTATCCCTCTGGCCACTGAAATTAGATATTTAATTGAGAAAGTTCCTAAAAAAAGAAAAGCTGATTTTTTTCAGACTTTCCTTGAGAATTAAATCATTAAATATGAAAATAGAGATATTATTTAAAGAGACTTATAAACATAATAAAACAAAAAGTTTGGAAAATATTTTCTCCTCATACTCAAGAGAGAGAAGAAAGAAACAAGAGTGAAAGAGAAAAATAATTCAGAACATGATTTTCTAAGTAAAACATGTTCTAAGTAAAAGCATGTTCAAGTAAAGCATGTTCTAAGTAAAAGAGTGTCCAAACAAACTTTGGGTAAGGACTCTAGTATATGTGATGGTCTAGTAAAAAAAATCAATCATGCACTATGCAGCAAATTCCAAGGATAGAAATGGAATCATACTCACAGTAGTGAAGCCAAAGAGGTGGAGACGAAGATTGGAAACTAAGCTAGAATGAGAATCTGCTCACATGGATTACCCATAATAACAGGGAGGAATGCTTGTTCTAGTAATTGTGCGATTATTTTGATAACTAACTCCCTCAATGGGCCTTCACTGCAATTTTGCTTGTTTCCTCTCATTTCAAGGGCAGAGCCCAGCAGAACACTCTGCTCCACAGAATGGAAAGGGAGGAACTTTGCTGAATCCCTGTTATCAGGGTTGACTTCGCCACTGCAGTGAGACTAGATAAAAGGTAGAAGTATATTGATACTGATAGGTTTACTCATTAACCTTAGAATCTAATAGAATTTTTTTGCTTAGGATTAGCATCTGCTTGGGACCTGTAACTACTTTGTGTTTTTCAGTTTCTCCATTTTGGAATGGGAAGGACTCTCTGAAATCTGTCAAACTCTTACATTTAGGAAAAGATGTCATTCTCTGGTTTCACAGATTCACAGCTTGAGAAAAAATCTTGTCGAGGGAGGAATCATAGCTATAGTTGAGCTATAGTTGCGCCCAGGCTAATTTCAATAATATTTAGATCAGACTTTAGATATTAGAGCAGGTGTTGGAATTTCATATGATGTTAGGCTGATAGGAAGGAATGGATGTATTTGCATGTGAAAAGGATATGTATTTGTAGAAGTCATTGGCTAAGTGTTAAGGACTGCATGCCTCTCTATTAAAGTTCATATATGATTTTATTACAAATGCAATCAAGGTCATTTTAAAAATTCGTTGGCTCTACTATATACAATTCATAAACCGGCAGCATTCAAACTAGCATGTAGCAGATGCTACAAGATGCACAAAATGGAAGATATTTATAAAGACAAAGAAGGTGAGACTAGATCAAGAACAAAGGAGAGAAGTATTGTTTAAACAGTTACATTCCATTAGGGGCAATTGAGGGACAGAGGTAAGTTCTCAGTATGGAATTGCAATGGCAGAAATAATTGTAGAACTAAGAGGACTTTTTGCATTGATATTATTTTCAGTATTATTAAAGCAATTTTTTTCATAGTTTTCCATTTTTAATATAACATACAATTCATGCAACTTAAATGGAGCTGTAAATGAGAAATATGACCACATTTTGCATTCTTTCTTCTTTGTCAAACTGAGGTAGATTTCTGGGAACAGAGAAAAGATTAAGGGGTTGGTTTGTTGCCCAGAATCTAACTTTAACATTGCATGCTATATGCACACTCCCAGGACTGAAAAAATGAGCTTGAAGGCAGTGTAGTCTGTGAGTCTGTGTGTCCATGAGTCTGTGAGGCAGGGTAGTCAGTGTAGTCTGTGAGTCTGTGCTATATTTAGACTAAAAAAGGAAGGATGGAAAAAAAGGAAGGAAGGAAGGAAGGAAGTAAGGAGGGAGGGAGGGAAGGACGGAAGGAGGGAGGAAGGGAGGGAAGGAAGGATGGAAGGAAGGAAGGAGGGAAGGAAGGAGGGAGGAAGGAAGGAGTGAAGGGAGGAAGGAAGGAAGGAAGGAGGGAAAGAAGGAAGGAAGGAGGGAAAGAAGGAAGGAAGGAGGGAAAGAAGGAAGGAAGGAAGGTAGGAGGGAAGGAAGGAAGGAAGGAAAGAGGGAAGGAAGGAAGAAAGGAGGGAAAGAAGGAAGGAAGAAAGGTAGGAGGGAAGGAAGGAAGGAAGGAAGAAAGGAAGGAAAGAAGGAAGGAAGAAAGGTAGGAGGGAAGGAAGGAAGGAAAGAGGGAAGGAAGGAAGGAAGGATGGAATGAGGGAAAGAAGGAAGGAAGGAGGGAAAGAAGGAAGGAAGGAGGGAAAGAAGGAAGGAAGGAAGGTAGGAGGGAAGGAAGGAAGGAGGGAAGAAAGGAAGGAAAACAGGCCATTCCTTATGAATTTATACATGAGCAGTGGCGCATGTATTGATTCATCCATAAATTGTTAAAGTTAAATTTGTCTGATTGGACCAGATAGAATTTATCAATGCTTTTATACTGATAAAAACACATGACGGATGTGACTGTTCAATTGTGTCTATAAAACAGTGACAGCACTAAGAATATTTGTGAACTCATACCACATGACCCTATTACATGGACCAGATTTTCTTCCTTTTTGAAGCTTACTTTATATCTGTAATGACCAAACTCATTTCCAAACTTTTAAGTTGTTTATTGAAAACAATGTTCTTTATTTCTACTCAGCTCTATCTGCAATGTGGAGGTGTCAGAGTCCTCCACCAGAAACCAATCAACCTGGTAAATTGATCTTGAATTCCTAGTATTTAAGATTGCAAAAATATAACATGGTTTAAGTTACCCAGTCTGTGTTATAGAACTACAGTTCAACTATTTATTTTAAAATTTATTTTTCTTTATGAAGAAATAGTAACATTCTAGTAAATGTTTGATATTTAAGATAGCCTTCTGAAGCATTAGGTCTAGAAGTATCACTGTATCACTGTCTTCCCTTTCATCACCGATTTGCTCGACCGTGCCCCAGTAACATCTCCATATGTCCTGTCTCATGCTAGTAGAACCCAAGGGCATCTAGTTCCTGCTTGCTCCAGGAACATAAAGAGCCTCAATCCATTCGAATGAGGTCTATAATTGTTACTGGTATATGGCATATCAAATACAACACAGGTAGCTTGCCAGGCTCTGCTGTGCAGGTAGCATACTCTTGTAGTCATCTCTAAGTCCAGCATTTATTGATGAACTGCATAGCCGCAAGCTGGGCTGTGATAGGCTGGTCTGCTGGGTGGACTTCTGACAAGAGAGAAGTCCGGATGTGGAAAATGGAGGCCCTCATGGAGTGGGGGTCGTCTGGCTTGTTGCAAGGCTCTGCTGGGGTGGCAGGCCAGGGCTAGAGCCCGCCATCCCTCCTGGGTGCCTCTTGAGTAGCTGGGCACAGGGAGAGCAAGTAGCAGCTCTGCCCCATGTCTGTGAGTCTCTGGACTGCCATACCTGAGCCGGATTTAAAAAAAAGACTGCTGCAGGGTGGAATTCAATGAGCCAGGCTATAATAGGCTTGTCTGCTGGGTGGAGTTCTGAAGAGAAAGAAGTCCGGATGTGGAAAATGGAGGCCCTCATGGAGTGGGGGTCGTCTGGCTTGTTGCAAGGCTCTGCTGGGGTGGTGGGCCAGGGCTAGAGCCCGCCATCCCTCCTGGGCACCTCTTGAGTGGCTGGGCACAGGGAGAGCAAGTAGCAGCTCTGCCCCATGTCTGTGAGTCTCTAGAAATATTGAAATAATATTGTATAATATTTTGTGTCTGATGTGATCTTTCTGGTTGGCAGCTGGCCACTTTTCTTTGCATAGCCTTCCATGACTAGAAGGGAGAAAACTAGTCAGGTATTTGTAATCCAAATTCTACTCCTGATGGCTCTGAACCTGTTACTTACTCACCTCTCAGAGTTCCCATTCCAGTCACAATGGGAATTTTTTCTTCAATAAATTTAGGTTATAGGATACAATTATTAGTTCACTGCAATTAGCAGATACAAGTCCAAACGTTTAATTCATCAGATTTTTGTTATATGACCATCTCTATATTTCTTCATATGTTAATACATTTAAATGCATTCTATCTCTACCCATATTTTTCTATGAAAAGCATCGAAACTGGTGAAAATGTCAGTATTAGAACTTTCCTGAGTAAAATATGTAAATCATACTGATGCAGCTAAGGCAGCAGCAGCAGTGGGGGTCTCTGTTAGCAATTCCCAGGATCTTCAATATCTTGGAGAATGAAAACATTGAATAACAAAGACATTCTGACTCAGTTTTTATGTAGAAAAGATTATTGGAAAGTAGAAGAGAAAGGAAAGGACTCCATTTGCAGAGAGGAGCTTATTATAGGATTAAGTTGAAAGTAAGTTTAGTGTTAGCCTTTTTATAGGCACCTTTGCATTGTTTTAATTCTCAGGGTGGGTCAGGTTGGTTTGAATCTTTCTGGCCATCTAACTCAGGGATTGTTCATTATCTTTGTCTTGTGACTCCCTAGTTAGGGACACAATACCATGATCCTTGGAGCTCCAGGAATGTTAAAGGTCACTGTATCACTGTCTTCCCGTTGTTCTCTCGATTTGCTTGAGCAATTAGGACCTTAGGAATGAGGTGTGGTAGGTTGATGGGGGAGAAATGGAACTGCGGTGGAGGGGAAACTTCGGTCTTTCTCTGGTCGGCCTGGAAAGGCCAACAGAGGCTTCCTCTCAATAATGGCTTTATTTCTATTATTAGCTGTTTTATTTTCCTCTATGTTGCCAGAATAAACTTATAAACTTTTCTCTTCTTTTGATAATCACCTATTACATTTGAGAATCAGGTCATATGCATAATTGCATTGTTTTTTTTTTTTTGCTTTTTGGGTCACACCCAGCAATGCTCAGGGATTTCTCCTGGCTCTGCACTCAGGAATTACTCCTGGCGATGCTTGGGGGACCATATGGGATGCCGGGGATCGAACCCAGGCCTGTACAGGCCGGACAGCGTACAAGCCAAACGCCCTACCCGCTGTTCTATCGCCTCCGGGCCCCTGCATTGTTTTTTAAATGCACATACACTCTTATGTTGTATGTGCATGTGTCTAAATTTTGCACTTCTATATGAAATTTGCTAGAAGTCAGCAAGATACAGTAGATTATAAATCATGTCATTTGGGACTATTTATTCCCTTTTTATTATCGTTTGAATAAGTACATTTTCTGAGATAAAACTATGACCTTAACAGATATTATTCGAGGCTCATAATTCAAATATAGTTAAATTCTGGACAGGAAAAAATGACTATCTCCCCATGTCAGTTAGAGAAAGACAATTCAATAATACTTTTTCTACACCTAGTATCATATTGAACTATATTTGTGTCAGCTGATTTTCCTAAAGAAGGGACCCCTCTATTTTTATTGCACAAACTACTTTAATGGATTTTGCCAAATTTCTGATAAATGTACAATCCCTGTCATTAAAGAGTTAATTTTTTAAATCAGTGCTAAAGTGTGACTTCAGAAATCCCACAGGAATTTGATTTATATTCTTTCTTTAAGCAGCTGCCTGAAATGCTTATCTGACCTACCCTTAGACAACATCTGTTTCTTTAGAAAGGTCCTCAGAGCATTTCTTTAAATACTGGAAGTAAAATTATCTAATTCAATGCACTTGTCTTTGAATTTATTTTAAGTCTGCTTAGGGCAAAAGTCAGTGTAAATAGATATGTGAGATCATCCACCAATCTAGTTCTGACTAAATTATAGAAATTCTTTCTTGAACAATGTTATTGTATAATAGCTTTAGAGTTATTCAAAAAGTCAAATGAAAACAAATTTAGGCCTATCATTGTTTCTAATCCCAGAGTCTCAGTGCAAATCTGATGTATCAGCATGTTTCTGGTATTTCATTACGTATTCAGAGATTTATTAAATTCTAAAGGCATCATAACCATTGGTTCTGGCAGATTCATTGTTCTTGAAAAATTGCTGAAGATATACAAGAACTACTTCACACAGGCAACTGTGACTTCTAAATATTTCACTTGCCTCTTAGCAATTTTCAACTATATTCCTCAATGAATTAATTAATGAGAGAGATAAATAACCAGGGTAAACATACGCTTTAGTTTACTAGGGCTTCAGTAACAAATATAAATTATGTTGTAGAAACAACAGTATTTTATATTCCCCTCAGTCTGAAGACTAGACATACAAGACTAAGGTGCTGGCAGAGTTCTCTTCTTCTGAGCTCTGTCTTAGATATAGATGGCTACCTTATCTTCTTATCATATGATAAGATCATATCATATGATAAGATATGATCATATCTACAGTAGATACACATTGATGGCATTTTTTGTGTATCAAAATCCCTCTATTAATGGCACTAAGAAGAGGATTTCCGGGTTGATTATAATAGTTTTGTTATAATTCACTCACCTCTTTAAACAAACTAATTTCAATAAGAGTCACACTTTGATTAAAGCTTCAACATAGGGATTTCGGTGGAATACAATTCAATTATAAGAATATAGTCGTGTTACATAAATTCAGATGCTTCTGAGGGTGAAAGGGAGAAATATGATACTTCCACATAATTGATATCGATTGAATTGAATTTTCCTACTCTGATCATCCTTCACTTAGAACTTTATAAAGCTCATTCACAATAGATCATTTAGTTCTTAAAGGTGCTTTCCTGTTAGTTTCTTTGAAATTCTAACAAGTTCATTGTCCATGGAGTCTCAAGTTGTGATAAAATCTCTTTAGCTGAGATTCCTCAGAATCTGAGAGGAACTGCTTTTTCCAGTATGTCAAGATTAGAAGAGGAAGTATGAGAGTTTTCACAAATTATCTCTTCAGCTTTTTTTAAGCATACTTTGTGTTATATAAGGTATTCATTTATTTTTATTCTTCATTGATTCTTCTGAAATATGCAGAAAGACATGCCCTTGGAAAGTATAATACATCCACCATGCCAAATTCTGTTTTATGTTTTCTATAGTTTGGCTTTAGTAAATATTTTCAAGAATATTTTGCTATATCAATAATTACCTTGTACTTTATGCTTTTTGTGGAGGATCTCCACAGTGGTGTGGAACTCTGGAGAATTTCCCAACTATACTGAGCTTGAAGGACTGGTATTTAATTGCTCAATCATGTTTCTGGGTGCAGTGGAACTGAGGAGACCATGAGGAGACAGAATTCAGGACATCATGAATGCCAGGCATTTACTTTGACCTTTAAGTTATCTCCCAAGCCTAATAGTACCCTTTTTTTGTTTTACTGATCCAGAAGAACTTTTTCAATATTTTACCTTCCACATTTAAAAATATAATAAGCATACACAAATCACGTATTATGCCTTGCAGGAGTAGGAAAAGAGTAAAAGAGATAAGAGTCTTGCCTTGTACAAAGCTGTCCTAGGTTCAATGCCCAACACTCATCTATCTTCTAAGTACCAGCAAGAGTCATTCCCAAGTGCAGAGCCAGGAACACCTAGAATGTGGCCTCAAAATAAAAATAAATAAATGTATTTCACCAATAATACAGAAAAATACCTAATGGAAACTGATAGTTATTAAAGCATTAATTAAACAAATGTGTAATCACCATAAGTGGAAAGTGCTAATACATATATATACACGCACTATATAAGAACACATATATGTGTATCAAATTCATATATGTGTACACATGTATATATGTGCATGTGTGTATGTGTAAGGAAGAAACAGAGATAGAGGCAACCAATTTTTATTATCAAAATTCTTTAACACACATACAAGGGAGAACTACACATACGCATACAAAAAGAATATATTATTTGATAACTTTGGAAGTTCCATAATTGTCTCTCATTAGGAATTTATAAATGACATAGAACTTAATTAAATACCATTTAATTCTATGCCATATAAATGGCATAGAATTTAGTTTCTCAAATATAATTTCAAGTTATACTTCTTTATCTTTATTTTAGTAGGAACATTGATATAGGAAATTTTCTTTTTGATCACTGAAAGTGCTAAGTACTATCCACCGTGCACAAAATCACTGCATTTAAGGAAATTTCTATACTAAAAAGTCTAATTAAAATTTTTCATTTTATTAATCTTTAAATCTACTTTATTATGCCCAGCATTTCCTAAGTCTTGTTTTAATAGAGTATAAGTCTGGGTGGAGATTAGCAATCTTAAAAAGTGCTGGAATTGTTCCTCAGATTTAAACTTCAGAATTTCTTCATGTAGCTATTGAACTATTGGACTAATTATTGGAATGTTATCCTACAAGACTATTATATGAAATCTTAAATCATTTTTGTCTGGAATATAGAGCCCTATTATGTATTAAAATATTGGCATATAATACAGAATAATAGAAACAAAACCTTGCAAAGGAAGCACTTAGGATGAATAAACAATTAAAAACAAAGGAAAAAATACCTGAAGTTTTAAGCTTTTTAATATGAATAGAAAATAAAGTAGTATTAAACAGGAATGATGATATATAACAATGTTAGGTCTGAGATTGTAATGGGAATGTTTGTTATTTTCTTGGAATTGCTTTAACAAATTCCATAAATGTGTTACTTAAAGGGAATTTATTTTCTAATATTAAAGGGAATTTATTTTCTAATACTGCTTAAGATCAGATATCCTAAATAAAAGTTTTGGTAGAGTGTTAGCACTCTAAAGGTTCTAAAGGGGAGCCTACTTGACTTTGTTCCAAATGCTCATTGGCTAGTATCAACATAAGTTATACAACTTCCTTTATCTTCTAATACATCTCCTGCCATATAACACATTCAATGTTGTTAAAAATCAAAACAAACAGAAAAGTTTCCATTGTCTTTTCATTGTATTTGATTCTAATTGTCTATCTCTGTATAATGACATGCCATCTCTACATCTTAATATGCATACCCAAGCTATTTTCCTATAAAGGTTTGATTCATAGGTTCAGAATTTTAGAATGTGAATAGAGATTACTGAGTAGTTCACCAATAGAATCTTTATAAATTTGTCCAATAGAAATTTGGACAAATTGACATCAAATGAGATATAATGTATACATTAAATAAGCATGTTTAGTATTCTAGTTTTTTCTACCTAGTAGTAATATGTTGTAACATGTTTTCACTATTTGAATATGTATTTACTTATTATTTATTTATATTTGTGTCTACCCAATAATTAATTCTATGAAATGTGATTGGATACCTGGTAGATGAGTATACCAGGCTTTGAGATATAGAGTAGCTGCAAAGCAGCTGCGCCTTATGGGAAGAGCCAGCAGCAGTTCTTTCTGGTGTCTGTGTTCCTGGATCATGGCTAACTGCACCAGCAACAGTTCTGAGCAGGCCCATAGGGCCTTCTGGAGGGACTGAGGTCTGGGGGAGGGGCCCCAGCTCCAGCTCCACAGAAGCCCAGTGTGTTTAGCCTCCAAGACACACATACCTGGACTTGAAAGCATTTTTCTCCCTTGGATGGTGCTCTGACGAGCTGTGGTGTCCAGAAAAGGGCTGGTACGTGGTACATGAGGTTCCTCTGGCTTGCGGGGTTCTATTGGGTGGCAGACAAAGGCCAGGACCTGTCCCCACTCCAGGCACCTCATGGTGAGCCTAGAAGCAGGCAGCAGCTCTCCGTGCATTTGTGTTCCTGGATTATGCATTTAAAAATTTTAATTATGATTCAAATCATCAGTGCTTGGGGTACCAGGTATGGAATCTCTGAGCTTCTGCACTGAATGCATGAGCTTCAGATCATTGACATAACTTCTCAGTCCCTATTTATGAAGCATTTTATTACTAAACTAAATATTGATATAAAACAATAATCAGTGATAGAATTCAGACACCTTAGTGCCTTTTTCCGTTTTGGGGGTCACACCCGGCGATGCTCAGAGGTTTCTTCTGGCTCTGCACTCAGTAATTACTACTGGAAATGCTTAGGGGACTATGTGGGATGATGAGTATCGGATGGGGTCAGCTGCATGCAAGGCAAACTCTGGACCCACTGCACTATTGCTCTGGTCCATTTTAGTACATGTCTTAACTGGTTGCATTGATTGCAAGATCACTGATACTGTTTACATATTTGTGTTGCCATGCTTTCTGTATTTTGTTACCTTCACCTACTGGTTTACAGAAGGTGCTCAAACTATGTTTGAAGGTTGCTGATGGCAGATCTAGGAAGACATATAGCACCTGGGATTGAATCCCAAGCATCCTGTAGGAAAAGCATGTATTCAAGCCTATGGGGCCAACTCTCCAGTCTCTCTGACCCTATCTGGATGATCTGGATTCCTTAAGAGGTATTATAGGAAAATGAAGTTGGAAATCTCTGGGATTTATCAAAAACATATTAGTAAAAATATTTAATGGAGATTTAAATACATTATCATAACTATGTAAAAGATTAACATTTTAGTATGTAATCATACACTATAATCAAAATAAAAGAATATGGCATGATTAAGAAATATCTTTAGCAAAATTTTAAAGGAATTCAATAATTCCAGCTCTGAAATATTTTTCTAGTGAAGGACCTCTTTGTTTCAGCAAGCAAATCTCTATGAGTTTGTATAAACTCACAAAAAGTGTAGCAGTGTGATTTGTAGTAACCCTTCCAATGGTTAGGCTGTGACTGAGAAGAATAGTTCTACAAAAAAAAAGAAAAGAAAAGAAAGAAAAGAAATGAGAAGAAAAAAAAGGAATACAGATGAAATGGAAGAACTTTAGTTTTTTAAAACAAGGGCCCAAGGCTATATACTTTTAGAGAAATTGGTCATATGTAATCTGTAGTAATAACATGAGTCACTTCTCATTGTACTTTTCATGTATGAAATGCTCATTTCTATATAATTAACTACATAATCACAAGAAACCAATCTTGCCAATTTCTGAATATATGGTAAAGCATTGGATTTGAGAGGTTGAACAGGGTTTAAGGTAATATTTTTGCATGTGGCCTAACTTGGATGAATTCTTGGTAAGTATGATCTTGTTATCTCAATGAGTGCAGTCAGAAGTAAACTCTGAGAACTCTTGGTTGGTCACAACACTAAAATAATGACATTACACACAACTTATATACATCTCTCTCTATAATATATAGAGAGTTATATACATATAAATATATATAAATTAATATGTATATATTTCTATGTGAATATATTATATATATATATTAAAGCTCTGTAACTCTCTAGCTAAAGTAGAATATAGACCCATGCTTATACAATAATCAATTTCCAAACCATTCTCAGAAGTACTGAAACTAAGTCACCATTATTATGCTGCTTTGTATAAAGGCCATTATGTCTTCTTGGATATCTGAATCCCTGCCACTATCTCATCTGAAAGTTGAATCTTCCATATTATTAAAAGAAAAATTCCACATGTTATCTGCTCCTTGGCTTATTCTAAAATAGTCAACTATTGGCCAACAAGAAAGTTTAAATCTCCTTCTGATACATAAGCCACACACATAAAAAAAGATTTTAGATATAATGGGAATAGATACGAATGAGGGCGAACAGGAATGTTAATTTCCTAGATTTGGTATGTTCAAAGATTGGCTGATATTTTACTCAATATATTTAAATAAGAACTGAAGTTCAATAAAAGGCACTGTTCTTCAATGACATAAAAGAATGATAAAAATAGTTTGCATTATAATTAAAAAGCATTAAAATATGTTATTGATTTATTTATAACAGTATATTTTATGAATTTTGCCTTTGATAAAAATGTGACTGATTAATAGAATTATAAAAAATATTTAGTGATACATTTTTAATATAACCGATACATTTTAATATATCATATATCTGAATCATCTATGGTCAGCTGCAGAGAAAATAATGAATTTATAATGTCTAATGACTTTACCATGCCTCTTAGTTGATTATTATAATTTCAATCATTTATATTTTAGTGGAAGAGCTATAATTTATTGAGAACACTACAAATAGCTTCAGGGCTTCTAATAAGAGCACTTAAATGGATATCCATTATACATTAGCTCTGATAGTTTTCTAATAGGAATAACCAAAGAGTCCTTTGGGGTGAATTTCTTTCAGATTAAACAAAAAAGACTTTCCTAACTCTTTTACCCCTGATTTTGTTCATGTTACCTCTCCCACAAATATGTAATAATTGACAACATCACTTATCAGGATGGAAGCCTACACTCCTATAGAACTTCCCGGATCCTTAAATATCAACACCAATACTGCAGCAGCTTAACTGTAGAACACGTGTTCGTTTTAAGAAATAGTCTAAACCAGCTGTTAATAGAGTATACTAGTGGGAAAAATGCAGATAGTGGTAAATGAATATTTGTTTACATAATTTCATGTGAAAAAGTCATAAATACTACTTATGACAGTTTCAAAAAGTTTTAAAATTTAATTATATCTCTCTATGCAAATAATTAAGAGAAAAATATATGCACATAGCATTGTGCAAGTTTATATTCCTTGGACCTTTTCCAGGCAGTTTTTCATTTGTATTAATAATCTGCCTGACATTAAAATACACTTTGAGCAGCAAATTTTTTACAAGCCATTGGTAATTAAACAAGAATCATTCCTGTGATATGGGACTCCAAATGTGTTTAAGATGCAAGGGAAAGCCTTTAATTAACTCCTTATAAATTTATGATGTGACAAGATATTGTCTGTTTCTGTTTCACAGGAGACCTCCCAGAGCCACGAGAGGCCCAGCTCGAGCTATTAGTTATCTTTCAGTGGCGGCAGAGCTACCGGAGAGTTGAATGGATCCTGAAGTATCTTGCTGCACATAAGAACAACTGCATAAAATATTAATCACTTCAGCTCCACATGTGAAATGTTACAAAAGAGAAAGTCAAAGAGGAAACGGGAAGAAACATCATGGGGTGCCATACATTAGCATCAACAAACCATTTCTAATGGCTAAAGAAAACGTGGTGGCCCAAGTCGCACATGCTAATCATTTTCAAACTTTCGTCATGGGTAAATCATGACCTCCCTACAGTTGGAAGCTCTGATATGAAAGGAAGAGGCTCTGTCCTAATGGGTAGAGTAAAGCAGCCTTAGTGACTATATAATATTTGAAACAACTTATCAAAAATAAAACAAAACATTAAACAGTGTCTGATGCATTTTTCATGCTGGTTGTGCAAGGAAGCTTTTTCCTTCAAATATAATGTTAGATGCTACATTTTTTTTTTTTGGGTCACACCGCCGATGCTCAGGGGTTACTCCTGGCTGTGCACTCAGGAATTACTCCTGGCGGTGCTCGGGGGACCATATGGGGTGCCGGGATTGAACCCAGGCCGACACAGGCCAGCCGCGTGCAAGGCAAACGCCCCTACCCGCTGGGCTATCGCTCCGCCCCCAGATGCTACAATTTTTAAGCAACGTATTTTGTTTAAGACATATTACAGGCCTTAAAGGCTGCTGTTATTATTTTTAGTTGGGTAAATTCACCAATAATATAAGAAATTCTGGAATTCTATTCCATTTCCTTTAAGCCACTTAGATTTAGCTCCCTTTTCTCAAGTAAAATCACTATTGAATTACCTAATGTACATTATGCCTGCATTAAAAAATGTTACTAGAAAGGACTCACCAGCACATCTGAAGATATGAGCATTTAATTAATCAGTATCATACATTTACAATGTAAAAGAAGAAAAATATATAATATTTAACAAAATTTAACATCATTTTAAAATGACTTTGTTAGAATCCAGTGTATATAGTGTAAAATATATGGCAAATATACACATTACATAATCAATTTAGGTTATATTACATTATATATGAAGTTTAATGTGAAATGACAACGACTCTTAACAAATAGAGGGAAAAGGTTTGCCTGTGCAAACACATTTAAGAAATACCTACCCCAAATAAACCTTCTAATCTTTATGAAATATTGCATACACAGTGAAGTGTTGGAGGACAGTTTTAGCTAACCTGGGAGTTTTGTTGTTTTGCCCACCCCCAGCTTAATCTTATTTAAGCCACAGTTCATTTTAATGAGACCTCTCTTCTATGTAAACACTGCTAGAGGGTGTGGCAGTTACAGAAGTCACCTTGATAGAATAACTTCTGACTTATACATCTACTAAGACTTCTATGTTTTCTAGATTGGGCACAGCTCCTCTTTTATACCCACTGCACCCAGTGTGGGACAATTAGAATTTACCAGGAGACTACCACCCTGGCTACGCTGAGACTATAGGAAGACTATAGGAAGGATCATACTAGTTTGCTCTAAGCAGGCGAGTGTGACCCTTTCAGTACAAGAGAACAAGATACTCAGAATCACCCTGGTGCAGATAACAATAAGAAGGACCTTCTGGGTACCATCTAGATTACATGAAGCTCATGAAGTTAAGATGTATTACTTTATATCAGCCCTCTCTCTCTCTCTCTCTCTCTCTCTCTCTCTCTCTCTCTCTCTCTCTCTCTCTCTCTCCTGTGTTTTACATAAGAGATAATCTTGGTAGAAAGGATTAGACCTTGGCATAACCTTTGTTTATACCTGCAATAGGGTGTGGCACTACACTCTGTTTAGAGTTCTTTGTTGACATGCCCCTCCCGGTTGGATTACTTCAGTGTATAGAAGTGGCTGACTTGAGGCTGCTTCACCGTTTGACTTTGGACCTTTTAGCCTTTTGCTTTTGGCTTTTTGCACTTTGGCCTTTTGCTCCTTCTTCTGGGTAGGACTCAGCTCGGGTGAGATCCTCTCTCTTTGGTGGGAGACTTAGGCTCTTTTGTATGGTCTAAGTTCGGACCAGAGGTAGAGTTTGTTCATTATATTGGAGTGCTGTGGAAGAGCTTTTGTACTATTAAAAGCCTTTTTTTGTGCGTTTTTCATCTGTTCCCCTGGCATCCTCGGGAGGTAGAGGAGAACTTCTGTCCTGACACTGTCGGGGACCCCCGCGGCCATTCCCTGACAATGAAGGATAAGTAGAATTGTAAATAAAAGGGGTTGACATGTATAAGAATTTTTATAGGTACATTAATGTAAACAAAAGTGAATTGAGGTTGGGAAGATAAGAGAAGATGGATAGAAAAAAGTGGACTATTGCTTATGAAATGCTCGAGCTGGCACCAGTAACATCACCATACATCCTGTTATGAGATAGTGTAGCCCAAGGGCATCTGCTCGCTCCAGGAACATGAAGAGCCACAAACCAATTCTTTTTCAGGTCATGGGAATGACATCTATAATTGTTACTGGTTTTTGGCATATCAAATACAACACAGGTAGCTTGTTAGGCTCTGCCATGTATGTGGTATATATTCTCAGTAATAGGCTCTCATCTCGTACATTTACTGATAAACTGCAATGGGGAGAGATCTACTTTTCTGTTTTCTTGTTGTTTATATTAATATAGACAAGTAACTAGCTAACATGTATATAAAAAGTATTTAAATAAATAAAATTAGGAAATTTATGTCAGAAATCATAACTGTATTTAAGACAGAACAAATTCAATCCATAATTTTTTTTCTTCTTTGTAACCACTTAGTTCCCACCTTTCACTTGTACAAGTTGATCTGATGAGGGCAGGAGCTACAGTGGAGCAGTTAGGTGGTTTGTCTTGCACACGTCCAACACAGGTGTAAGACCTGAATCCAAGTCTGGAGTAACCCCCTGTAATACCTGAGCATCACAGGATATGCCTGCTATCCCCCAAAAGAAGAGAAAGAGAAAGTCTTTCTGTAATGAGGACAACAAAACTTCACAACAGTCACATATAGTAACTTGCAATAGATGAAAGATTTTATTTATACTCCATATGACATTATTCAGGAGGTTGTAAAGTGTCATTAATCAAAGAGAAAATCAAGAGTGCATGGGCACATATATTTAGATATTTCACAGTAATTTTTCTAGTCATAACAAATTATTCAATGGAAACCTAGTTTAGATATTATAAAATTAAAACTTCTGAAAGTAGACTGCCATTTGTTGATCTTCATCAAACTGGATATTTGATACCATTTCTCCATAGTATAAAACATGCTCTGCCACTTCCCTATTTTCGTGGTGCATTGGGAGGTGGCCCACCTCTATCCCTGAGCTGTGGAATCTCAGCTCAATCCCCTCTGAGTAGTCTGCATTCTCTTTTGAACATATTAGTCTCTTTTCCTTCCTTGCAATCTCTAAATAAAACTGTTTCACTTCAAAAGATATATTATGACACTGACTATAAATTTGAACCAAATGAAGTTGCCCATATTTAGTTATTCAATTTGATTAATAAAACATAATAGTTCCATTCTTCCAACTTAATACATGTCACATAGCTTTGCTTGTCATACCCTTTAGTCTTTATTAATTTAAACATATGAATGAGACAATGTTTTTAGGTTTAAATTCACTAATTTCTTACCAGCATTTTTTTTTTCTTTAATCTTATCATCTAACTTCACATTTAGCCTCGCCAAACTAGAATTGCTGTAATATGTCATAAATGTATCTCATTTTCATTGGCTTGAACACAATGGAAGTATACTTCTTGCTTGGACTGCAAACAAGGTGTTTTTCCTGGTTTGTGGGCAGCTTTCCATCACTTAATTATTCATGGATTCAGGCCACTTGTTTTATTCTGCCGCCACCCAGGTCTCATAATCATTTGGCCGTCTCCCCAACAGAAGAAGATTCAGATCAGAGCATAGCAGATTCACTCCTGCAAAGTGTTGGCTTGGAATTGCTCCATATCACAGATGACCACATTCTGTTAATGAGAACTAGGTGCAAAGCCACACTTAAATGCAAAAAAGAGCTGACACAGACAAACCTTGGAATTGAAAATAGATCCTTGGGAAAATGAAGAGAAGAGGACACACCATAATGCTATGTAGAAAATTTACATTTCGTTCTACAAAGTAAGGTCCTATTTTTAAAGCATGTTATCAAAAAGAATTAAGTCGCACAGGATATTATCAAAGGCTTATTGGTCTCAATGTTATTTACTCTGTTATTTCACTAATAAAACTGTAGTAAGTCACCTGATTTCTGTTTTTCTTTTCAAACGATGTAGTTTGAGTGAAGTGTGAGTGGGTGAAGTACAGAGTTAGGGGGTCGTAATCTAGAAAGAGACTATCATTGTCTACCTGCCTTACCCTCGTAGGTAACTCTGGGGAAGTTCCTGAAGGAAAAGAAGTTAGATTGAAAAAGACAGCTCCAAACACCTCCATGGATAATAGCATACCACTGGACCCACTCAGTGGTCTTCAGGCTGCACCAGAGTCCACTTCATCTTCAGGGTGAGAGAACTAACCCACGTTAGTAAATTCCCAGGATGTCATAGCCTCACTGGTGTAAGGACTGTCTGTTCTCAGGAAAAGAAAACTGGTTCTTTTTTTTTCTTCAGATTAATGACTCTTTACTAAATATGAAGATAGAATGTGACTTTTAGCATAAAGGAAGAAAATAAAACAATTGCTTCTGCAATTCTCATTTACACATCACTGTATCAAGTCTTCCTATTGTTCATTGATTTGCTTGAGTGGGCACCAGTAACATCTCCATAAGTCCTGTCACAAGCAAGTGTAAGCCAAGGGTATCTGCTTGCTCCAGGGATAGGAAGAGCTTCAAACTCTTCTTCAGGTAATGGAATTGAGATCCATAATTGTTACTAGTTTTTGGCATAACAAATTGACTTTAAAATTTGAATTGTTTATTGTTTTATATTATAATATGTAAAACTTTTTCCACCTATAATTTATTGAAATTTATCTACATGTTAAGAATGTTAGGGACCATTAATTTTTGTTTTTTTTTGCTTTTTTGGGTCATACCCGGCAATGCTCAGGAGTTTCTCCTGGCTCTGCACTCAGGAATTACTCCTGGCGGTGCTCAGGGGACCATATGGGATGCCGGGATCAAACCCAGGCAGGGTCAAGCCTGCCACGTGCAAGGCAAACGCCCTCCCTGCTGGACTGTCGCTCCGGCCCCCATTAATATTTTCTTAAGACACTTTTTCCATTCTTTATTGTCTCCAAAATACAGGTCAACTTGTCCCTTATTTTTATTCTGAAAATACTATTTTATTTATTTATTTTTATTATATCACCATGAGATATAGAATTACAAAACTAGTAATGATCAGCAAACCAGTTCTTCTCCAGTCAACTTCTAGCATTCCTACTTACAGAAAAGATTTTCTGGAGGAAACAAACAATGAGGCTAAATACCTATATCCGCAGAATATAAGGTAGCTAGTATTTAGACATGCATTCAAAAGAAAACAGTACTTTTTCGGAGGAGAGAGAACGAAGATAAGAGATAGATCATGTATTGAGATGTTGAGCTATAGGAAAATTCCGAAATGGTGATTACCTTTGCAAAGTTGGTTATATCCTCATCCTCCCCAAACTTTTTCCAGTTTAGGCTTTTTATGCTGCTAAAAGATAGTTGATAAGGTTTTGCCAAGAGAAAATTTGGAAATATTGGTGATCTTCTTTCATATTCTCTAACAATACCCTTTATTTTGACTGGAATATCTTTTGGGGGGAACTCTCTTTGGGGTAAAAAATTTACGACCTCTGTTGGAAATCTTCATTTCTGCATCTCAATTGTTTTATAGCCTTTGGAGGCTGATGTCAAAGAAACTTATTTAATCCACTTCTTGTTTTTTTTCCTCCATGAGAACCTTATTACTGGGAACCTCTGTCTAACTTCTTACTATAACTTAATGATTTATTGTCTAAAGATACTTTATTGTTTTGGAGTTAATATAAAATGTTTAAAATTGTTAGGGTCTATGATCATGAAGTACAATTACTTCACCTTAAAAGCAGTTTTTGAGCAATGTAATTTTTTTGTGTTACACTTATTAAGGTACCATGGTTTACAAAGTTATTCACAGTTGTGCTTTAGATGTACCATGCTCCTTCCCCAGTCCTATCATCAGTGCTGTCTTCGCTCCTCTAGTGTCTCCAAGTTCCGCCCCACCCTAAGCCAGCCACCTTGGCAGGCACATTTTTTACATTTGGTGCTAAGCTTGGATCACTTGTTTTCACTGTTGCTGACCCTCTGGTTTGGATATTTAGCTATACCACTCCTACACACCTTTGATGTATTTCAATTCTTCTGACCCCTACTCCATCTCTCTTCACCTGGATCTCTTTGTCCCCCAACAATTTATTTTCTTGTCTGCCTTTATCTATGGATCTTATGGAATTGGAATATATGTTCATTGAAGTCAAACAGAAGAATAAGGATATACTGGGGATATTGGTGTTAGGGCATGTATGTTGGTGGAGGAATGGGTGTTGAAATGTTGTATGACTGAAACACAACCATGAACAGTTTAGTAACTATGCCTTCCATGGTAATTAAGTTTTTAAAAAAATACTAAAGGACAATCTCAATAATTATAAAAATGGACAAACACAAGATGATTTCACATATATATCTCACATGCATATATATAATTATATATTTGTGATATGTATATAAATATATGTATATTTATATATACATACTATATATATTATATATACATACTATATATGTATTATAGATTATATATACTATATATTATATACATATATATGTATGTACACATAAATATATATATGTATGTTCTTTAAAAATGTATTATCAAATGGGCTGGTGAAATAATACAGTGCATAATACAGCGTAACACATGGCTGACCTGGGTTCAAGCCCAGGCATCTCAGATGGTCTTCTGAGCACCATCAGGAGTGAAATCCGAACAAATATATGTATATATATATAAATAATACATATTTATTTGATGTGCAAAAACCAGTAACAATTATGAACCTTAATTCCATAATCTGAAGAATGGTTTGAGGCTTTTCCTGTCCCTGGAGCAAGCAGATGCCCTTGGGCTACACTTGCTTGTTACAGGACATATGGAGATGTTACTGGTGCCCGCTCAAGAAAATCAATGAACAACGGGAAGACAGTGATACAGTGATATATAGTGATAATACATATTCATGTATTATATTATGTACATTTATATACTTCATAAATGCTATGTGTTTATATATATTATACATATCACTTGACATCCCCTTATTAATCGATTTGCTCACGGGTGCCAGTAACTTTTCCATTTGACCCTATCACGTGCCAGTAATATATACTTATATGCATATATATATATACTTTATAAATAAATGTATGTATAAATAAATGTATATATATCATATTTAAATTATGTATTATAATATAATATATAAAATGTATTTGTAAACACAATTTTTTTGAATCTCTGTAAGATACAATTACAAAGCTGTCCATGATTGTGTTTCAGTAAAACAGTGTGTCAATGCCTCTATTTTAAATCTTCAATTGTTCTTAAAAAATTTATTGATTAAATGGGTTGGTGAAATAATACAGTGCATAATACAGTCTAACACATGGCTGACCTGGGTTCAAGCCGAGGCATCTCAGATTGATCTTCCGAGCACCTCCAGGAGTGAAGTCTGAACAAAGAGCCAGGATCAAACCCTGAGTATTGCTTGGTATCACTTCAAATTCAAAGAAAAAAAGTTATTTGATTAAAATATGAAGTCATAAATTTGATTATAGAAAATAAGTTTTTTATTAAGACCATTTTATTAGTGGAAAAAGTCATTCATTTTAGTTTGATATGTACTTAATTAAAATATATATTATAAACATGTGTGTATACACACAAATAAATATTTCAAATACATTTCACATGTTTTTTTTCTTATTCTCTAAAATAGTTTTAAATGTTTATTTAATATTTTAGTGTTTCCTTTCCAAGAACTTTTAATTTTAAATTAAAACAGATTTGACTTGATGCATAGATTCTATGAAAACAAGATCCTTCAAGATGCAAATTATTTTGTTAGAACTGATTCACTCCTTTCCAGTATCTACTTTTCCTTTCACTTTTTGTTTAGTTTGCTATTCATCTTAACAAAAGAAAGTCTGCTAATGAAAACTCTTGCAATTTTAATAGAAATTAGTTTCACCTCTAAAAAAAAATCTTTCTTTCACTACAAACTGGTGAACTGCCAAAAAATTTTTTTTCAGTGGAATGAATGAACTCTATCAGATACACAATACAGTTGTTTTGCCTCAGCAGACGGGAATTTTTCTTTCTTTCCTAGTTCCCTGTATGAAATGTAGATAAGGATGGTTGTTATAGGCTTCGGCAAAAATTCAAGCTGGTTGCCAAAAACACATGTCTGTCCAAAACACAAGGGAGCTGATAGCCTTTATCTTTAAACTGCAAAAATTACTGATGTTTTATTACAATCTTACTCATCCTTGTTCAAGTCATTCAAGTCATTATAATTGCATTTTTAGGGAAATAAAACACTATAGAGCTATTACTCAAACATTAGTCTTATTTTACATAGCTCTTAACTCTAATTTGGTACATCAAAAGAAAGACTATAAGATTTCATTTGGTTCGGCTTTGTATTATTTATGAAATAGATTAAACCATATACTTCCAAAGTATTTATAAAATAGACTAAACCATATGCTTCCAAAGTGTGAGTTAATTATTTGCCAAAACTATTCTCTACAACCAATGAGAGTTTTTGGAAGAAATTTATAATTTTTAGCTGAGCTATAAAATGTCTTCTTGCAGTTCTTTTAAGAAGATGCTTTTATTACTGATAAGAGTATATCTTGAAACTATAATAGAACAGTTTTGTCACAGAATTTCCAGTCGAAGACTAAGCTCAAAATACAAAATAAGTAAAGGAGTAATACTTTTGATTATATTAATGCTCCATACATTTTGTTCCATATTGTATGTTGATAAGTTAAATATTTTATTAATAAGCAAGAAAATTTATCTTTGTTATTTATTGTATGTTTGTTTAAGCAAGAAAATTGATTGATACTTTTAATGAATTTTACTCATAGAAGACTAATCATGTAAGATGTCTAGCGTAAATAGCAATATAAACTAATAGCAAAATAATATTTTAAAGGTATTCTAGAAAAGAAAATATTTTATTACAGTTAATATATGTAAACTAAAATGTAACCTAATATATTTTGGAGCAAAGCAGTAGGAGAGAATTTAAATGACATTATTGTAATTTTCATTAAATTTGAAATGAGTCTACTAAATTTAACTTTTGTTTCAATCACATTTCAAAAATTTCCACTATGAACCAAATCTAATGAATTAAATTTAGATTGTAATTAAGTAAAAATAAATGCATAGAATAATGAGATATATTATAAGAGCCAAAATCTTGTAGAATATGGTAGGATTTGCTTTATAACTCCACATCATGTATTAAAGTCCCCTTTAATTAAATATATACTGAAAGAGGAAAGTTAGTATTCAAGTTGGTACATTCAGATTAATTTTGTGGACACAACTATGCATTTCAATTTTTTTCTGGCACTAATTTATGTATTGATGCATATGGAAAGCATATTAGATTATTGTTAAACACATAACAGTAAAGACATTTGCTAATAAGTTAATAAATAAACTCACTTCATTTATAAGTACCAGATATTATTTCATAGGAAACATGTGAAGTCAAGATAAAATATCAAATTTTGATATCCATTAGATATATTAAGTTTATATTAAGATATATATTAAGATTAGATATATTAAGTTATATTAAGATTATCCAGGGAACAAATAAAGTGATATGTTCACAGAAGAAATGACAAAAAATCTCTTAAAAGAATCGACTTATACTCACTAAATTTCTTGAAGTATGTAGGAACACAACTAATGAAAAACTTTGACAATAATTAAACGTATCTATGTTTTGTCTGAATCTCTATATACCATAAAATAAATTTATGTCATTTCCATAAAATAAATTGTAAGGAACTTTAGTGTGTGTATATCTATCTATATATACACATATATATCACATATATATGCACATATGCATATATAACCTACATTTGCTTCTCCCACTTGATAGTTTTCTTGTATATAATATGCAATATTTGAAGAACTGTTATCTGAGATATCTATTATATCCAGAGTTCTTAGGAATTTGCCTATTTGAAATAAAACAATATGACAGAGAGAGGAAAATTTATTACGATGAAGAAAATTTCCTTGAACTCTTTTCTGTTCTAATTTCACAGTGTCCCTTCTGTCTTTAAAATGTAATATTGAAACATCGGTGAGAAATGGTTTATATCAACTCAGCCCCTCATGCACAATCCAATATAAACTATATGCCAATGGTTCTTAAGAACTATATAATCCCTAGGCATCCCAACAAACCTACAGGAATCTGTTAGCTGAAAATATTTTCATAACAGTAACACTATGTTATTTGCTGTTTCATCATGTTGACATTTTCACTGAAGGGACTGAAACCGGCACTTCAGCAGGAATCAGAGCAGTAGCACCAAAGGCATTGAATTCTTTACCAACACAATCCACACCACAGTCGCACACACACACACACACTCACTCACACACATATATTTAATTTTAGTATTACTTCACACACTCACACACATATTTAATTTTAGTATTACTTTTAGACATTCTTGATGAAAATTGGGAGTTATTTAAGCCTTAACTCTTGAGTAAGCAGCTTCATAAAAGTCTGTGATAAGATATAAGATGAAAGGCATACATAAAGCATTTAGGATACATATTAAACAATTGCCTCAATAAATCCAATCAGGGCAATGATTTTGGCTTGTGAGTTGGATTAAGTGATTTTTACAAAATATGTCGCATGAAAGAACCATTAAATTATGGAAACTGTTAAGTATGAAATCAGGCAGTTATTTTTTAAAGAAGGAATAGAATGAATGAGCATATCACATTAAAGGGGCTAGCAATAGTACTGATTTCAGCATTTGGAAGTGAAAAATACTATTCCACCCTTTCAGAGATTGTGTGCCATTATTTATTTTGGGGACACCTAGATGTGCTCAGAGGTGCTCCTGGTTCTTTGCACCAATGACATTCTTTCAGAGCTCAGGAAAAGTATGTGGTTCTGGGGATTGATCCAGGGCCAGTCACATGTTTAGCAAATACTCTACCTGCTGTACTATGACTCTGGTCCAGTTCAAGATAGTGTCCCATTATCAAAAGGCAAGAAATATGAAATTGTTGACTTTGTTGTCAGTACAAAAATGTATTTAATAGGCTATAATTAAATAAGCTGACTAAGTAATTCATAACTTCCAAATAACACAGGAAGTTAAAAACTTATATACATAAACATACATAAACATACATAAACATATTTATCTACCTATCCAATATGTTAATACAGAGCACAAGCTATATCATTGAGTTTTGTTGGAAGAGACAATAATATATATATGTATATATGTATATATGTATATATATATACATATATATTTTTAGTTTTTAGTCAGATTATTGCTAAGAACATCCGACTTTCTATTGGTTGTGTTTTTTTAACATAAATGGTTAGGGAAAATCTACTTTGTGTGCCCATGTCTCATTTCACTGTAAGGAATTTAAATCAGTGATGTGCTGTTTACTTTTTGTTTGCTTGCTTTTTTTGTTTTGTTGGGCCAAACCTTTTATTGTTCAGGGGAGTCTCCTGACTCCTCAGAACAGACTTTGAGGTTACACTTTATGCACAGGCACCCATGGTACCAGTAATAGAGCCTGGAACCCTGTATGGAAAGTATGTGGTAAGCGATGGCTATTATGTATTACTTGTATCACTTGTCTTCCCATTGTTCATCGATTTGCTACAGCGGGCACCAGTAACATCTCTATATTTCCTGTCATGTGCTAGTGAAGCGCCAGGGCATCTGCTCTTAAGAGGAACATGAAGAGCCTCAAACCATTCGTTTAGGTCATGGAATGAGGTCTGTATTTCTAAGTATAAAAATATAAGAAGGAAAATACAAAATAATAATAAGCACTATAGTTTTCTATATGCAATAAAGTGCAATGGATATTTTATCATCAAAATTTTATACATTTCTAACTGCTTTATAGCTAGTAAGAGATCAACATTATGAACAGTTATAAAACTTGTCACTGTTTTATGCATTCAGTTCATTTTTACTGAATCATCCATCAAATTTCTTGATATACATAAAATGTTCTTTTGCCTTATGAATATTTATGTTTTCTCCACCATTTATATACCAACTATTAGTAAATGCTTTAGAGATAGGATAGGTAAAATGATACCATATTAAAATTCATTTATTTAATAAGTCTTTACACACAATACTAATAGAAATGAAAAAATTATAATATTCAATACGACTAATATATCATCCAGCATTTAGAAATAGTTTCTAAATGTACAGTTTCATATTTTATTTACTCAAAAGAGTTCTATATATAGAAATAGTTCTATATTTAGAACACATGAAACTTTTAGTAAAATTAGTTGAATAATTTTCATACATCCATATGTTCATTCATCACTTACATTGCATCTGGCATTTACTTTCAGTGTTTAACCTGTCTTCATAGCCCAATTTACATTTAAATTAAATTTTAAAATTCAGCTAGTGCTGGGGACTAAACCCAGTTCCATACACACACAAAGCAAGCAATCTACCACTGAGTTACATCACTAACCCACCATACCTCAACTTTTAAAGTCGATTAATTTGTCAAACCCTGAAATGTGTATCTCTAGGCAACTTTATCATCACAATCACATGGAATTTATGTTAATTTCAATGGATTTCCTACCCTTATTCTTGACTTACTAAATAAAATTCTCCAATTGAAGAGGGGCAAAAGTTAGATAATGTGCAGTTTATAATAGAACAATATTTGAATGCTGTTAGTTTTGGAATAAAATAGAATACTTTTTTTAGCTGAGCTAAACAGACAGATGTTTTTGTACACATCCAACCTAACATTTTAGCAAATTATCCTGTACATTACTAAATGCTATGCAAGCTAAGGCATTCCATAATCCTCAACAGTCCAAATATATTTTTTGTTATAATTCTCATTTGTTACTTTGAAGAGATATGTAACTATGGTTTATTATTATCAAAATAAAAAACTTGAATCTATTTTATGATTACATTTTGTGAGTTATATGCACCATTATAGTAATACACTACAGTAAAATTAAATGAACCATGCAGTCCATTTTATTCCATGGATTGTTTATTTGGACTTTGAAAGTTTGGAGCAGTGATAGAGCTATTTCCTCCATTCAGTCTGCTCTATTTATTGATATTGAGTATGTGAATTATCTGCAATAATTAGAAGTTTGAGAAAGTTCATAATTTCAATTGTTAACACATAATTTTTCAGCAAGTCATTATTCCAATATTTTACCCAACATTTTCAACACTTATCTTAAAAACATATTATATAGTACAATATTGCATGCATAACAGTTCATTTTTGCAAAAAAAAATCATTCTCCCAAAAATTCCTTGAAAGCAATAAGTGACATCACTGGAATGCTCCAAATGTGCAAATAGCAGTATTTTTTAAATTTTGACTTAAAACATCAAGATTACTATGATATTTTTGAAATCATAATGCTTTATTGATAAGCATATATTTAAATGTAAACCAGAACATAATGAAACATAGAGGACCTTGAATGAAGGAATAACAAATTGAGATTATGAAAATGAGTGAGGCAGGGTAAAAACATAAACACATATTTCTAAAGATTAAAATTTTTTTAAAAGACCTGAAATTGTATGGAATAATAAAACCCGAAGAATAGCTAAAGCAATCCTTGGGAAAAAAGAAGATGGGAGGTATCACTTTCCCCAACCCTCAAGCTCTACTACAGAGCAGTTGTAATTAAGACAGTGTGGTATTGGTATGAGACAGACCCGTAGACGTATGGAATAGAACTGAGTATCCTGAAACGCACTCCCACAAATATACAACCACTTAATCTTCTATAAAGGAGCAAAAAATTAATGGAGCAAAAAGCCTCTTCAACAAATGGTGCTGGGAAAACTGGGCAGCTACGTGTAAAAAATGAACTTAGACCTCCTTCTAATGCCATGCACAAAAAGTCAGATCAAATGGATTCTAGATCTCGATATCAGACATGAATCTATAAGGTACATCGAAAAAACATAGGAGAAACGCTCTCCACGACATCGAAACGAAAAAGTATCTTTAAAAGACGACACACCACTGACCAAGCAAATGGAAGCAATGATAAACACATGGGATTATATAAAATTGAAAAGCTTCTGCACCTCAAAGAAACGGTGACCAAGATACAAAGACAATCCACACAGTGGGAAAGGATATTCACCCATACCCATCTGACAAGGGGTTAATATCCAGAATATATCGCACTGGTAGCACTCCACAAGAAAAAAACAAGCCACCCCATCAAAAATGGGGAGAAGAAATGAACAGAAGCTTCCAAAAAGAAGAAATCAAAATGGCCACAAAAAGGCATATCCAAAAGTGCTCTTCATCTTTAATCATCAGGGAGATGCAAATCAAAACAACAATGATGTACCATCTCACCCACAGAGACTGGCACACAAAACAGCAAGAACAACGGTGCTGAGTTGTGGATGTGGGGAAAAGAGGATTCTCATCCATTGCTGGGTGGGAGTGCCGACTGGTCCAGCCCTTTTGGAAAACAATATGGGCATTCCTCTGAAAGCTAGTATTGAGCTCCCATTTGATCCAGCATACCCCTCCTGGGAATATACCCTAGAGACCGAAAAACACATAACAGAAACACTATCTGTTTTTATTCATCTCTGCGCTATTCACTATAGCTAGAATCTGGAAACAACCTAAATGCCCGAGAACAGAGGACTGGCTAAAGAAACTGTGGTTCATCTACACTATGGAATACTATGCGGCTGTCAGAAGGGATGAAATTATGAAATTTACCTGCAAATGGATGGACCTTAGATCTATCAGCGGCACTGAGTATGAAATTAGTCAGAAGGAAAAGGACAGAGTGAATGACTGCATTCATTAATGATTAACTAGCTTCGTCTGAGTATTTAATAAATATAGAGAAATGGTAATAACTGATAAAACTCACCACTGAATATACACAAAGAGACTTATAAGTGATAACCTGGCTCCTAAATATCTGCAGGGCTAATACACAATATACAAAATAAAGGAGAAGTGCAGAATGAAGAGGAAGATAGAGAGAGAGAGAGAAACTGAGATTTTCCTACTACTGTAAAGTGGCCTGGGAGGCGGGGAGGAGAGGTACATTGGTGGTGCAGAAATACGGGGCACTAGGTGGAGGATATGAGCTCTTTGGAAAACTGTACCGGGAGCAATTATACAGAACACCTTTGTAATTGTATGTTTCTGGTGGTATAATAAAGAAAAAGATCCGTAAAAATGGAAAAATCTTTCTTACATTACTTTTATTTTATTTATAATATTTTTCATTGACATCC
>JAJIBD010029078.1:0-18709 GCA_021461705.1 Cryptotis parvus
GACTTCTAAACATTTCACTTGCCTCTAGCAATTCTTTCAACTATATTCCCTCAATGAACACCAATTAATGAGAGATAAATAAACCAGGTAAAACATACTTTTTAGTTTTTACTAGGCTTCAGTAACAAATATAAATTATGTTGTAGAAACAATAGTATGAGGCCCCCTCAGTCTGAAGACTAGACATACAAGACTAGTGTGCTGGCAGAGCTCTCTTCTGAGCTCTGTCTTAGATATAGATGGCTACCTTATCTTCTTATCATAAGGATAAGATCATATCATATGATAAGATATGATCATATATCTACAGTAGATACACATTGAGAGTATTTTTTGCATCAAAACTCCTCTATTAATGGCACTAAGAAGAGGATTCCTCGGGTTGATTATAATAGTTTTGTTATAATTCACTCAATTCTTAAACAAACTACTTCAATAAGAGTCACACTTTCTGATTAAAGCTTCAACATAGGGATTCTTCTCAGTGGGAATACAATTCAATCTTTATAAGAATATAGTCGTGTTACATAAATTCAGATGCTTCTGAGGGTGAAAGTGAGGCCATGATACTTCATACAATTGATATCGATTGAATTGAATTTTCTCATCTGATCAATATCTCTTCACTTAGAACTTTATAAAGCTCATTCACAATAGATCATTTAGTTCTTAAAGGTGCTTTCTGTTAGTTTCTTTTGAAATTAATAAGTCTATTGTCCATGAGTCTCAAGTTGTGATAAAATCTCTTTAGCTGAGATTCTCAGAATCTGAGAGGAACTGCTTTTCCAGTATGTCAAGATTAGAAGTAGTGAAGTATGAGAGTTTTCACAAATTATCTCTTCAGCTTTTTTTAAGCATACTTTGTGTTATATAAGGTATTCATTTTTATTCTTCACGATTCTTCTTGAAATATGCAGAAAGACATGCCCTTGAAAGTAATAATCCACCATGCTAAAATTCTGTTTTATGTTTTCTATAGTTTGGCTTTAGTAAATATTTCTTTCAAGAATATTTTGCTATACCGCTAACTACTTGTACTTTAAGCTTTTGTGGAGGACCTCCACAGTGGTGTGGAACCTGAGAATTTCCCAACTATACTGAGCTGAAGGAACAGTATTTAATTGCTCAATCATGTTTCTGGGTGCAGTGGAATGAGGAGACCATGAGGAGACAGAATTCATGACATCATGAATGCCAGGCATTTACTTTGGACCCTTAAGTTATCTCCCAAGCCTAATAGTACCCTTTTTTGTTTTACTGATCCAGAAGAACTTTTCAATATTTTACCTTCCATATTTAAAAATATAATAAGCATACACAAATCACGTATTATGCCTTGCAGGAGAAGAGAAAAGAGTAAAAGAGATAAGAGTCTTGCCTTGTACAAAGCTGTCCTAGGTTCAATGCCCAACACTCATCTATCTTCTAAGTACCAGCAAGAGTCATTCTAAGTGCAGAGCCAGGAACACCCTCTGTGGCCTCAAAATAAAAAATAAATAAATGTATTTCACCAAAACACAGAAAATACCTAATGGAAACTGATAGTTATTAAAGCATTTTTAAACAAATGTGTAATCTGATAAGTGGAAAGTGCTAATACTATATATACACGCACTATAGAACACACATATATGTGTATCAAATTATATATGTGTACACATGTATATATGTGATGTGTGTATGTGTAAGGAAGAAACAGAGATAAGAGGCAACCAATTTTATTATCAAAATTCTTTAACATACATACAAGGAGAACTCCACATACGCATACAAAAGAATATATTATTTGATAACTTGGAAGTTCCATAATTGTCTCTCATTAGGAATTTATAAATGACATAGAACTTTCAATTAAATACTATGTACTTCTATGCCTTAAATGGCAGAATTTAGTTTCAAATATAATTTCAAGTTATACTTTATCTTTACTTTAGTAGGAACATTGATATAGAAATTTTCTTTGATCACTGACAGTGCTAAGTACTATCCATTGTGTACAAAATCACTGCATTTACGAAATTTCTATACACAGTCTAATTAAAATTTTTCATTTTATTAATCTTTAAATCTACCTGATTAGGCTCAGCATTTTACAAGTTTTGTGTTAAGCCAGAGTATAAGTCTGGGTGGAGATTAGCAATCTAAAAGTGGTTGGAATTGTTCCTCAGTTAAACTTCAGAATTTCTTCATGTAGCTATTGAACTATTGGACTAATTATTGGAATGCATATCCCACAAGACTATTATAAGAAACTTAAACCATTTTTGCCTGGAAATGATAGAGCCCTAATCATGGTAATAAAATATTAAGTAGTAACAAGAATAATAATAGAAAAAAACCTTGCAAAGGAAGCACTTTGGATGAATAAACAATTAAAAACAAAAGGAAAAATACCTGTATAGTGTTAAGCTTTTAGTATGAATAGAAAATAAAGGAGTAATAAACAGGAAGATGATATATACCAATGTTAGGTCTGAGATTGTAATGGGAATGTTTGTTATTTTCTTCCATGGAATTTAACAAATCCATAAATGAGTTACTTAAGGGAATTTATATTATTAAAGGAATTTATTTTCTAATACTGCTTAAGATCAGTATATCCTAAATAAAAGTTTTGGTAGAGTGTTAGCAGACTCTAAAGGTTCCGTAAAGGGGAGCCTCGCTTGACTTTGTTCCAAATGCTCACATTGGCTAGTATCAACATAAGTAGTACACTTCCTTTATCTCTAATATACTCCTGCCATATAACACATTCAAAGTTGTTAAAAATCAAAACAAACAGAAAAGTTTCCACGTTCTTTCATTGTATTTGATTCTCATATTGTCTAATCCGGCATAATGACATGCCATCTACATATTAATATGCATACCCAAGCTATTTTCCTATAAAGGTTTGATTCATAGGTTCAGAATTTTAGAATGTGAATAGAGATTACTGGAGTAGTTCACCAATAGAATTTTTATAAATTTGTCCAATAGAAATTTGACCAATTGATATCAAATGAGATATAATGTATGCATTAAATAAGCATGTTTAGTATTCTAGTTTTTCTACTCGACCAGTAATATGTTGTAACATGTTTTTACTATTTGAATATGTATTTACTTATTATTTATTTATATTTGTGTCTACGCCATAATTAATTTTATGAAATGTGATTGGATACCTGGTAGATGAGTATACCAGGCTTTGAGATATAGAGTAAGCTTCGGTAGCAGCTCGCCTTTATTAAGGTCAAAAGTAGTTCTTTTTCTGGTGTCTAGTGTTCCTGGATCATGGCTAACTGCACCAGCAAACAGTTCTGAGTAGGCCCGTATAGGGCCTTCTTAAGGGACTGAGGTCTGGGAGGGGCCCCAGCCCAGCTCCACAAATTCTAGTGTGGTGAAGGGGCCCCAAGACACCATACATACCTGGACTTGAAAAGCATTTTTCCTTACATGATGCTCTGACGAAGCTGTGGTGTCCAGAAAAGGATTGGTAATCCATACGAGGTTCCTCCTGGCTTATGGGTTCTATTGGGTGATAGACAAAGGCCAGGACCCTCCCCACTCCAGGCACCTCATGGTCAAGCCTAGAATCAGGCAGCAGCTCTCCGCATTTATGTTCCTGGATTTTGCATTTAAAAAATTTTAATTATGATTCAAATCATCAGTGCTTGAGTACCAGGGTATGGAATTTGAGCTTCAGAACTGAATGCATGAGCTTCAGATCATTGACAAACTTTCTCAGTCCTTATTTATGAAGCTTATTTTATTCTAAACTCAATATTGATATAAAACAATAATCAGTGATAGAATTCAGACCCTAGTGCCTTTTCCGCTTTGGGGGTCGCACCATGGTATACTCAGAGGTTTCTTCTGGCTCTGCACTCACGTCATTAAATGCTTTGGGACTATGTGGGATGATGAGTATCGGATGGGGTCAGCTGCATGCCAGGCAAACTCTGGACCCACTGCACCATTGTTCTGGTCCATTCTATAAGGTCTAACGGGTTCACTGATTGCAAGAGATCACTGATACTGTTTACTTATTTGAGGTTCTATGCTTTCTGTATTTTGTTACTCTCCCCTACTGGTTTACAGAAGTGCTCAAACTATGTCTGAAGGTTAATTAAGTCAGATCTAGGAAGACAATAGTACCGGGATTGGAACCCAAGCATCCTGTAGGAAAAGCATGTATTCAAGCCTCATGGGAGCTAACTCCAGCCCTCTGACCCTATCTGGATCTGGATTCCTCAAGAGGTATTAGGAAAATGAAGTTGAAAATCTCTGGGATTTATCAAAACATATTAGTAAAAAATATTTAATGAGATTTAAATACATTATCAAACTATGTAAAAGAATAATATTTTAGTATGTAATCATACATTATAATCAAAATAAAAAAGAATATGGACATGATTGGCAGAAACATCCTTAGCAAAATCTAAAAGGAATTCAACAATTCCAGCCTGAAATATTTTTCTAGTGAAGGACCTCTTTGTTTCCAGCTTTAAGGAAACTCTATGAGCTTGTATAACCTCACAAAAGTGTAGCAGTGTAGATTTGGTAAAAATCCCTTCCAATGGTTAGAAGGTGACTGAGAAGAAGAAAGGTTTGACAAAAAAGAAAGAAAAGAAAGAAAAGAAATGAGAAGAAAAAAAAGGAATACAGATGCAAATGGAAGACTTTAGTTTTAAAACAAGGGCCCAATGTTATATTTTAGAGAAATTGGTCATATAAATCTGTAGTAATAAATGAGTCACTTCTCATTGTACTTTTTCATGTATGAAATGCTCATTTTATATAATTAACTACATAATCACAAGAAACCAATCTTGCCACCTCCTGAATATATGGTAAAGCATTGATGAGAGGTTGAACAGGGCTTAAGGTAATACTTTGCATGTGACCTAACTCGGATGAATTCTGGTAAGTATGATCTTGTTATCTCAATGAGTGCATCAGTATAAATCAGAGAACTCATTGGTCAACAACACTAAAATAATGACATTACACACAACTTATATATCTCTCTATAATATATAGAGAGTTATAAACATCAATATGTAGCAATTAATATGCCTATTTCTATGTGAATATATATATATATTATTAAGCTCTGTAACTCTCTAGCCAAAGTAGAATATAGACCCATGCTTTACAATAATCAATTTCCAAACCATTCTCAGAAGTACTGAAACTAAGTCACCAATATTATGCTGCTTTGTATAAAGGCCATTATATCTTCTTTGATATCTGAATCCCTGCCACTATCTCATCTGAAAGTTGAATCTTCCATATTATTAAAAGAAAAATTCCACACGTTATCTGCTCCCTTGGCTTATTCTAAAAATAGTCAACTATTGGCCAACAAGAAAGCCCTAAATCTCCTTCTGATACATAAGCCATACACATAATAAAAAAAGATTTTTTAGATATAATGGGAATAGATATTGTAATGAGGGCGAACAGGAATGTTAATTTCTAGATTTGGTATGTTCAAAGATTGGCTGATAGACTATTATATTTAAATAAGAACTGGAAGTTCAATAAAGGCACTGTCCTTCAATGACATAAAAGAATGATAAAAATAGTTTTTGCATTATAATTAAAAGCATTAAAATGTTATTGATTTATTTATACAGTATATTTTAGAATTTTGCCTTTGATAGAAACTGGGACTGATCAATAGAATTATAAAAATATTTAGTGATACATTTTTAATATAACTGATAAGACATTTTAATATATCATATATCTGAATCATCTATGGTCAGCTGCAGAGAAAGAATGAATTTATAATGTCTAATGACTTACTTTTTAGCCTCTTCAGTCGATTATTATAATTTCAATCATTTATATTTTAGTGGAAGAGCTATAATTTATTGAGAACACTACAAATAGCTTTGGCTTTCTAATAAGAGCACTTAAATGGATATCCATTACATTAGCTCTGATAGTTTTAATAGGAATAACTAAAGAGTTTTGGGGTGAATTTTTCAGATTAAAAAGACTTTCCTAACTCTTTTACCCTGATTTTGTCTCATGTTACCTCTCCCACAAATATGTAATAATTGACAATATCACTTATCAGGATGGAAGCCTACACTTATAGAACTTCCCGATCCAAAATATCACCAATACCGCAGCTTAACTGTAGAACACGCGGTTCGCTTAAGAAATAGTCTAAACCGCTCTGTTAATGAGTATACTAGTAATGCAGATATGGTAATGAATATTTGTTTACATAATTTCATGTGAAAAGTCATAAATACTACTTATGACAGTTTCAGTTTTAAAATTTAATTATATCTCTATGCAAATAATTAAGAGAAAAATATATGCACATAGCATTGTGCAAGTTTATATTCCTTGGGACCTTTCCAGGCAGTTTTTCATTTTGTATTAATAATCTGCCTGACATTAAAATACACTTTGAGCAGCAAATTTTTTTACAAGCCAGCTGGTAATTAAACAAGAATCATTCCTGTGATATGGAATTCAAATTTAAGATGCAAGGGAAAGCCTTTAATTAACTCCTATAAATTTATGATGTGACAAGATATTGTCTGCTTCCTGTTTCACAGGAGACCTCCAGAGCCACGAGAGGCCCAGCTCGAAATATTAGTTATCTTTCAGTATGCAGAGCTACCGGAGAGTTGAATGGACTTGAAGTATCTTAAGCGTAATACAAGAACAACTGCATAAAATAATATTAATCACTTCAGCTCCACATGTGAAATGTTACAAAAGAGAAAGTCAAAGAGGAAACGGGAACATCATGGGGTGCCACATTAGATCAACAAACCATTTCTAATGTATAAAGAAACGTGGTGGCCCAAGTCGCATGCTAATCATTTTCAAACTTTCATTAAGGCAATCATGACCTCCTTCACAGTTGGAAGCTCTGATACATGGAAGGAAGAGGCTCTGGTCCTAATGGGTAGAGTAAAGTAGCCTTAGTGACTATATAATATTTGAAACAACTTATCAAAATAAAACAAAACATTAAACAGTGTCTATTTTTCATGCTGGTTGTGCAAGGAAGCTTTTTCCTTCAAATATAATGTTAGATGCTACATTTTTTTCTTTGGGTCACACTAGATGATACTAGGGTTACCCTACGTGTGCACTCAGGAATTACTCCTGGCGGTGCTCAGACCATATGGGTGCCGGGATTGAACCTAGGCCGACACAGGCCAGCCAAGTGCAAGGCAACACTCTACCCGCTTGGGCTATCGCCCGCCCTCAGAGATGCTACAAGCAATTTCTTTAAGCAACGATTTTGTTTAAGATATTACAGGCCTTAAAGGCTGTTATTATTTTTAGTTGGGTAAATTCACCAATAATATAAGAAGCCCTGGAATTATTCCATTTTTTAAGCCACTTAGATTTATTCCCTTTCTCAAGTAAAATCACTATTGAATTACCTAATACATTATGCCTGCATTAAAAATGTTACTAGAAAGGACTCACCAGCACATCTGAAGATATGAGCATTTAATTAATCAGCATCATACATTTACAATGTAAAGAAGAAAAATATATAATATTTAACAAAATTTAACATCATTTTAAAATGACTTTGTTAGAATCCAGTGTATATAGCGTAAAATATATGGCAAATATACACATTACATAATCAATTTAGGTTATATTACATTATATAAGGAAGTTTAATGTGAAATGACAACGAATTTTAACAAATAGAGGGAAAAAGGTTTGCCTGTGCAAACACATTTAAAGAAATACCCACCCCAAATAAACCTTCTAATCTTATGAAATATTGCATACACAGTGAAGTGTTGAGGACAGTTTAGCTTAACCTGGGAGTTTGTTGTTTTGCCTAATCCCAGCACCTTATTTAAGCCACAGTTCCATTTTTAATGACTTCTTCATGTAAACACTGCCAGAGGTGGGTGGTGCTACAGAAGTCACCTTGACAGAATAATCCTGACCTATACATCTACTAAGACTTCTATGCTTTAGATTGGGCACAGTTCCTCTTTATACCCACTCCACCCAGTGTGGACAATTAGAATTACCAGGAGACTACCACCCTGGCTACTGAATTATAGGAAGACTATATAGGAAGGATCATACTAGTTTGCTCTGCTATAATAGTGTGACCCTTCAGTACAAGAGAACAAGATACTCAGAATCACCCTGGTGCAGATAACAATAAGAAGGACCTGCGGTACCATCTAGATTACATGAAGGCTCATGGCTAAGATGTATTACTTTATATCAGCCCTCTCTCGCCTCCTGTGTTTTACATAAGAGATAACGTAGAAAGGATTAGACCTTGGCATAACCTTGTTTATACCCAATAGGGTGTGGCACTACACTCTGTTTAGTTTTGTTGACATGCCCCTCCCGTTCGATTACTTCAGTGTATAGAAGTGGCTGACTTGGAGGCTGCTTCACCGTTTAGACTTTGGACCTTAGCCTTTTTGCTTTTTGGCTTTTTTGCACTTTTGGCCTTTTGCTCCTTTCTTTCTGGGTAGACCTGCCTGGTGAGATCCCCTCTCTTTTGTGAGACTTAGGCTCTTTGTGTATGGTCTAAGTTCTCGACCAGAGGTAGAGTTTGTTCATTATATTGGAGTGCTGTGGAAGAGCTTTTGTACTATTAAAAGCCCTTTGTAGCGTTTCATCTGTTCCTGGCATCCTCGAGGTAGAGGAGAACTTGTCCTGACACTGTCACCATGGCCATTCCTGACAATGAAGGATAAGTAGAATTGTAAATAAAAGGGGCTGATATGTATAAGAATTTTTATAGGCACATTAATGTAAACAAAAGTGAATTGAGGTTGGGAAGATAAGAGAGAAGATGGATAAAAAAAGTGGACTATTGCTTATGAAATGCTCGAAAGCTGGCACCAGTAACATCACCATACATCCTGTTATGAGATAGTGCAGCCCAAGGGCATCTGCTCGCTTCCAAGAACATGAAAGCACACAAACCAATTTTCAGGTCATGGGAATGACATCTATAATGTTACTGGTTTTTGGCATATATATCAAATACAACACAGGTAGCTTGTTAGGCTCCACATGTATGTGGTATATTCTCAGTAATAGGCCTCTCATCTCGTACATTTACTGATAAACTGCAATGGGGAGAGATCTACTTTCTGTTTTCTTTGTTATTAATATAGACAAGTAACTAGCTAATATGTATATAAAAAGCATTAAATAAATAAAATTAGGAAATATGTCAGAAATCATAACTGTATTTAAGACAGAACAAATTCAATCCATAATTTTTTTCTTCTTTGTAACCACTTAGTTCCCACCTTTCACGGGTACATGTTGATCTGGATGAGGGCAGGAGCTACAGTGGAGCAGTTAGGTGGTTTACATGTCTTGCACACGCCCAACACAGGTGTGTGTAAGACCTGAATCCAAGTTCGAGTAACCCCTCTCGTGGAATATCTGAGCATCACAGGATTATGCCTACTTCAAAAGAAGAGAGAGAAAGAGAAAAAGTCTTTCTGTAACAGAGGACAACAAAACTTCACAACAGTCACATATAGTAACTGCAATAGATGAAAGATTTATTTATACTCCATATGACATTATTCAGTAAAGTCATTAATCAAAGAGAAAAATCAAGAGTGCATGGGCACATATATTTAGATATTTCACAGTAATTTTTCTAGTCATAATAAATTATTCAATGGAAACTTAGTTTAGATATTATAAAAATTAAACTTGAAAGTAGACTGCCATTTGTTGATCTTCATCAAACTGATATTTGATACCATTTCTCCATAGCATAAAAACATGCTCTGCTACTCCCGCTTCATGGGTGCATTGGGAGGTGGCCCACTTTCTATCCTCTTGAGCTGTGAATCTCAGCTCAACTTCTGAGTAGTCTGCATTTCTTTTGAACATATTAGTCTCTTTTCCTTCCTTGCACCTAAATAAAACTGTTTCACTTCAAAGATATATTATGACACTGACTATAAATCAGAACCAAATGAAGCTGCCTATTTAGTTATTCAATTTGATTTAATAAAACATAATAGTTCCATTCTTCCAAATACATGTCACATAGCTTTGCTTGTCATACCCTTTAGTCTTTATTAATTTAAAACATGAATGAGACAATGTTTTGTAGGTTTAAATCACTAATTTCTTACTCAGCATTTTTTTTTTCTTTAATCTTATCATCTAACTCACATTTAGCCTCTCGCCAAACTAGAATTGCTGTAATATGCCGGCAATGTATCTTCATTTCACAGCTTGAACACATGGAGTTACTCTTGCTTCGACTGCAAACAAGGTGTTTTTCCTTAGTTTGTGGGCAGCTTTCCATCACTTAATTATTCATGGATTCAGGCCACTTGTTTTATTCTGCCACCCAGGTCCTGCTATAATTCATTTGGCTGTCTCCCCAACAGAAGAAGATTCAGATCAGAGCATAGCAGATTCATCCCTGCAAAGTGTTAACTTGGAATTGCTCCATACTACAGATGACCACATTCTGTTAATGAGAACTAGGAAAAGCCACACTTAAATGCAAAAAGAGCTGACACAGACAAACCTTTGAATTGAAAATAGATCCTTGGGAAAATGAAGAGAAGAGGACACACCATAATGCTATGTAGAAAATTTACATTTCGCTCTACAAAGTAAGGTCCTATTTGTGCATGTTATCAAAAAGAATTAAGTCGCACAGGATACTATCAAAGGCTGGTCTCAATGTTATTTACCTGCTATTTCACTAATAAAACTGTAGTGTCACCTGATTTCTCTCTATTTTTCTTTCAAACGATGTAGTTTGAGTGAAGTGTGAGGGTGAAGTACAGAGTTAGGGGTCAGACCTAGAAAGAGACTATCATCTACCTTGTCCACCGTAGGTAACTCTGGGGAAGTTCGAAGGAAAAGAAGTTAGATTGAAAAAGACAGCCCAAACACCTCCATGTGATAATAGCATAAATTGGGACCCACTCAGTGGTTCCTTCAGGCTGCACCAGAGTCCACTTCATCTTCAGGTGAGAGAACTAACCCACGCTAGTACCCCCAGGACGTCATAGCCTCACTGCAGGACTGTCTGTTTCAGAAAAAAAAAAAAACTGGTTCTTTTTTTTTCTTCAGATTAATGACTCTTTACTAAATATGAAGATAGAATGTGACTTTTAGCATAAAGGAAGAAAATAAAACAATTACTTCTGCAATTTTCTACTTACACATCACTGTATCAAGTCTTCCTATTGTTCATTGATTTGCTTGAGTGGGCACCAGTAACATTCCATAAGTCCTGTCATGTGTCAAGGGCATCTGCTTGCTCCAGGGATAGGAAGAGCTTCAAACTCTCTTCAGGTAATGGAATTAGGATCCATATATATTAAGCTTTTGGTACAACAATTGACTTTTAAAATTTGAATTGTTATTGTTTTATATTATAATATAAACTTTTTCCACCTATAATTTATTGGAAATTTATCTACATGTTAAGAATGTTAAAATCATTAATTTTTGTTTTTTGCTTTTGGTCATATATCTGCATGCTCTAGGAGTTCTCCTGCATTCTGCACTCAGGAATTATTCCTGGCGGTGCTCAGGGGGACTCATATGGGATGCCACGATCAAACCCAGGCAGGGTCAAGCCCGCCACGTGCAAGGCAAACGCCCTCCCTGCTGGACTGTCAGTTCGGCCCTATTAATATTTTCTTAAGACACTTTTCCATTCTTTATTGTTCCAAAATAAAGAGGCCAACTTGTCCTTGCTTATTCTGAAAATACTATTTTATTTATTTATTTTTATTATATCAACATGATATAGAATTACAAAACTAGTAATGATCAGCAAACCAATTTTCTCCAGTCAACTTCTAGTGCATTCCTACTTACAGAAAAGATTTTCTGAGGAAACAAACAATGAGGCAAATATATCCGCAGAATATAAGGTAGCTAGGCATTTAGACATGCATTCAAAAGAAAACAGTACTTTTTCCCGAGCAGTGAGAGAGAATAAGATAAGAGATACAGATCATGTATTGAGATGTTGAGCTATAGGAAAATTCGAAATGGTGATTACCTTGCAAAGTTGGTTATATCTCATCCTCCCCCAAACTTTTTCCATTTTAGGCTTTTATGCTGCTGCTAAAAGATAGTTGATAAGGTTTTGCCAAGAGAAAATTTGGAAATATTGGTGATCTTCTTCATATTCTTAATAATACCTCTTTACTTGACTGGAATATCTTTGGGAACTTCTTTGGGGTAAAATTTACGACCTCTGTTGGAAATCTTCATTTCTGCATCTCAATTGTTTTATAGCAGCCTTTGAGGCTGATGTCAAAGAAACTCTATTTAATCCACTTTTGTTTTTTTTCCATGAGAACCTCTTATTACTGGAACCTCTGTCTAACTTTTAGCTTCATACCTAATGATTTATTGATACTTTATTGTTTTGATAATATAAAATGTTTAAAATTGTTAGGGTCTGATCATGAAGTACAATTACTTCACCTTAAAAGCAGTTTTTGAGCAATGCAATTTTTTGTGTTACACTTATTAAGGTACCATGGTTTACAGTTATTCACAGTTTTTTAGATGTACCATGCTCCTTCCTAGCCCCTATCATCAGTGCTGTCTTTCACAGCTCCTTCTAGTTCCCAAGTTCCGCCCCACTCCTAAGCTCGCCAGTCACCTTGGCAGGCACATTTACATTTGGTGCCAGCTTTGATCACTTGTTTTCACTGTTGCTGACCCTCTGGTTTGGATATTTAAATATACCTACTCCTACACACCCTCCCTTATGTATTTCAATTCTTCTCTGACCCTTACCCATCTCTTCACCTGACTTTTTGTCCCCCAACAATTTATTTTCTTGTCTGCCTTTATCTATGGATCTTATGGGAATATATGTCTACATTGAAGTCAAACAGAAGAATAAGGATATACTGGGATATGAAGTTAGGGCATGTATAAGCAGGAGGAATGGTGTTGAAAATGTTGTGTATGACTGAAACACAACCATGAACAGTTTAGTAACTATGCCTTCCATAGTAATTAAGTTTGAAAAAATACTAAAGGACAATCTCAATAATTATAAAAATGGACAAACACAAGATGATTTCACATATATTCACATTTATATATAATTATATATTGTGATATGTATATAAATATATGTATATTTATATATACATACTATATATATTTATATACATACTATATATGTATTAGATTATATATACTATATTATATATACATATATATGTATGTGTTATTTGATAAATATATATATGTGTATATTCTTAAAAATGTATTATCAAATGGGCTGGTGAAATAATACAGTGTATACACAGCCGTGAACATTATTGACGCAAGGACAGCCCAGGCATCTCAGATGGTCTTCTGAGCACCACCATCAGAGGAACAAATATATGTATATATATATAAATAATACATATTTATTTGATGTGCTAAACCAGTAACAATTATGAACCTTAATCCCATAATCTGAAGAATGGCTTGAGGCTTTTCCTGTCCCTGAGCAAGCAGATGCCTTTGGGCTACACCTTGTTTAAGTTATACAGGACATATGGAGATGTTATCAAGTTTCTCAAGAAAATCAATGAACAACGGGAAGACAGTGATACAAAGATATATAGTGATAATACATATTCCATGTATTAATATGTACATTTATACTTCATAAATGCTATGTGTTTATATATATTACATATACTTGACACTTCTTATATTAATCGATTTGCTCACTGGTGCCAGTAACTTTTCCATTTGACCCTATCACGTACAGGTAATATATACTTATATGCATATATATATACTTTATAAATGTATGTATAAATAAATGTATATATCATATTTAAATTATGTATTATAATATAATATATAAATGTATTTGTAAACACACTTTTGAATCTCTGTAAGATACAATTATGTTGTCCATGATTGTGTTTCAGTAAAACAGTGTGTCACGTCTCTATTTTAAATCTTCAATTGTTCTTAAAAAATTTATTGATTAAATGGGTTGGTGAAATAACAGTGCATAATACAGTCTAACACATATTGACCTGTCTGCCGCCGAGGCATCTCAGATTGATCTTCCGAGCACCTCCAGGAGTGAAGGCAAGTCTGAACAAAGAGCCAGGATCAAACCTTTGAGTATTGCTTTTGCATCACTTCAAATTCAAAGAAAAAAAGTTATTTGATTAAAATATGAAGTTTATAAATTTGATTATAGAAAAATAAGTTTTTATTAAGACCATTTTATTAGTGGAAAAGTCATTCATTTTAGTTTGATATGTACTTAATTAAAATATATATTATAAACATGTGTGTATATACACAAATAAATATTTCAAATACATTTCACATGTTTTTTTTCTTATTCTCTCTAAAATAGTTTTAATGTTTATTTAATATTTGAGTGTTTCCTTTCCAAGAACTTTTAATTTTAAATTAAAACAGATTTTGATGATGCATAGATTCTATGGAAACAAGATCCTTCAAGATGCAAATTATTTTGTTAGAACTGATTCACCTTTTCCAGTATCTACTTTTCCTTTCACTTTTTGTTTAGCTTTCTTGCTATTCATCTTAACAAAAGAAAGTCTGCTAATGAAAATCCTGCAATTTTATTAGAAATTAGTTTCACTCTAAAAAATCTTTCTTTTCACTTAAAACTGGGTGAACTGCCAAAAATTTTTTTTTCAGGAATGAATGAACTTTGTCAGATACGAATACAGCTATTGTTTTTGCCTCAGCAGACGGGAATTTTTTCTTCTTTCCAGGTGTCCCTAAGTGAAATGTGTAGATAGCGACGGTTGTTGTAGGCTTCGCAAAAATCTCTAAGCTATTGCCAAAAAAAAAATATGTCTGTCCAAAACACAAGGAGCTGATAGCCTTTATCTTTAAACCAAAATTACTGATGTTTTATTACAATCTTACTCATCCTTGTTCAAGTCATTCGTTACTATAATTACTTTTAGGGAAATAAAACACTTATAGAGCTACATTCAATGTATTAGTCTTATTTACATAGCTCTTAACTTGAATTTGGTACATCAAAAGAAAGACTACAGCAGATTTCATTTGGTTCGCTTGCATTATTTATGAAATAGATTAAACCATATACTTCCAAAGTATTTATAAAAATAGACTAAACCATATGCTTCCAAAGTGTGAGTTAATTATTTTGCCAAAACTATTCTACAACCAATGAGAGTTTTGAAGAAATTATGTATTTTTAGCTGAGCTATAAAATGTCTTTGCAGTTCTTTTTAAGAAGATGCTTATTATTGATAAGAGTATATCTTGAAACTATAATAGAAACAGTTTTTACCACAGAATTTCCAATGTAAGAATAAGCTCAAAATACAAAATAAGGAGTAATACTTTTGATTATATTAATGCTCCATACATTTTGTTCCATATTGTATGTTGATAAGTTAAATATTTTACACAAGCAAGAAAACTTATCTTTGTTATTTATTGTACATGTTTGTTTGGGCTGTAAGAATTACTGATACTTTTTAATGAATTTTACTCATAGAAGACTAATCATGTAAGATGTCTAGCGAAAATAGCAATATATAAAACTAATAGCAAAATAATATTTTAAAGGTATTCTAGAAAAGAAAAATATTTTATTACAGTTAATATGTGTAAACTAAAATGTAACCTAATATATTTTGGAGCAAAGCAGTAGGGAGAGAATTTAAATGACATTATTGTAATTTTCATTAAATTTGAAATGAGTCTACGACTTAACTTTTGCTCAAATCACATTTCAAAATTTCCACTATAGAACCAAATCTAATGAATTAAATTTAGATTGTATAAAGGTCAAAAAATGCATAGAATAATGAGATATTATAAGAGCCAAAAATCTGTAGAATATGGTAGGATTTGCTTTTGCTGTTTTATACCCACATCATAAAATAAAAAGTCCCCTTTAATTAAATATATACTGAAAGAGGGAAAGTTAGTATTCAAGTTAAGTAGGCCATTCAGATTAATTTCTGTATTACAACTATGCATTTCAATTTTTTTCTGAACACTAATTTAAGTGTATTGATGCACATGAAAGCATTAGATTATTGTTAAACACATACTGTAAAGACATTTGGTTGTGTTAATAAATAAACTCACTCTAATATAAGGCACCAGATTATTTTCACATAGGAAACATGTGTGAAGTCAAGATAAAATACCAAATTTTGATATCTATTAGATATATTGTTTATATTAAGATATATATTAAGATTAGATATATTGTTATATTAAGATTATCCAGGGAACAAATAAAGTGATATGTTCACAGAAGAAATGACAAAATCAAAAGAATAATAATTTATAATTACTAAATTTCTTGGAAGTATGTAGGAACACAACGAATGAAAAACTTTACAATAATTATTAAACGATCTATGTTTTGTCTGAATTTCTATATACCTCAAAATAAATTTATGTCATTTCCATAAAATAAATTGTAAGTGAACTTTAGTGTGTGTTATATTCATTCATATATACACACATATATATGCACATATATATATGCACATATGCATATATAACCTACATTTTTAGCTACCCACTTGATAGTTTTCTTGTATATAATATGCAATATTTGAAGAACTGTTACTTCGAGATATCTATTATATCCAGAGTTCTTAGGGAATTTGCCTATTTGAAATAAAACAATATGATTGGTGAGAGGAAAATTTATTACTGATGAAGAAAATTTCCTTGAACTCTTTCTGTTCTAATTTCACAGTGTCCTCTGTCTTTAAAATGGCCATTGAAACACGGTGAGAAATGGAGTATCAACTCAGCTCCCTAATGCACAATCCAATATAAACTATATGCCAATGGTTCTTAAGAACTATATAATCCTAGGCATCCCAACAAACCTACAGAATCTGTTAGCTGAAAATATTACTAACAGTAACACTATGTTATTTTCTGCTGCTTCATCATGTTACTATTTTCACTGAAGGACTGAAACCGGCACTTCAGTAGAACCAGAGCAGTAGCACCAAAGGCATTGAATTTTACTAACACAATCACACCACAGTCGCACACACACACACACACTCACTCACACACATATATTTAATTTAGTATTACTTCACACACTCACACACATATTTAATTTTAAAGTATTGTATTTGCATTCTTGATGAAAATTGGGAGTTATTTAAGCCTGCATCCCCTGAGTAAGCAGCTTCATAAAAGTCTGTATAAGATATAAGATGAAAGGCATAAAGCATTTAGATACATATTAAACAATTGTCTCAATAAACCAATCAGGCAATGATTTTGGCTTGTGAGTTGGATTAAGTGATTTTTTGGCAAAATATGTCGCATGAAAGAACCATTAAATATGGAAACTGTTAAGCATGAAATCAGGTAGTTATTTTTAAAGAAGGAATAGAATGAATGAGCATAATACATTAAAGGGGCTAGCAATAGTACTGATTTCAGCATTTGGAAGTGAAAATACTATTCCACCCTTCAGAGAGATTGTGTGCCATTATTTATTTTGGGGACACACCTAGATGTGCCTCAGAGGTGTCCTGGTTCTTGCACCAATGACATTCTTTCCAGAGCTCAGGAAAAAGTGGTTCTGGGGATTGATCCAGGGCCAGTCACAGGTTTAGCAAATACCTACCTGTACTATGACTCTGGTCCAGTTCAAGATAGTGTCCCATTATCAAAAGGCAAGAAATATGAAATTGTTGACTTTGTTGTCAGTACAAAAATGTATTTAATAGGCTACACTCAAGCTGACTATAATTCATAACTTCCAAATAACACAGGAAGTTAAAAACTATATATACATAAACATACATAACATACATAAACATTTATCTACCTATCCAATATGTTAATATTATATACAAGCTATCATTGAGTTTTGCTGAAGAGACAATAATATATATATGTATATATGTATATATGTATATATATATATACATATATATATTTTTAGTTTTAGTCAGATTATTGCTAAGAACATCCGACTTTCTATTGGTTGTGTTTTTTAAACATAATGGTTAGAAAAATCTACTTGTGTATGCCCATGTCTCATTTCACTGTAAGGAATTTGAATCAGTGATGTGCTGTTTACTTTTTGTTTGTTTGCTTTTTTGTTTTGTTGGGCCAAACCTTTCACGTCTCAGGAGTCTCCTGACTCAGGAATAGACTTTGAGTATTTATGCTTTGCACAGGCACCCATGGTACCAGTAATAGAGCCTGAACCCTGTATGGAAAGTATGTGGTAAACGATGGCCATTATGTGGCTTGTATCACTTGTCTTCCATTGTTCATCGACGGCAGCGGCACCAGTAACATCTCTATATATTTCGTCATGTGCGCTAGTGAAGCGCCAGGCATCTGCCTAAGAGGAACATGGCGAGCCTCAAACCATTCGTTTAGGTCATGGAATGAGGTCTGTATTTCTAAGTATAAAAATATAAGAAGGAAAATACGTGAATAATAATAAGCACTATAGTTTTCTATATGCTACAGTGCAATGGATATTTTATCATCGTAATTTTATACATTTCTAACTGCTTTATAGCCAGTAAGAGATCAACATTATGAACAGTTATAAAACTTGTCACTGTTTCATTCAGTTCATTTTTACTGAATCATCCATCAAATTTTTGATATACATAAAATGTTCTTTGCTCATGAATATTTATGTTTTTCTCCACCATTTATATACCAACCATTAGTAAAT
>JAJIBD010029079.1:0-24649 GCA_021461705.1 Cryptotis parvus
TCTATGGAATAGAACTGAGTATCCTGAAACGCACTCACAAATATACAACCACTTCATCTTCGATAAAGGAGCAAAAAATATTAAGTGGAGCAAAGAAAGCCTCTTCAACAAATGGTGCTGGGAAAACTAGGCAGCTACATGTAAAAGAATGAACTTAGACCTCCTTCTAACGCTTCATGCACAAAAAGTCAGATCAAAATGGATTCTAGATCTCGATATCAGACATGAATCTATAAGGTACATCAAAGAAAACATAGGAGAAATGCTCTCCGACATCGAAACGGAAAAGTATCTTTAAAGACGACACACCACTGACCAAGCAAAATGGAAGCAATGATAAACAAATGGGATTATATAAAATTGAAAGCTTCTGCACCTCAAAAGAAACGGTGACCAAGATACAAAGACAATCCACAGAGTGGGAAAGGATATTCACCCAATACCCATCTGACAAGGGGTTAATATCCAGGATATATCAGGCACTGGTAGCACTCCACAAGAGAAACAGCCAACCCCATCAAAAAATGGGGAGAAGAAATGAACAGAAGCTTCCAAAAAAGAAGAAATTTGAAAGGCCAAAAGGCATATGAAAAAGTGCTCTTCATCTTTAATCATCAGGGAGATGCAAATCAAAAACAACAATGAGGTACCATCTCACACCACAGAGACTGGCACACATCCAAACCAGCAAAAACAACGGGTGCTGGCGTGGATGGGGGAAAAAAGGGACTCTCATCCACTGCTGGGTGGGAGTGCCGACTGGTCCAGCCCTTTTTGGAAAACAATATGGGCATTCCTCCGAAAGCTAGATATTGAGCTTCCATTTGATCCAGCAATAGCACTCCTGGGAATATACCCTAGAGACCGAAAAAACACATAGCAGAAACACTATCTGTACTTCTTTTTATTCATCTTTGCGCTATTCACTATAGCTAGAATCTGGAAACAACCTAAATGACCGAGAACAGAGGACTGGCTAAAGAAACTGTGGTTCATCTACACTATGGAATACTATGCGGCTGTCAGAAAAGATGAAATTATGAAATTTACCTGCAAATGGATGGACATGGAGACTATCATGCTGAGTGAAATTAGTCAGAAGGAAAAGGACAGATATAGAATGACTGCATTCATTAATAGGATATAAATAGATACCAGTGTTTTACTAAATATGGGAAATGGTAATGGCAGATTAAAACTCAGCATTAAATATACACAAAGAGGCTTAAGTGATAAACTCCTAAATATCTGCAGGGCTAGGCACAATGTGAAAATAAGAGGGAGAGAGATGCAGAGACAGAGAGAGATAGAGAGAGAAAGAGAGGAAACTGGGGCACCTGCTATTAAGGCGGCCCTGGGGGCTGGGATGGAGGGGGGTACATTGATGGTGGAAATGGAGCACTGGTGGAGGGATGGGTGCTGGAATACTGTATTACCAAGAACCAATTATGAACACCTTTGTAATTGTATGTTTCACGGTGGTATAATAAAAAAAATTTTTAAAAAAAAGAAATTAAAGTCACACACATTTCAAAGCCACATGACAGATGGTTTGGTATTCCTCTGCATTCAGAGAATTCCCCCTTCTTAGAGAGGAGAAACATAAGCTTGATCAGTACTTAACTAGAGTATAATGGCTGATCAATTGACCTTAATATTTCAAAACTAGACAACTAGGTTAAGGTTGCCTATAATTGATTTCTTGACTACACAGATACATTCATTTTTCTCAGTCACAGGGATCAACAACTTAAGACTGTGTTGGTTCTTTGAAGTACAGTTCCTATGTATCTTGGAGTATAGAAAGATTCAGTTATCTTAAGCATAGATGTGATCTGAAGAGGTAAGGTTTGATGGATTCAAAGTACTGGTTAGCAGAATCAAAACTGACTTGGAAAATCTTCCACGTTCATATTCAGTTTGAAAACTGCAAGAGATTTAGTCAGTCAGCAAGTACTTACTGAGTACCCCGTGGGATCCAGATCTGTGTGGAATGTTGTAAAGTCAAAGCGAACAGCTCTGCCCCTTGAGGAGCTGGTGAGGAAGACCAAGAGCCTTTGCCTCCCAAAAACTTACCTCTTAATGCTTAAGAGTCTATTTTTTGGGGGTCACTCCAGCGATGCTCAGGGGTTTCTCTGAGCATCAGGTTTTCTCTTCGCTCAGGAATTACATGACGGTGCTCGGGGACCATATGGGATGCCGAGGATCAAACATGGGCCGGCATGGGCTGGTCGCGTGCCAAGGCAACGCCTACCGCTGGGCTATCACTCCGGCCCATACCAGGACAGGTTGACCTCAGTCACATCGTTGGCAACTTCTCAGGCAAACTCCATCACTCCATGTGGTCTCTCAAGCCTGTCACAAGAGGTCCCTGAGCAAGTACACGGAGCTATAGGCAAGCCCTGAACACAGATAGGTGTGGCCCTGAAACCAAACTAAACCAAAAATAAGTAAGTAGGAAATGTATATGAAATACTGTGTACACATTTTCAAGGGTACAAATCAATAGTTTGATTATATTGGCAGATGTTTAATGTTCAAAATATTAGATGTTGATTTTGTTACTATTGTCATATAATATTATGAGATTGTGATATTCTTAATATATTGCACTTTGTTTTTCAGGGGTTTTCCCACATATACGGCTGTTCTCAATGCTTATTTCCTGGCTCTGTGCCTCAGGGATCATTCCTGGTAGTGCTCTGGGGCCCATATGCAGTGCCAGAGATAAAATTGTCACCAACCATGTACAGGAATAAGGCACTGGCCTTATTCCTGTAAAATCTCTGACCTCACTACTTCAAATTCTTCATAACACCTAGTATTTTCTTTTACACAAAGTGCTAAATAAGTGATCATGTAATCAAAAAGATTTCCACGCCCTATATTTATCACTCTTTTTCAGGTCTGTGCATATAGAACAGATCTATGAGTCCTGAGATTTGACTATTCTCATTTGGAAAAGTCACTCTGGCTAGACTCTACCAGATTCCAGCCCTAAACTAAGCAAAAGTTCTCATCTTTCAAAACGGCTATGGATCTTCAAATAATCTCTGACTTGTCTTTTGATTCCAGGATTAACTAATTCGTAGCAGAAAGGATCTCAAGTTTGAAAGCTTGGCACATATAATTCTAGTGATAGAAAAATCTAGGTTATACATTCTTAAACTACAGAGGCCACAAGCTTCAGAATTTTAATTGTTCCCTTTTCACAGATGCCATGTTTGGAAATTGGCAATTTTATAGTGGTCAAGCAAACAGAATGTCTGAGATTTAAAGCCAATGTTCCTAAATCTACCATCAACAAGCTCCTAAACTTCCCTATTTTCAATTAAGAATATGGCCTAAACTCTAGCTCTCATAAGGCCAAAATGAGATATGCAGAGCTGAGTTGGCTGTAGAACAGGCCCTGGCACATGGCAAGCTCATATTAAACACTAGATGTTATTTCTTTTTTTTTAATTCTTTTTTTTAAGTATTTTATTATACCACCGTGAGATATACAAATAAAAAGATATACAATTAAAAAGTTCATGTTTGGGTTTTGGTCATACAGTGTTCCAGCACCCATCCCTCCACCAGTGCCCATCTCCCACCACCAACATCCCCGGTTCCCTCCCCTTCCCAGCCCCCTCCATGGCAGGTTCTTTATTTCTTTTCACTTTCTCTCTCTTTCTCTTTTCTTTCCCCCCTCAGACTATGGATTACAGAACATACATTAAAAGGTTGTCATGTGTATCCTTTTGCCTCTATTTCATGCCTCAGTTCTAGGTTGGCATTAGTACCCTCGACAATTATTAGCACCCTGTTCCATTTTCTGTCTTACCTAACCTCTGACTCCCACACGTTTGTGATAATTTCCATCTTTGACAAGACCTCCTGATATATGTTTCACTTGACCTTGGATATTGGTATCATAATATGTACATATATATTTATGCCATGCAAATAAATGCAGTCATTCTGTATCTGACTCTCTCCTTCTGGCTAATTTCGCTCAACATAATCTTCTCCATGTCCATCCATTTATAGGCAAATTATATGACTTCATTTTTCCTAACAGCTGCATAGTATTCCATTGTGTAGATGTACCAAAGCTTCTTTATCCAGGCATCGATTTTCGGGCACTCTGGTTGCTTCCAGATTCTGGCTATTGTGAATAATGCTGCTATGAACATAAAAGTAGGGATGGTGTTTCCACTGCGTATTTTTGGTTTCCCAGAGTAGATTCCTAGGAGTGGTATGGCTGGGTCAAATGGGGAGTTCAATTTCTAGTCTTTGGAGGAAAGTCCATATTGTTTTCCAGAAAGGCTGTACCAGCCGGCATTCCCACCAACAATGGATGAGTGTCCCCTTTTCCCCACACCCACGCCAGCACTTGTTGTTCTTGCTCTTTTGAATATGTGCCAGTCTCTGATTAAACACTAGATGTTATTTCTATCCTGCCTACACCTGACTAGTATGCTTACAAACTTTTGCTTTCTAAGTAGAAGGATTTATACTCTGAATCGCTAAAAGCATTTGAGGAAACGAAAGAGCAATCTTTAAGCATCCTTACAACTACCTTTCTAAATATGTTTTACATTTTTGATTCAGTGCTTTATGAACCAAGATAAGCTAATTAAGCTGCAATTTAATAAAAACAATTTAACACAAGTGATGGAAGGACAGTGGTAGAGGGTTTGGGACAATTTGGTGACAGAAGTAACTTGGTTCAACAAAAACATAGACATAAACTCTACTGTAAATGATGTTAGCACTACAATAATAGCTATTTTGCAATAGTTTATTGTTTTAAGCTTCTCCCTTCACACGCTCAGACAATAAACCACAGTCGGTGCTCTGGGAGCTGCGTTGGCGCTCACCTACTGGAGCACAGGCGTCAACATGGTGTCCTTGACCCACTGGCAGTGTGAGAGCCACAGACTGGAGATCCAGGCAGACCTCACACTTTAGCCAGAGTCAACTGGGGTGAGTATAAGGGCAGCGCTGCCCAAAAGACACCGAAACCCGGCTTCAGAACAGGAGTGGACGGGTCTCCACCCATGTGAATGATCATTAACCTGGTCCTGGCAGTGATCATTTCTCAGGGCTGCTAATGAAAAGCCATCATCATATTACAAATCACTGGAACACTTAAAATTTCAGAGCAGACAATAAAAATCATGAAAAGAAGATTCCCACTAAAACATTTTTACTTCTCAATTGCAGGGATTTATGGTACCATTTTGCAGGCTCTCCCTGTGAAAACTTTTCTAAATCAAACTGGTGTAAAGTGCTGAAGCAATGACATTCAATTATATGGAAAACTTTTTGAGCAATCCCAGGCTCCAAAAGGCAATCTCCTAAATCATATCAATAGCTAATGCACAAAAATCTGAAATCAGAGCCAGTAAGAAACTACAGCACCAGGTAGGGTATTGTCTTGGCTGACTTGGATCCCTGGTACAGTATATGGCGCCCTGTGCATGGCCACCTCTCCTGAGCACATCCAGGTGGAACCCTCAAACAAATAAGATAGTGAAACAGAAGCAAAAAAAAAAAGGAAAGGAATTATTCCCTCAGTTTTGTCCAAAAAAGTTCAATTAAATGTATTATGTACATATATATTCAGTGTGTGTGTGTGTGTGTGTGTGTGTGTGTGTGTGTGTGGTGTCAGGGGGTCAAATTCAGAGACTCACACATAAAAAAAAATGTGCTTTTCTACTGACCACACTCTTGACCTCATGAATCAAGCATTGAGCACTCCATACATAATCTAAATTCACTGAATTAAAATGAACTTTGGGCTGGAGCAATAATAGCACAGTGGTGAGGCATTTGCCTTGCATCGCGGCCGACCCAGGTTCTGTCCCCAGCATCCCATATGGTCCCCTGAGCACCGCCAGGAGTAATTCCTGAGTGCAGAGCCAGGAGTAACCCCTGAACATGTGGCCCAAAAAAAAATAAATAAATGGATTTAAACGGTACAAATTAATAGTATCCATTTGTTTGCAGGACACCTAAAAGCCTAGGCCTCTGCATCTGTCCTGGATTTCCTCCTGCAGGTCACTTCATAGATAGGGGGGTAATCTGAATGTGGCAGTCTTATCTGACCATGTATTCTGTACTGGCTGGTATAAATATTCTCTCATGCTACCACAATCATCATGGGACTAGCTGATCTTACCAGTATATTTGCCTGGCCACGTTGGATCTCTAAGTAATTAGACCAGAGAGAAATGCTGTTTGCCTCCAAGCAAGCAATCATGGCTCCCCTGATAACTCAAAGGCAGCTAAAATACAAAACTACCGTGAAGTAGATGAGACTCTTGTGAAGGCTTGGAGAAATATTTAACTGGCGTTAGTATTAGTCTTTGCTACGGAGACATGCCATCTCAGAAACCCCTTTCTCTACCCTATAAAGGCAATTCCAGGCATATCTTGGCTCAAGATATTAGGTGAGGTGCTGGGAGAAATTACCTGAGGGCATTTGATCCTTCCTGCCAGGGGAAGTTACATTTAGCTTATAGCTTCTCCCAGCTCTGCTAGGAGGCTTTGAATGAGCTCTGGGTCCTTGTAAGCAACCAGATGGTCTCCTGAAGTTGCTACATTTCTATAAAGCTATTTTCCTGTTTTCATCTCTAGATAGCCCAGCCCAAAAGTGGGCCGGGCTGGGGAGTTTGGGGAATTCCTAGCTATAAAATAAGCTGCAAGAAGAAAGAAGCTCTCTCTTTTTTCCCCTTTTTGCCATTTCAGCTTCCCTTGGTGCTTTGCTTCTCCGTCCTCTCCATTCTCTGTTGGGCCTCAATACGTGGTGGCAGCCATCTTGGCCTACACCTGGCTGGGGCTTAGCTGGGAACCCAGAGTCCGGAGGTTTTCCCCTGCTCTTGGATTGTATATTGGAACCTGTGATAGTAAAGCCCTTTTAAAACTGCATCGGATTCCTGAGTCTTCATCCATTCCCCGCCTGCTTCGGAGGTAGAAGGGAACTCGCTTCCCAACACTGTCGGGGACCCCAGCGGCACTCCCCACATTCATTGAACATTTTGTTTGTTTTGTTTTTGTTTTGTCAATCCTCAGGGCTTACTCCTGGCTTTACACTCAGGAATCACTCGTCCAGGCGCTGGAGTTATAGAGGGTATTGGGGATCAAACCCAGGCCATCAAGCTAGCTACACTATCCACTGCAGTATCAGTATCACCTATACATTCAAAGTTTTAAGTTAGACTTAAGTGTTCATTATTTTAGGGGATTGACCAAAAAAGATATTGCTTTCTTTAGGGTATGAATATAAAACTTGCCTCTCATAAGCTGTTACTCTAGAGAGCGATAAGAACAGTCATATAGAGCCCACAGGTAAATGTTTATCGCAGCTTTATGAATATTCACCCCAAACTGAAAATAACTAAAATGTCCTTCAATTGCTGAAGAGACAAACTGTAGCATATTGGCACAATGTCATGCTACTGTAAGACCAGCATGGAGTGGGGGGTGGTCGGTAATGAAGGTCATTGGTGTTGTTTGGGGGGCACACTGGCGATGGCATTGGTACTGTGAAAAACTTAGTACTTTGTAAATCATGGCTTAAATAAAGTAGTGACAGCTTATGAGAGGCAAGTTTACAAGAAATAGCCAGTTTTCCAGTGTGTATTATTTTACATTCCCATGAACAGTTTCAGCTGCTTCATATCCTTGCCAGAAATTATTGTCAGTTTACCCTTTATTAATTTGGAGTTTCAGTATTCTTCTCTTGGATGGGGATATGTCACACTGGTGGTGCTCTTGGGCTACTCACTTCCAGTGCTCGGGGTCACTTCTGGTCGTTTCATGGGGACCATGCAATGCCAGGGATTGAACCAGGCCTCCTGCATGCAAAGCATATGCTCCAGAGCTTTGACGCCAAATTTTGGCATTTAAAAATTTCCCTTTTCCTTTGTAGATGTGGTGATTAGGGATCACGCACGTGCCTGCGTGTGCCAAAGGTCAGACCTGTCACTGAGATTCCAATGGCGGCGCCATTAGGACGGTGCCCAGCATGTGGGATGGGGACAGGGATTGAACACACGTCCTCATGGTGCCAAGGCAGACATTCTGCATGTCTTTCTTGGTGCAGTTTCTGTTTAGTTCATTTACTACTTTTTAATATGCAGTCAGTCATTCTCAACATCCAGACTCCATAGTTCCTCAGAGCTCCATCCAAGAGAAAACCTAATCTTTCCCTTATAAGTTTCATCAGTAAATGCTCGAGATGAGAGCCTTCTGCTGATAGTATACCACCTACATGGCAGAGCTTGGCAAGCTACCCGTGTTTTATTTGTTATGCCAAAAACTAGTAATAATTATGGACCTCAATTCCATGACCTGAAGAATGGTTTGAGGCTCTTCCTCTCCCTGGAGCAAGCAGATGCCCTTGGGTTACACTTGCTTGTGACAGGACGTATGGAGATGTTACTGGTGCCTGCTCGAGCAAATCGATGAACAATGGGAAAATAGTGATACAGTGATACAGTAATGAATATAAAATTATATATATATGAGTTTATAATATTCAAATATTATTTAATTATTCTTTCATACGGCATACTAAAAATAAATCCCAAAAGAACACCGAAATAAATTATGCTACCTCCAACTTTTTTCAAACCTATGTCACATTTCATTTCAATCCAGTTTCAAGAAAATAACCCTACAATTCTCTAAGGTAAATTAAGCTGTATTCAGTCTTAAAGGACTTTAACATTAGTGAATGCAATCTTCACTGGTACTTAAACAAACATAAAATATTGGGTCTTAAATAAAGTAATACAGTAAAGCAATCAGAGATATTGTAAACAAATGAGACATTTTCTTGTGTGACTCCTGGAAAGTAAAATAATTGTTTTTTTTTAGAGACACACTCACTACACACTCATTTTCTTTATAGACATTGTTTCCAATGGTTATCAAGAAATAGTTTAATGCCTATAAAAAGAAAATAGCTAAAGCCTTTTTATAACACACACTGAGCAGATTGCTCATGTACCATGTACGAAATTGTAAAGCTCTCATGCGCCATACCTTTTAAACAGAGCTCATATGATTGAGTGCTACAAACAAAGAAATTTTATCCATTGTTTCTAATACTATTTCAGAAGGAATCATTTGAAACCTTGATTAAAAATGTATACTGCTATGTCAGGTAAGGTATTAGAGAATAGAAATGTGCCTTTTAAGACCTATTATGCAATTTTGGTGATTCGAGGGACAGAAAATAAGAAACACAGTAACACACAGGTTTTAAAATAACAAAACTTGCTACAAAGCCTACCCAAAGGTAATGGAAAGAAATAAAATTATCAACTGGAAGAGCAGGCGTGGAGCAGCATTGTAAAAATCAATTTAAGACGCAACTGCAGTTGTCTTGCCTGGGTTTTTAATTATGTGTTTGTTTGCCAGGGGTGGCCTAATTTAGTCAGGAAGATGAGCCAACATTAAAAGCTGGGAGGAGAGGTAAGTAATCCCCGGAGGGGAACGCCGGAGCACAAGAGTTTAAGAGCAGCAAAGAGAAGCAGAAGCCAGGGGTTTATCCGAGAAGGGGTCCCGCAACAAACCCTGAAAGGCGAGCAAAATCAAATTTTTCACAATTAGTTGAACAACAACGGTGACAGGTCTAGCGCTTAGCATTTTTCATTTGTGTGCTCAAATTTGGTTATCCGTCCTCTTTTATGCAAAATGCCATGTGACAGGAGAAGCCGGGAGCACTGAAGCAGGCCAGGCAGTCACAACGGGGGCTGCGGGCCGCGGGAAACGGACTGAACGCTGATGGGTAAATGACAGCCGCCGCGCTGAAAGCCTCCTGAACGGGTTTTCAAACTTCTGAGGGAGGTTGCCGAGAATATAATTATGCTTTATGCCCAAGCCCCAACTGTCAAAAAAGAAAAAAGAAAAAAGAAGAATATAAATTGTACCCAATGAATATTATCAGCATTCATAGTTTAACTAACCCGGCATGTTTAGCCTCCATTGGAAAATAGATAAGATTGGAGAGCTGTGTTCTAGCACGGAAACAAAGTTTAAGGATTGAACAGCCAGGAGCAAAGGATAGCAAAGCAAGACGTTTGGCTAGCTTTGAGTGCCTAAAGTAGAAAGGGGTAAACAGGATAACCTTTCAGTACCTGTATTGCAGACTATAATGCCCAAAAGAAGAGAGAGATCGTGAGAAAGAAGGAAGGAAAGAGTCTGCCACAGAGACAAGCTGGGCATGGGGGTAGGTGGGGCAGAAGGGAAACCGAGGACACTGGTGATGGGAAATGCACTCTGGTGAAGGATGGATGATGAGACATTGAATGGCTTAAACCTAATTATGAACAACTTTGCAACTGTGTGTCTCACGTTGATTCAATTTTTAAAAAATTAATAAATAAAGTCAGCGAAAATATTTTTTAAAGTAAAATAAAATAAAAAAGGGAATCCCTGTCTATTGCTGGGTGATTTAATAATAAATAGATTAGATACATAGTTAGAAAGAGAGAGATGATAGATAGACGGATGGACGGAAGGACACAGACAGAGAGATAGACAGACGGATAGATGGATAGACAGATGGATGGATGGAAAGACGGATGATGGATGATGGATAGATAGATGATAGATAGATAGAGATAGATAGATAGATAGATAGAGAGATAGATAGAGAGAGATAGATAAATAGATACATACATACATACATACATACATACATACATACATACATACATACATACATAGATAATAGGAATACAGCTCCTCTAGGGCCTGGGAACACAAGTGGTGCAGGTGGTTCATCTTCAAATGTATTTCTGCAAGGAGGCTTTGAGTTCAGGCACTATCATCTCAGACTCAAGGCCTTTAGAACACGTCACCAACACCGCTGAAAGAATTTCCATGAATTTCTGAAGTGTCTGAACTCTGTCCCAATACGCACCAACATTCTGTCATTAAACCCAGTCCGAGTGTCAAAACCTGTTTCCTAGGTTGTAGTCTTATAAACATATTGTGTCAATAATTTTTTTTTTTTTTTTTTTTGGGTCACACCCGCGATGCTCAGGGGTTACTCCTGGCTCTGCACTCAGGAATTACTCCTGGCGGTGCTCGGGGCACCATATGAGATGCCGGGGATCGGGCATGGCTGGCCGCGTGCAAGTCAAGCCCCTACCGCTGGGCTATAGCTCAGGCCCCAAGTTCTTAATAGAATGTTTTTAAGACATTGTTTCAGCAGGCAGTCTTTCTGAAAATAAACTGCTGTCCTAGTTTCCTTTCAAAATCTGACTTTACAATTTCTCCATTTCCACTATAACTAGACACACATACACACATACACACACAGAGGCATACACTCCGGCCCCCACACACATATTCTCTCTCTCTCTCTCTCTCTCTCTCTCTCTCTCTCTCTCTCTCTCTCTGTATGTCTCTCTCTCTCTCATTAACTCACTCATATAGTTTCTGGGAAGCCATCAATGATTTTAAGTGAAAATAAAAAGTCAGCATATAAGTACACAACAGATTAAAAACCTACAAAGATTCAATCCTTAATTCTTATTTTAAAGTACACCTTTTTGGGGAAAGGGAGGCTAGAAGATAGAAATCCTCAGTACTTGTCCTTCAAGTACAACATGAAGAGAACAGAAACTAAAGGTGGTTGTCAATGAAAACCAGGTTTCAATGAGGTTTCTGATACCTCCCAGAGGTACATAAGGGTCGGCACAGAGTTCATCTCAATTATTATTATTAGCTAACGCAAATATTCTACTTGGTAAGATCCTTGGACATCATCTATTATCTCAGTCTATCTCTTAAAATTCATCACTTTTTACTCCAGGATTAGCAATTGAAGAATCATAAATTTTAGAAATATTTGTTGGTATCACTTGATCACTTGACATCCTGTTATTCATCAATTTGCTCAAGCAGGCGCCAGTAACATTTCCATTTGACCCTATCAAGTACCAGTGTAGCCCAATGGCATCTGGTTGCTTCAGGAATACAAAGAGCCTCAAAAAATGAAGTTATAAAATTTGCCTACAAATGGATGGACATGGAGAAGATTATGTTGAGCGAAATTAGCCAGAAGGAGAGAGACAGATACAGAATGACTGCATTTATCTGCATAACATAAATATATAGATACATATTATGATACCAATATCCAAGGTCAAGTGAAACATATATCAGGAGGTCCTGTCAAAGGTGGAAATTATCACAAACGTGTGGGATTCAGAGGCTAGGTAAGACAGAAATGGAACTGTGTGCTAACAATTGTTGAGGGTACTAATGCCAACCTAGAACTGAGCATTAAATAGAGGCAAAAAGATACACATGACAACCCTTTAATGTATGTTCTGTAATCCATAGTCTGGGGGGGGAAGGAAGAGAGAAAGAGAGAGAAAGGGAAAGAAATAAAGAACCTGCCACGGAGCAGGGCTGGGGGGGAGAGGGAGGGAACCGGGGACGTTGGTGGTGGGAGATGGGCACTGGTGGCGGGATGGGTGCTGCAACACTGTTTGACCAAAACCCAAATATGAACTTTTTAATTGTATATCTTTGTAATTATAAAAATAAAAAATTAAAAAAAAACAAAGAGCCTCAAACTGTTCCTTCAGGGTCTTGACGAAGAAGTCTGACCATCTGGTAGGTGGACAGTAACATGATCTTTTGACGTCCCGTGGGATCCAGTCAGTAACGGCTCTAGTCCAGCGGTCATCTCCAAATCGCATTACATGTCCAGCCCATCTGATTTTCCATGCCTTGGCAAACGAGACAGCGTCTCTGATTCTGGAATAGCTACAGAGGTCAGAACTCCGGATTCCTTCTCTCACTTGAGTGAGGCGTGATATTCCAAGCATAGCTCTTTCGATTCCTCTCTGGGAGACCCGAATAGCATTCTCATCCCTGCTTTCGTAGGGCCCAGGTCTCTAAGGTGTATGTTAATGCAGGGGGCATGGTGGAGTCAAAAGAGAGGAGCCAGAAGTTCTTTGTCCTTTAGCTATTTCTTCAATGCTCCTGAAGGCATTCCATGCTGTTCTCTTCCTCCTTCACAGCTCAGGTTTTAGGTAGTACATTATGTTGACGTCCTCGACCTAGGTACACATAACTGCTGCATACAGAGATGTTTGTTCCCTTGAGAGTGAATGGGGCCTCTGGAACTAGTTCATTTGTTGGTATGCATGTCTTTAATTTTTACTGGAATAAAGAAAACAGTATGAAAATAAAGTTAACCAAAATTAAATACACATGCTGCACATATACTCAGAAATCCATAACGTACATACACTACAATGTGTGTGTTGACTTCCCCTTAGCCCTGTCAATGGTGCAGCTGCCGTGAAAAGAAGGGGTACAGACTGCTGCCCAATGGGAACGTGCTGTGTTACTTCTTTCCTTGCTTTTGTTTTGTCTTGCACCATATCTAGAGGTGCTCTGGGATGATTCCTGGCTCTGTGCTTAGGATGACCCCAGGAGAAGCTCAGCTGACCAGGTGTGGTGCTGGGGAGCCAAAGTCAGGCACATCAAGGCAAGAGCTATAACCCTTTGCTCTCTCTCTGCCACTGCTGTGTTTCTTGAGTGACTTTCCATACTTCCCAAAGTGTGCAGGCTTACAAACTACACCTGTCCACCAATCTCGGTCCTGTGTGGCAGCTCTTGATCTTCATTTTTTCCTAACAGCTGCCTAGTATTCCATTGTGTAGGTGTACCAAAGTTTCTTTATCCAGTCATCAGTTCTTGGGCACTCTGGTTGTTTCCAGTTTCTGACTATTGTGAATAGTGCTGCTATGAAAATAAAAGTGTAGATGGTATTTCTGCTGTGTGTATTTGGCTTCCCATATTCACAGGAGTGGTATGGCTAGTTCAAATAGGAGCTCAATTTCTAGTCTTTGGAGGAATGTACATACTATTTTCCAAAAAGGCTGCACCAGTCAACATTCCCACCAACAATAGGTAAGAGTCCCTTTCTCCCTGCATCCACGCCACACTTTTTGTCCTTGTTCTTTTGGATATGTGCCAGTCTCTGTGGTTTTAGATGATATTTCATTGTTGCTTTGATTTGCATCTCTCTGATGATTAGTGATGATGAGCATTTTTTCATATGCCTTTTGGCCATTTGAATTTCTTCTTTGTCGAGGTTTCTGTTGGTTGTTTTCTTCTTGTAAAGTTCTACCAGTTCCTGATATATCCTGGATATTAATCTGTTATCAGATGGGACTATGCTTTTTCAGTGGATAAAATTCACCTGCCCAGTCTCTCTACAAATAGATTAACACAGAATTGCAACTCAAAACAGCAGTAGTCAGGGGCTAGGGAGATGGCTCAGTGAACCGCAAGCATGGCCTCAGTTCTGATCCTTGGCGCAACCAAATGTGTTGAGTGCATCCTCGTACTTCTGTTGCTTCAGCCTGTAAGCTCAGCTATCTGAGGTCCCTGGGTTCCTGCTAAAAGCCATAATTGAAGTGATGTCTGAGCACAAAGCTCAGGAAAATGACTCCTAGCAAGCAGCATGACAAGTACATATGACTGCCACAAGGAAGCATGTGTGTGACCCCAGATAGTACAAGATTGAGAGAGGTGGGAAGTAGAGCAAACTTAAAATACTTAAGTGCATATGGAGTTTGGCCAAAGTCTCACTGTAATGCATGATTTTTCAATAGCTCACAGGGAAAAGGAGGGGAGAGCTTGCCATGGAAGAGATGGATCTGAGGAGAATCTCTCTTCCAAGACCTCTGTTCTGAGAGTTCTGAGATGGCAGGGATCTGCAGAGTAAGTTTTTCTCTTTATTGCCTATATTAAAATTGAAGTCTTCACCAGCTATTACACAATCACTGTGTCCCTTGGCCTTTATCATTTAAGTTGTCTGACTCCCTCTTGTTCACCTGCTAAGCTTTCTGTCATAACTTCATCATAAAGTGCTGTTTTCACTAGACAAGGCAGGCTCCTTTCTAGAAGATCCTTGGTTTTAGGTTGGTTCTTCCTAGATCTTTATATGAATTCCATGTTGAATCAAACTTCTAACCCCCTTTTCAACTTGTGTATCTTCTATTCTTCCTGGAGCATCACCATTCTGCCAACTTTCCTTCCAGACTGTCTCAAGAGTATCCAAGGATACTTAAACTTCCATCAGAAATGGCTCATTCCTTTGGGCCAGAGTGATATTACAGCAGGTAAAGCATTTGCCTTGCACAAGGCCAACCTGAATTCTACCATGAGATTTAACCCCATCATTTCATACTGTCCCACAAACACCACCAAGAGTGATCCCTGAGCACGGAGCCAGGAATAACCTCTGAGCATAAACAAATGTGGTGGCCAAACCAACAGAGCTCATCCATTCTTTTCCAGGCAAACCAAGTTACATTTCTAGGTTCACAGCGCTGACCACAGTTTCTTAAACATCGGGATTATCATTAACATATATCGTTTGATTTTGTAGACTCTACCTTAATGAAAGCAACATTCCTACAAATAAAAGTACATTGTGAAACTATTTTTCAATAATGCCAAAATACCTAAAATATCTTCCCTGCCAGATTTCTTTAATCTCAATTAAAAAAAAATTTTTTTTAACATACAGCTCAGATAGTATCTCCTGTGTGGATCTCTGCACCTACTCTTTGTTTTTGTTTTTTTTTTTTTTTTTTTTTTTTTTGCTTTTGGGTCACACCCGGCAATGCTCAGGGGTTTCTCCTGGCTCTGCACTCAGGAATTACTCCTGGCGGTCTGCACCTACTCTTTGAAGACATTACTCCTTCCCTTTCTTTGAACCTCACAAAACCATTATAATATTTAACATGTTGTATAGTAATTACAAGTTAGGATATCTGCCTTCTCCACTGGGCCCTGGATCTGACATGGATAAGGACTCTTGTCTTTTCATCTTTCTTTCCCCCATTTCAACTCAGCAACTAGTCAAACACTAGCACTGTGTCAATTTCAAAGTTGGTACTAAATAAATATTTTATAAGAATGAAAGAATGGTGATAAATTCACATTATTTAAAAACTTCCAAAAGTTTGGAGCAGCAACTTCTTTTTTTTTCCTACTTTCAGAATTAAAAAAAAAGAAGAAGAAGAAAAGTGTTTCAACAAAAATCTATCCTTAAATTGGGAACCTCAAGGTTTGTTTTCCAGTTTGTTTTACGTTTATGAGTTTAAGTGATGAATAACTTGAATTATATAGCATAACACAAGTGACCTTGGAGGTAATCTCATCTAGGCAAACAGCTAATAAATGGCACCCTCGGTGGGCTTGCTACCTCCTGCACCATAGCAGACAGCACTAATCGATCATGGCACTCCTTTCTCATTAAGCTCAGAATTCTCAAATCAGCACTTAACAGACTGCTTTCTGGAGTTGGTGGTCAAGATAAATCCTGCTTGTCATCCCTGATCTGGCTCATTCTCTCTTACAGATAAGCAACATAAGGTCTAGAGAGCTTCATGACTTTGCCTGGGTTCCACAGATAATGAATAAAAGAACCCAAATTAGAGCCCAGTCATCTAAGGTTCTTTCCACTAGAAAACTTTGTTTCATTTTGCTTTTGTTTTTATGTTGGGTCACACCGAGCAGTGCTCAGGGACTACTTCTAGCTTAGTGCTCAGGGATTACTCCTAGTGGTATCAGGAAACCATGACAACTGAGTTTGATTACTGATATCCCATATGACTCCTGAGTCAGCCAAGAATGATCTCTGAGTGCAGAGCCAGGAGTAAACCATGAGCACAGTAGGTTCCCAAACAAAAGTATCTTAATAGCAATTTTCTTAAAAAGTTATTTTAAAATTGGAGGGGGGGGGAAGGGACACTCAGCAGTGCTCAGGATCACTCCTGGTGGGACTCGGGGGACCATATGTGGTGCCAGAGATTAAAACCAAGTCTGCCTCGTGCCAGGCAAGTGCCCTACACATTTTGCTCTTTCTCTAGCTCCTTAATAGAAATTTTTGGGGTGTTTATATGCTGTACGTATTGGTTTTATCACACACAAATGCTTATGTGTAAAAAGAAAAGTGTTTTTTTTTAAAGTATGAGTTACTATTTTCTTTTCCAGAGCACAAGCTTACAATCCTCTGAAGGAATAGACTTGTTTCTTCCCAGTGGGCCAGCAGAGGTATGAGAAAAGGAAAAGAGAAAGTTGAAATAAATTAAAATCTCAAATTCCTTTGCCTCTTTTTCTTTGAGTAGCTAACTGAAAAACACTCACAAAGACTCAACACCCAGGATACCTCATTACCAGAAATAGAAAGGCAAATGAGAAGGGAGTAAAGAGGAATATCCCCACAGCCTGAGACTAGATAAAAGACAGCAAGCGGAAGTTCTTGGATGTGGAATCACACAAAGGTTAGTCATCAGAGGATAACACATAAAGTAAACTATTAGCTAATAACCATGATAGCCATTGGGGGAGGAAAGGTTGATCTTTACGGACCAAGGAAGCATGATTGCAATTGACCTCCACTTATTTGAGTAGCGTGTGTCCATTTACTTCAAGCGTGACTTAAACAAGTTCAAGAGATTGATGGCAGAGACCCTCTAGACACAGGGGTATCAGAGCAAGGCATTAGCAATCCTATTGTTCTGATCATGGCAAGGAGAAAAGTTGAAGATAGACACTGCAGTTACTTTTCTTCAATCTGGCTTTCTAAGACCAGGATTGGGTGGGGGGGCTGCAAATTGCATTTCCCCTGACTAACTTAATAACTATCTTCCAGTTAGGTTCTGCCAATGGAATGTACCACTGGGGAGTCTACAAGAAAGAAGAAAGGAAAGGATGACAGCCCCAGTTCCACGTAGGTGTTCAGTCTTCGAGCACACTCTGTCGCCTTCGGTACAAGCTGTATGCCAGAGCCTTGGGAGTCCCAGCGCCAACCGTGTGCTTGTCCCTTTCCCTGCGGGGGCAGCATGGTCGGACCTTCCATTCTTCATTCATGAGCGGTCAATCACACCGTTACTCTGAACACTTCGGGAAGAACACTTCGTTGTGTGTTTTGACAGTTTCATGAGTTTATCTCAGGGGAGACAAGAAGGCAATGTAAATACATTTTGCTACTGGTACATAAGCTAAATAATAGAGGTGCAGGGACCCCAGATTTTGGAAGAAGAAACAGGACTGCTCACTGATCAGGATGAACGTCTCATTTATATAGTGACTTGAGCACTGAAGTTGGTATTTTAACCACCTCACCTTGAATTACAAAGTTATTCATGATTGAGTTTCAAGTGTATAATGTTCAACCGCCAATTTCTTCACCATGTCCACTTCCGTCCACCACTGTCCCCAGTAACTGAGTTTTGAATCATGGTGTCAGGGTCAAATGCTACTTAAATAACAATGGTTGTTAACAGTGGCGCACACTCGAAATGTTCTAAAGCAAAGGGGTGGTTATAATTGGTTAAGACTCACCAGTTTAGGGGATTGTAACTTCAAGAACTCATCCATTTCAAGAAAAACATTTCTAATCACAGGAGCTGATCTTTTTCTTTTTTAAAATAAGTTGCTGGTAAAATTTCATGTATGATGGTTCCCTCTATCCCGTATTTCATCTATACCCTTCCTGTTATTCACACAGCAGTGTGAGTCACTGAGTCATATGCGTTTAGCCCGTTTTTTATTGTATAAGTTGTTCTACTCTACAGCTTTTGTGTCACTTCAGACAAAGATTAATGAGGTGGCACCAATGCCCACATGGATTACTCTTGTCTGACCCAGGCTGATCAGTGTTTAGAACTCTCCACAGCTTCCTGTTTCAGAAGTCGACATTCATGTCTCTTACAGACTGTGCCCCAGAATGATCATACAGGGAATAGAATGGAATCAAAGCCACTGTCTGAAACCAATACCCAGGTGACCTCAGTTCTAGATCAGCTGCACACATTCAACGAGTTGCTGTGCAAGAGAAGAGAGGGTTTAGTATGAGCTGCTATGTTTGGGAATGTTTTTGTTATACTCATTTCTCTCTCTCTCTCTCTCTCTCTCTCTCTCTCTCTCTCTCTCTCTCTCTCTCCCTCTCCCTCTCCCTACCCCCTCTAGCAAGAGTTCATTACTATGTGCATTCAACCAACTAGAAAATCCTCTCCATTTTTTTACTGGAAAATACTGAGACCTCTCAGGTAGTAGCAACAGCATAATGACAAAGAAACACAGCGAAAGCTGAAATACTGCAGCACAATAGACACAGAGTAGTTAGCTTTCAACCATGAATAATTGTGCAGTTCAATTTCACAAAAGATGTTTCCTTCGACACAGAACTCATAAAAGGGTGTAATAACCAAGGAGACCTTTGGCCATACAAAGGAGCTCAAGTCTCTCCATTCTGTTCCCCTCCTGTCTTTAGTAGAGCTTCAGAGCTTTAAAGGCAGATGGAGTAAAGACGGAACATTCTGAGAATTTCCTTAAGATTTCTTATTTTAACTCGGCCAGTTATGAAACTAACTTCAATTTGCCTTCCTGAATAAGGTGCTGGCAGGAAACAGAGGAAACACCCTGCATTCGTTTTCACTGTAGCTGACTGGACCTTTCCTTTCCCCAAGCCATGGTGCTCACTGGAGTTTTCCTAGTCCCTGAACCTTTTTCAATCATCAGTTGTTCAATCTATCCTTTGGGTCTGACGATGTCCCAAGCAAATCCTTAATCTGTACCATTTCTTCTGGTTCTCTAAATAGCTCATGCCAGAGAATGAGACAGGTGCTATTCTTTTCAGCTCTAGTTTATATATAGGTAAATGAGATTTATATTCTGTCATTTGCTGGAGTTCATATGAATACTAACCCAAAGTACTTTATCTCTCTACTCCAGTCACCTTATGCTACGTGGTTGTTGGTTTTGGGGGGTTGCACACCTGAAGTGCTCGAGTCCACTCCTGGCTGTATGGTTTAGGGGACACACCTGGCTCTGAGCTTAGGGACTCACCACACTTGACAGTGCTCTGGAGAACCATACTTGGTGCCGAAATCCGACCCTAGTTACTGCAGTATCCAAGTGCAAGGCAGTGCCTCAATCCTCTCCTCTCCTCCGAGCCCTCCAACTTTTTTTTTTTGTGTGTGTGAGTAGCGGCAGGAACTACTGGATTGTATGTATTAGGCTTGCAATAAGCCCCAATACATACTCTGCTCTGGGAAGGTTCCGCTTAACGAACCTTCAGATGCTCAGATAAACGCTCCTGGAAATAAGTATTTCTGGGTGGGAAGAAAACAGTGGTTCCTGATCTTTCCCTTATATAAAACATTTTCTTTGTTTGCTTTTTGTTTCTGCTCCTCCCCCTTTTATTTTCTGAGATCCAGTTCTTAATATCCCTGGTTTTTAATCCCTTTTTGGGTCATGCTCAATGATACTCAGTGATACTCTTCTGAATATCCACTTGGGGATTACTCCTAATGGAGTAACCCTGACTCGTGGGAAACCCAGCGAGTCAGAGGTTAGGTAAGATAGAGAAGGGAACAGTGTGCTAATAATCATTGCAAATAATAATGCCAGACTAGAACTGAGCATTGAATGTAGGCAAAGGGGAGTATACATAACCTCTAAATGTATTTGCAAGCCCTGTGTAAAAGGAGAGAGAGAGAGAGAGAGAGAGAGAGAGAGAGAGAGAGAGAAGAGGAACAAAGTGCCTGCCATAGAGACTGGATGGGAGGGGAGGGAATGGGGACATCGGGTGGTGGGAAATGGGCACTGGTAGAGGGATGGGTGTCGGAACACTGTATGACCGAAATCAAACATTGTTTTTCTTTGTATTGTCTCATTGGTATAATAAAAAAAAAAATTTTTTTAAAAGGGAGGCCCAGGGACTGAACAAGGCTCAGCCATGTGCAAGGCAAACACCCCAACCCATGTATTACCTTTCCAGTCCCAAATAGTTCTTTTCTTAATATATTTGTTAATAATTTTCCCTTCTCTTCCCACAAAAATACAAGGGAGCCCCAATCTATTGATTTTACAAATATTTTGGTTACTATTATAGGCAAGACATTATATTTTATCATGCTGTAGCAATTTATATCTGCCATAGATGGGGTTAAAAAAAAAAACTTTTACCAAACCGATTTAATACTTAGGGACTTCTATAAAAAGAAATAAAAACCAACCCCATGTGGGTCAGTAAGGTATCTAGAGTTCATAAAATATGGGGCAAGGAGAGTATCAAGGGAGCTTTGCTTTCAAGTTAACAAGTTTACTAATCATTTTTACTATGTTCCATTAAGTGTATTTAATTTTTTAAATTTCTGGATATTGTATTTTTCAGTTAATTATATTTGATTATTTTATATAGGTCTTGCTATTTCTACTGAAAAAATGAGGATTAAGCTATATGATCTATTTTATTAATTTGTTTTCGAGTCCCAACCAGTGGTACCCAGGGGCTGCCTCGGGGTGGGGCCTGTGGGCGTGAGCTGCTTAGGTGGTCATGTGATGTCAGGTGGATCCTGGCTCTCATGATAAAATAATACACATTTGCTTTTTGAGTACCTCCCGGCCAATGTTTTACTTTTTGGTAGGTTGGTAATTTGTGGCTTTCAAGAAATGGGCTCATTTCAATCAAGGTATTAATTTGTTCAAGCCGTTGCTAATGATTCATCTTCTTGGTAGGAGTATATGGCAAGACCTTCAGGGTCCTTTCTAATACTATTGGCTACATGTGCATGTGTGTGATATTCTCCACACTAACAAGCCGGTTCCTGGATATCAGCATGGGTGGTATGTCATGAATTGTTTCAGCTCAAATCTGCTTTTTTTATCTACATACTATCAGAGATAGTATCAGATTCTTAGCTCGGCATCCTGAAGTGAACCCTCTTCAGATGTCAGTCCGCAGTGCAGGCTGTAACCTGTGCTTCTGGGCTCCTGACGGGCTGTAAATCAGAGGTGCCTGGGCACCTCACCCAACCACACCCCGATTCCGAATTCATTTGCCAGTGACAAATAGGGGAACACAGGACACATCCCACTTGCTTACTAACTCAGGAATGCCAAGCTGGAGAGGCGATGTAGGGGAAGGATGAGATCCCATATCACTCTGCACAAGTGTCATTCTCCCCAAATCTTCCAAGGTCACCACTTAAAACACTATTGGTTTTTTTCTAGGGCTTCACTACATTGAGGTTTGCTTAAACCACTGGTCCCTATTAACTGAGCCCCACCTCCAGCCACACTCCCCTTTGTGGAAGTCTGGGGTGAGAAAGAAAATTTTCTAACAAATTGGGGTTGGTTCTCCCTGAGAACAAACTCCAATCTTCGGCTGCTGTAATGCTTGGTCAAATATCTTCTCTCTTGCCCGCAAATTCCAACACTTTGGGTGGCAGAGCCAGGACCTGTGGCTTTATAAACTATCTATTTTTGGTTATATGATCAAATAGAAAACTTTATTATCAACCACAAATGGTAGTCAACCATGCTTCAGAAAATCCTCAACTGTGCAAACCAACTGTTTCTATCAATTGTTGCAAGTTCCCTTCTTTAGAAAACGAATACTTCAAGATTGTTTACTCTTATTCAAGATTTGACTCTTCCCAATAAAGATGAAACTTGCAAATGTCAGTCTGCTTTTACCTTTTAAGTTTTGTTATCATTTAATATTCACATATACAGTTATAAAATATGAAGACCCCCATACAATCCTTATCAAATTTTCCTCCCTTGAGGATATTCTTCAAAACTCTAATAAAACACTGACACTGTTCATGAGTTAACAATGGCCGAACAATATAGCACAGGGTAGGCGTTTGCCTTACGAATTAGCCGATGCAGGTTCAATCTCCGGCATCCCATATGGTTCCTGAGCACTACCAGGGTATTCTGAGTGCCACCCTGAAACATCGCCAGGTGTGACCCGAAAAAACAAAAAAGAAGAAAAAGAGAATCTTCCATTGCAAGGATCCCTTAAACTAGCCTCTCACATGACCACAGCCCTGAAATTCCTTCCTTGCTCCCATCCATCATTCCAAGAACATTGTATAAATTCCTCAGCTTGGTAGCCTTTAGTAGTGACTTTTATATTTAACACAAGTTCATTTAACTGGAAGTTTAACTTGAATTACTATCGATCAGAAGTTTCATTTTTATATTTATTCTTTTTTAATTTATTTTTATAAGTATTTTATTATACCACCATAGAGATATACAATTACAAAGATAGTTCACGCTAGTGGGTTTCGGTCATACAGTGTTGCAGCACCCATCCACTCCACCAGTGCTCATCTCCCATCAACGTCCCTCACGGTTCCCTCCCCTCCCAGCCGTCTCCACACCAGGTTCTTTAGTTCTTTCCCTTTCTCTTCTCTTTTCCTTCCCTTCAGATTGTAGATTACAGAACATACATTATAGGGTTGTCATGTGTATCCTTTGCCCTAATGCTCAGTTCTAGGTTGGAATTAGTACTTCTCAAAATTGTGAGCACACTCTTCCATTTCTGACTTACCTAGCCTCTGACTCCCCACAGCTTTGTGATAATTTCCATCTTTGACAAAGCCTCCCTGATGCATATGTTTCACTTGACCTTAGATATTGGTATCATAATAGTACATATATATTTATGTCATGCAAATAAATGCAGTCATTCTGTATCTGTCTCTCTCTCCTTCTGGCTAGTTTCACTCAACATGATCTTCTCCATGTCCATCCATTTGCTAGGCAAATTTCATAACTTCATTTTTCCTCACAGCTGCATAGTATTCCATTGTGTAGATTTACCGCAAGCTTCTTTATCCAGTCATCGATTCTTGGGCACTCTAGTTGCTTCCAGTTTCTGGCTATTGTGAATAATGCTGCTATGAGCATAAGAAATAGGGATGGTACTTCCGCATATGTATTTCGGCTTCCCAGAGTGGATTCCCAGAGGTGGTATGGCTGGGTCAAATGGAGACTCAATTTCACCATCCTTTGGAGGAATGTCCATATAGTTTTTCCGAAGAGGCTGTTACCAGTGCGGCATTCCTACCAACAATGGATGAGTGTTCCCTTTACATCCACGCCAGCCTTGCTGCTATTCTTGCTCTTTTGTATATGTGCCAGTCTCTGTGGTGTAAATATCTCATTGTTGTTTTGATTTGCATCTCTCCTGATTATCCCAGTGATGATGAGCATTTTTCATGTGCTTTGGCCATTCAATTTCTTCCTTGTTGAAGTTTCTGTTCTTCTCCCCCCATTTTTGATAAGGGTTGTTTTTCTTCTTGTAAAAAGGATTTCACCAGTGCCACAATATATCCTGGATATTAACCCTTTATCAGGCAGAGGTATTGGGTGACCTGTTCTTTCCCATTCTGTGGACTGCCTTTGTATCTTAGTCACTGTTTCTTTTGAGAGAGGTGCAAAAGCCTTTTAGTTTCATGTAATCCCTTGTATATCTTTTTCTTCTAGTTGCTTTATTAGTGATGTTTCACCTTTTTAGATGCCTTTAACTTCCAATGTTGTGGAGGTTTTCCTGTATTTTCTTCAATGTATACTTTATGGATTCAAGTCTTTTTTCAGATCTTTAATCCATTTTGATCTGATTTTTGTGCATGGTGTTAGACAGAGGTCAAAATTCATTTTTACATGTCGCTGCCCAGTTTTCTAACACCACTTGTTGAAGAGGCTTTCCCTTGCACTCCATTTTGGTTTCTTTACGCCTTTGTCCAAAGATTAAGTGATCACGTGTTTGGTGGGTGTCAGGATACTCGAAATTCTATTC
>JAJIBD010029080.1:0-66628 GCA_021461705.1 Cryptotis parvus
GGGGAGTATGCGGTCCTGGTGAACCTCAGGCCTCACGCATGCCAAGCCTGTTTTCTACCCTTGAGACTCCTGCTTGGCCCTGAAAGATGACTTTTTTCTTTAATAGTGATTGAAGCAATTCCTAAGAAGTCTTGAAAATTTTTATTTTTTTCTAGTGAAGCAGGAGTTTTTATTTTGAGAGAAATTTGAGAGATGTGGAGAAATTTGAGAGATATAAAAGAGGGGAGTGGGGAGAGAGAGAGAGAGAGAGAATAAATATGTACTTAAAAAGCTAGTAAGCAAATGAGCCTTGAATGACTTTTGGGAGTAGTATACAATTCTTCCAAAATTTCTTGGTCTGGGGACTGGAAAGATAGCACAGCACGTAGGGCACTTACCTTGCATGTGATCAATCCAGGTTTGATCCCTGAATGTAGGTTCAGGAGTAGGCCTTGAACAGCTCTGAATGTGCCCCCAAATCAAACCCAAACCAAGCAAACAAATAAACATAAGAACAACAGAACTGTCTTGGTCTGGTGTTCTCTGCATGATCACTTGAACATTCTCTGCATCACTTGATCACTTGATCACTTGAATCCCGTTATTCTTGATTTGCTCGAGCGGGCGCCAGTAACATTTCCATTGGACCCTATCATGTGCCAATGTAGCCCAATGGCATCTGTTTGATTCAGGAATATGAAGAGCCTCAAACCGTTCCTTCAGGGTCTTGACAAGGAAGTCTGACCATCTTGTAGGTGGGCAGCCACGTGATCTTTTGACATCCTGTGGGATCCAGTCGGTAATGGCTCTAGTCCAGCGGTTGTCTCCAAATCTCATTACATGTCCAGCCCATCTGATTTTCGATGCCTTGACAAATGAGACAGCGTCCCTGATTCCGGAATAGCGACGGAGATCAGAAGTCCGGATTCCTTCTCTCACTTGAGTGAGGCGTGATATTCCAAGCATAGCTCTTTCGACTCCTCTCTGGGAGACCCGAATTAAAAAATTCTCTGCATACGTAAAACTAATTCAGGCATACTCATAGGGGAAAGCCTAGTCCTATTGCTTCTCTCTTTCTGTTTCTAGGGCCTTGGATTTCTGCATCTGGGTGGTGCCTGACTTTCTCAGTCTCCAATGAACTCCAGGATTTGCATCTCAAAGGAGTGTGGTCTTTATGCCTTTGGGCTCCTGAAGGGCTGGGCAAATTCTTCTTAAGTGTTTTTTTTTTCCTTTTTGGTGCAATGCTCAGGGGCCACTCCTGGCTCTGCACTCAGGAACCACTCCTGGCGGTGCTCTGGGGACCACATGGGATGTCAGGATCGAACCGGCCGGCACAGGCCGGCTGCGTGCAATGCAAACACCCTACCTGCTGGACTATCGCTCTGGCCCAAGTTTTGTTTTTTTTTTTTTTTTTTATTTCCAGAACCTCCTTACCTAAAACATCCCTGCCCCCTAGAGATTTCACCTCTTTACATCTTTAAAGGGCACATGTGTCATGGTCTGTCTTTTATAACTTCTTCATGCTGACAAATGGATGTAGACTCGTACTATGTTAACGGGAGTGAAATTTCATGCTAACTTAGTATTAAATGGGGCCCAGGCAATGGCTTATTGGGTTTCAGAGTGGACACTGAAAACAAATCAACTTTTTTAAAAGCACTCCACCCAAGATGGAAGAAAACTTTTACTGGCCCAAGGGCAGAGTGTTTAAGGAAACAAATGTAATGGCCAGAGCCATAAACTTTTTTTGCTGTTGTTTTGTTATTTTCTGTTTGGGGGCCATACTCAGTAGTGCTTAGGGCTTACTCCTGGCTGTGTTCTGGAAATATTGGGTTGGAACCCAGGTTGGGCAAAACAAGCATCCTGCCCACTGTACTGTCATTCTGGCCACTGTCATAAGCTTTTTATTCCTTTATTTTGCATGCTAGTAACTACCTGTAAAGAAAAATATTCAAAGCTAGTAGACATATAATTTAGCTCTTAGTATTGAGTTTTCTTAAAGAGAAATGTCAAGGTTTTGATAGTTTTATAGCCATAGTGTGTTATTGGTGATATAGTTACCAAATTCTAGGGAATCTCAAAGACAGAGGGAGAACTAAATGATCTCTTATGGTTTCTAGTTTAGAAAACTAGATGTATGTAGATAATACTCCTTTACATTTTATCATATAACTTATATAAACCTAAAAAGTGAATAGGCAGAGAAAGCCTGAATGTGATCATTAGGTCATATTGTTTGTGATGACTGGGAATTTTTTTCCAATACCATCTTAAGAGCTTTACAACTTTAAGCTGAGATGATGACTTGAAATTAATATGTTTGTATTGGGATGGGGCTTAAATCCCTACCCTTTTCATTACGTGTAAAGTTCCGGGCTGATTAGTGATGTTAGAGGAATGGTTGAGTGTGGTGTGCCTACCTTTCAGGTTTCAGAATCAAGGTTGGCAGACATCTATAAAAGGCAGGATGGTAAATGCTTTAGATTTTGTTTATTATAGGCACTCCTCACAGTCACAGACACCATGAAAATTAAAAAGAGGAGAGAGAAAAAGGGAAACTGTGTTCTAATCAAATTCTTATTTAGAAAAATATAGGTGTATATAGGTGGCAATCCATTACTGACTGGATCCCACAGGATGTCAAAAGATCACGTGGTCACCCACCTACAAGATGGTCAAACTTCTTCGCCAAGACCCTGAACGAACGGTTTGAGGCTCTTCATATTCCTGAAGCAAGCAGATGCCATTGGGCTACACTGGCATGTTGTAGGGTCAAATGGAAATGTTACTGGCACTGGCTTGAGCAGATCGATGAATAACGGGATGTCAAGTGATTAAGCAATAGGTGGCAGCCCAGGTTTAGTTTATGACAAGTAGTTCCTGAATTCTATTTTGTAGACTACCTAACCAAGCCTGACCTGAATCTGAGGGGGCTTGTTCTATATTAATGCCTTGTATTCTTGCCAGATGCTCTCTTTGTATAAATGCTTCACACACTACAGAACCTATCATGCTTTTGCTGAGATTGCTTGACTACAAGCTTTCCCCAGAGTAAATTCTGCGAAAGGAAGAAGCCTATGTTAGAGTAACAGCTGAGGGGTCATCAAGGGGAAGTATTTAGGCAGCACAACTTGAAATGCACGTGTAGAATCCTCACTACATTGGAAGCAAATTTCTGGGGGAATTGTCAGAGCATAAAATTAGGTCTAGTTGAGAAAGAATGCAAGTCCCAAGTTATTACTAAACTGAGACAGCAGGATAAAGAAAATTAACAGTGGGATAACTTACAAGCTTTAGGATACATTATTTTTCATAGGAATTAGTGCCTCTTGAGAATGATATTTATTGTAGTTTATTTAATTTTTATTGCTTGAGTAGATTAGAAACTCATTCTGCACAATCCGAATGAAATGACTCCAATTACAAAAATATCTCCTATTATTATGCTTCTCAGATCCTGCCAAGTCACACCTGCACAGGCCTAACTCTGAACAGAGTGCCATTGTGTATATATTTTCTAGAAGGAAAATTTAATCCGTTCTTAGTCAAAAGGAAATTCTAGTTTCCTGCCAAAATAACCATATATTTTGGCGGATGCATAAAACAAGCCGATAAGTTCCTGTTACCAGATTTGAGCAATGTAAGATCACCTACTGAAAAAGTCTTCCTCTAACATTACTAAAATGCTTGAACCTTCTAAACTTATAATCCATCATGGTAGCACCATCTCACATATGCACAGGCACAGGCTAAAAGAAGCAAAAGAAAGATGCTTTATGAAACTTTGTTTTCTAGCTTTGGCAGTGAAAAATGGGAACAATAATATGGCTGTGAATTAAGCATGCCAGTTACAAGAAAGATTCCAATATTTTATTTGAAAGGGGCATGGCTTTCAGTTCTATGATGAATCTGGTATTCAAGGTCTTTAGTGTTACTATTTTTATGGCATCATCTTTCCAATCTCAATAAATCACAGTGTGAAATAGAAGTCACTCTGATTTGACGTGGAGGATATATTTGGAACCAATACAGGGAACAAAAAATAGTAAAGGAGGCATAGAAAATCGAATACCATGAAAATAGGGCTGGGTTCTTTTTTAACATTGCAACTCAGATGTGCACAAAACACTGAATTTTATTAGAGTACTTAATTGAAGTCTGATTTAAGAGCTAGAGAGGTTCCTTTCATTACATGTTTATTTTACATAAATAAATGTTGGATTGATTTTCTATTATCTGATTATGTAGGATACTGGGAGCATATTGGTGAAAAAATTAGAGCAAGTTGAAGAAGAAATTGCATTCTTGCAATCATTTTTTTTTCAATTTTGGAGCCAACATCTGAAGGTGCTCAGGGGTTACTCTTGGCTCTACACTCAGGAACTTCTTGGTGGTCTTGAGGGGCATATGGGATGCCGGGGATCAAACCTTGGTAGACTGTATGCAAGCCAAGTACTCTACCTACTGTACTATTATCCCAGACAAGAACTTGTATTTTTGAAAGTGGACTCACTCAGACAAATATACCGCTACTCTTGGAGTTTTGTCATCAGAGTGTCAAGGATAGAAGCATACAAGAGAACACCCAATACATCTAGACTGGGGGCTCTTGGAAGACTTTCAGATAGTGTAGCCTTCTTGGTTTACACTGTCAATGAAGAAAATCCAAGTAATTTATGGCACTGAAAGCATCAAGACTTACTTCTGCAGTGAGAATATTAACTCTCACAATTCTAGGTACTTGGTTAGGTAAAGCGTAGCCCAGATCCAGATGGGACCAGTCCAGCTTCTAATTCCCTAGCAATAACCTAATCTGGCAGGACTACAGATCATCCTATTTCTTTCAGAACCTCCAGGTGATATGAGTACAGACATACAATTTCCAAAAGTATGTGACATGTGAACTCAGAAGAATGGTTCTTTTGCAAGTTGCCTTGTTTGCTGACTTGCTTCTCCTATATGTGATGAAAGGGTTTCAGCGTGGCAGGGAACCCCTTCTAGTGCAGAACTCATAACATGTGTGGGTCTCCATATACCACTTTTCAATAGCATCCTGATAACTCAGAGTGCTGAAAGTCTCATCTTCTGCTTGAAACCTTTCCTACTCCACACTTGCCCCTTGCACTGTGGTCTTTCACTTTCAACTGTCCAAGCTCACTAATAATTGTTTTAACATACCTACATGTGATAGATAAGCAAATGCTCAGGCTAAACCTCTGAATGGATGTGTCATAAGAACATCACAGATCCAGAATTTGAGAAACCATATCTGGTATTAGGTACAAATTGGAAAGCAAAGGATCACAATATGGCGTCTGTGTAGTAATATCCTTCAAGAGATTAATCTAAAAGTATGTGTTCCATGTTCTGGTTGCTTTGTGTGGTAAGAAAAAAGTAAAAGATGTAATGTTTACTTGGAGTGCAAAAAGTTATTTGGTGGAACAGTCATTCAGTGCTGGGAAGAGGAGACCTATGATTAAATTTCAGTTCTGACACTTTGAGTAAGTTGTTGAAGCTTTTAATAGCTTTCAACATTGGCTGATAGAACGTTTTAAAGTTTTGATAATTAAAATTTAAAAATGAACAGAGTAGCACAATATAGAACTTGGAACAGAACTAGTGGTTCATTAATATTTACCAAATTTAGCAATTCTAACACATATGCTTTCATAGTAAGGCTCCCAAACAACACACAAAATGGCATATAATCAAGTGCTAAATTGTGTGGAACAAAATGGAGGAAGTTATGAAGGTTTATTCACAAGTGGGCTTGATGAAAAATTAGCTGTCATATTGGGGTAATGAATTTCACATGGACTCAGTTACAGGATGCAGTCATTTGGATACCGTTTTCATAATTTAAGTTTGACATCAGATAAAGAGAATTTCTATTTTTTTATTTTAAAATGATATAGACATACTATAGAATATATGAGAAATAGCATAATGTTTAAAATTAAGTCAACTAGAAAACTCATGTCTAGGTAACGTCATTATTAATACTTAAATGCATAATATTTTGCTGGATCCGGCTTCTTTTATATGCCTTGCTTATTTTTAATTTATGTTGTATGGTGAGATGAGCTATTAGAAACTTCTGGGGTTGAAAGAAGACGTGGACTAAAGTGACAAGGACAGTGGAAATTTGGTAGTGTTAGGGTGCAGTAACTTTCTACAGCAAAACCATAAATGTTAATATTACTGTAACTGTGCTGCCTGAAGTATATCAATTAAAAATGATGAAAAAAGTATTATTTATACTTTTAAGCAACATTGCATTAAAATATTATATAGGCTTTAGTCATGCTTCATTATAAATCAACATCTGCATATATACTACACTAAATTCATTAGTGCCAATATGTATGTCCTTTTTTTCTTCACCATACACATACAGTTTTCTCCCTTTACCTGATTGATCCTGATGTTTCCTTTCTGGTAACTGCTGTTTAGGGCGTGTTTTCTAAAAATGTGTGTGTGTGTGTGTGTGTGTGTGTGTGTGTATGTGTGTGTGTGTGTGTGATGTGTTTAAATTATATTCATCCCTTTGTTTTCTCTGTATATCACATGAATGAAAATGGCGTTTTGTCTTTCTCCACCTGTCTTGTTTCATTAAGCATCATACAGTTTAAGTCAGTGTCATTGGAAATTGCAGGATTTTATCTTTAAAAAATAATCTTTGAGCCATCTATAAATATGCTACATATTCTCTTTCTAATTATCTGACAATGGGCATTTAGGTTGTTTATAGTCTAGGCTGCAATATACATAGGTGTGCATATAGCTTAGTAATTTTTGAGGGGTAAATAATCAGAACTAGGATAATTGAGTTATATGGAATTTCTGCTTTTAATTTTTCTCAGGACTCTCTATACTGATTTCCATAATGGCCACATAAATTTACATTTCCACCAACCTGCATGAGGAGTCCTTTGCTCCACATCTTTTCAAACACTTACTGTTTCTCATCTTTTGGATCACAGCCATTCTCATAGTCATGGGGTGATATTTCATTGTTGTTTTCATTTGCATTTCACTAATAAGAGATGATGAATATCTTTTCACATGCCTGTTGACCATCTGTGTGTCTTTTTGGGGAGAATTGCCTATTCAGATCCTCTGCCAATTTTTAAATTGGGTTGCTTGATGTTTTTTGTTGTTGAGTTGAGTGAGTTCTTTATATATAATTGGGTATTAACCCCTTGACTGACATAGGATGCTCGAATATCTTTACCCATTCAGTAGGATGTCTTTCATTTTGATGTACACTTATTTTGTAGTATAAAAGCTTTTTAGTCAAACACAACCTATTCATTGAGTTTTTGCCTTTACTTTAGTAGACATTGGAGTCCAATTTCCAATGTTTATGCTATGCTATAAACATAGCATATAGCCTATGTTTTTCTTTTAAGTAGTTAATTTTTTCAGGACCTTATATTCATGTCTTTATTATATCTTATTTTTGGTGTATGGTGTTAGCTAGGGATCTACTTCATTCTTTGCACATGACTTCCAGTTTGGAAAACTATATTTATAATAGATGTGAAATACATCTGTATGGACCATTTTTTAAATTATGCTCCTATTTTACTAACACACAGCCCAGATCATCGACAGCCACCCTGCAGCAGTTTTTTTTTCAATCCGGCCCAGGTATGCTGAACCAGAGACTCTCAGACATGGGGCAGAGCTGCTACTTGCTCTCCCTGTGGCCTGCTGCTCATGAGGCACCCGGGAGGCATGGCAGGGTCTAGCCCTGGCCTGCCAGCCCAGCAGAGCCTCACAACAAGCCAGACCACCCTCCCCTACTCCATGGGGCCTGCCATTTTCCATATCCGGACTTCCCTTTCGTCACAACTCCACCCAGCAGACCAGACTATCACAGCCTGGATCGCGCGGCTGCAAGCGGCCCACGCGGTTCATCAATATATGCTTTATTTAGAGGTGACTACAACAGTATGCCACCCGCACGGCAAGCCTGGCAAGGGGCTCGTGTAGTATTTGATATGCCAAATACCAGGAATATTTATAATAGGTCATTCCCATGACCTAATATAATGGTTTGAGGCTCTTTATGTTCCTGGAGCAAGCAGATGTCTTTGGGTTCTACTAGCATGAGACAGGACATATGGAGGAGATATTACTGGTGCCCGCTCTAGCAAATAGATGATTAACGGAAAGATAGTGATAGTGATAGTGATTTTACTAACACATTTTCTTTATTCTCTTTGCCTCTTTCATTATCATTTCTGAGGTTCCATCTTTTCAGTATTCGAGTCATTTTTAAAATGGTGACAAATTATCAGGCATTAGCATTTTAGGGTTATACACTTGATCTTAGCCAAAAGGTCGAGAAGTGATAGCATTTTAGGGTTTTAAATTAGACTTTCCAAATTTCTCCCCTAGAAAGTTTTTATCGATGCTTATTAATGTGGAATAATTTATGGGAAGACCCATATTACCAATATCCTCATACAGAAGTATAAATATTTTAAAATTGATTTGATAAATGGAAAACAGTGTTTAAAATGTGTGTTTAATTGGCTTAGCATGAGAGTGGATATTTTCATCCTAATTATTTAATTGAACTTTTAAATATTATGATAATATTGATTTTATTTGTGAAATGCATTCATAGTTATTGCATTTTTTTTTACCAGTTTATGGAGGCATTTAGTTTTATGTTCGCTTTCTTTAGAACAGGTTGTATTTTTTTATTTTCATCAATTTTTTCATTCATAATTTGAAATGTAAAGGTATTTTGGTGGAAATTTGAACATTATTGCATGAAGGAATATTAAATACTATTTCAGAGCATATCTACCATGTCCTCTAGTATTTTTCCTCTTTATTTCCTTCTTTTTTTTTTCTTTTTGGGTTATACCCGGCAATGCTCAGGGGTTACTCCTGATTCTGCACTCAGGAATTATTCCTGGCAGTGCTCAGGGGACCATATGAGATGCTGGAGACGAACCCGGTCGGCCATGTACAAGGCAAATGGCCTACCTGCTGGACTATCGCTCTGGCCCCCTTTCTTTTCCTCCTTCATTACCTCCGTTCTTGCTTCTTTTTCTCTTTCCTTCCCTTCCTCTTTGACTTTTTCTCTCTTTTCCTCCCTCCTTTACTCTCTTGTCCATCCCTTTACTCCTTTCCTTTTATTTGTAAACAATAGTAAGAATTCTTACACCAAAATTTTAAATCACCTTTAGTTATTCTTCTTTTATGCTGGCCCCTTGGGAAATTAAATTCATCCTTACTATTGAATTTGCTTTATTTAAATGTCTTATTTTAGGCCTGTTGTATCATTGACACTATTAGTATTATCAGAGATTTCCAATACTGTTAATGAAATGTTCCAACTCCGCACCCTTCACCAATGTCTATTTGTGTAAGAATTCTTACACCAAAATTTTAAATCACCTTTAGTTATTCTTCTTTTATGCTGGCCCCTTGGGAAATTAAATTCATCCTTACTATTGAATTTGCTTTATTTAAATGTCTTATTTTAGGCCTGTTGTATCATTGACACTATTAGTATTATCAGAGATTTCCAATACTATTAATGAAATGTTCCAACTCCACACCCTTCACCAGTGTCTATTTCCCTACACTATTGTCTTAGCACCCCGCTCTTTCCCCTCTCCTACTCGACCCACCAAGAATATGTGTTTTGGGGGTAGTTGTTTTTTTGTTAAAACAATTGTCCAAGAAAGATAAAAATAGTGTAACCTTGGTTGAATATTAAGTATATTATACACTGAAACAGTTCTGTCTTATAGAAGTTGGTGTTCTAATTAATTGGGTTTGCATAATAATGTAGGTAATGTGTCTAAGACACAATGCTAAGAATTAGAAAATATTAATTTTAAGCTTAAACTCTGTTGTTTCTAGTCATTTTTACATTATTTATTTAAATACCTACTTTATATAAACGATTAAAACCACTTCAGTACTAGTCACCTTTTTGCTGTAATTCTTCATCACCTAAAGCTTTAATGCTTCTTTTCCAAAATCAGATATCGGGTAAGTCAATTATTTGGTTTCACACATGGGCATTGTGTCTCTTACATACCAGAGACTGGTTGAGCTGCTGGCTAGGAGAAGAGATACCCTCAGCAGGGCAAACTACAAAACCAAGGAGAGGACTTGGACTGAGATCAGCGTCTTCTGCGGGAGAAACTCCAGAGAGGGATTCGTCATTACATGATTGTGACTCTGAAATGCATTTGAAAGTCTTTGAGATTATTTTTAAATCCTCAAAAGACCTTTATTTGATATTTTCTACTCTTGCCTGGGTAAGCCTCAGCATCAAATTGAAGCAATTTTATGTTTGAAGCAGAATTGAATGGAAAAGAAAACTCTTAAAGGTCAAATACTCCAACAGCTTCTCCCACTAATATGGCATGGACTATCAATGACCAGATGTTTAAAGCTTTACCTGGACTGTTGCTTTCTTTGTGCTGTCAGTAGAAGATGCCCCTAAAGCTCCAGAAAAACAATTTGAACATAGTAATACTCTTATCTCACCAAAGAGAGAACACATAGTGTCCTACTAATGTGTGTCTATTTTTTAATTAATATTTTATTATACCACCATGAGATAAACAATTACAAAGTTGTTCATGTTTGGCAGTCTTGGTGTATGCATGGATTTATGGGTCTGTTGTCAGTATCTCTGAGAAACAGTCCTGGTTATCTGTAAGAGGAGAACCCCAAAGGAGGGAAGAGGAGTGCAGAGATTTCTGAAAGAAAGAAGCCGCAATTCAATGAGTAATGAGCTTTATTTTTCACAGTCTCAGTGATTGCAACTTAAGTGAAATTCTGAACTTCTATGGATTTTCTTATTCTCCTTTATCTAGTTTTTTTTTTTTTTTTGGAGAGAGGGTGAAAACATTCTTGTTTCTACAAAAGTAAAGAGTAGTTTAACGTAAAGTAGATTTAGATGGGCAGTTCAGGGTCAGTAAGTGTAGGACAGGGGTAGGAGGGACATGACCACTCATTTTGTATCCAAGAGTAAAAATGATGTAAAATCATGAATTAATTGCAAGGGTTCTGGAAAAACACTTGGAGAATCAGAGACTTTTTGGGGGTGGTTATAGCATTAATTCTCTGAGTTTGGTATAAATTACAATTTAATAAAGTTACAATTAAGTGCCTGATGCTTTAGGCTCTGAAATAGAATTTTGGGACAACTTAGTACCTTTTCCTATTGTATGCCATTTCCCCCTCTGGAGTTTGAACGGGCTTCACTCCGTGTCCTTTACTCTTCAAAAACAGTGTTAGCAGTTTCTCTATAGTTGCTGATTGGGTAGATGTGGGAAATCTATAGCTGATCAGTGGCTGACAGCAGGCGTTCAGATGAAGGAATCCTCCAGAGATAGCAACTGTTGACTGAGACAAACAGATTTGGGGCTGCAGGAATGGCAGCTAGATTGTCATCAAAGCTGTTGGTTGATGATGTTTGCTATGAAACAGAGGCAGGGATGGGATGTCGCTCATACTCAATGGTGCTTGCGGGGCTATGAAGTACCAGGGATCGAATTTGAGGCCCTGTACATGCAAGGCATGAGCTCCAGTCCTTTGAGCTATTTTCCATTTTATGAAATAAAATAAAGTGGTCACATGTTAATATAACTATCATTTTCTCTGTGCAAAAAGCATTGTTTTTCATAGTAGAGCAGCAGTTTATATTTGAAAATCTCTTTAATGTCTGACTTAATAGGAGACAGCTATTCTCACATATGTGGTGATCTATGTTCTTGTGATTCGAATATATGAAAAACACCCAGCCTGACATAGACAGAAGGTATGTAGACATAAAGAATGATTCTAATAAAGGGAAAATTTTAATTTTTAGTTAGTTATAGATATTTACTATTGGTACCATACAAAGTTCTTTTCAACTTTCCCTTACGATACTTGTTGACTATCTTAGCCTTAGATGGAGTTTATCACCCGCTTTGGGTTGCATTCCCAAGCAACCCGACTCCAGGACGACCTGGGCCCGGCGTGTTGGGGGCCATGACTGGCCTCACACTGTCCACGGGCACCTCTTAATGGTTTCACGCCCTCTTGAACTCTCTCTTCAAAATTCTTTTCAACTTTCCCTCACGGTACTTGTTGACTATGGGTCTCATGCCGGTATTTAGAGACTCACAGACATGGGGCAGAGCTGCTACCGGCTCTGTCTGTGCCCAGCCGCTCATGAGGGAGCCTCGGGGGGGGATGGTGGATTCTAGCCCTGGCCCACCACCCCAGCAGAGCCTGGCAAAAAGTCAGATGACACCCCACCCCCACTCCACGAGGGCCGCCATTTTCCACATCTGGACTTCCCTCTCATCAGAACTCCAACCAGCAAATGAACCTATCACAGCCTGCGCGGTTCATCAATAAATGATGTATTTAGAGGTGACTACAAGAGTATGCCACCCGCACGGCAAGCCTGGCGAGCTACCGTGTCATATTTGATATGCCAAATACCAGTAACAATTATATTAGGTCATTCCAATGACCTAATATAAACAATTATATTAGTTCATTCCCATGACCTAATATAATGGTTTGAGGCTCTTTATGTTCCTGGAGCAAGCAGATGCCCTTGGGCTCTACTAGCATGAGACAGGACATATGGAGATGTTACTGATGCCCGCTCAAGCAAATAGATGATGAACGGGAAGATAGTGATAGTGATAGTGATAGTGATAGTGACCATGCAAAAATTGGTCAGGTGGTAGTAGTTTAGATATTAGTTAAAATAGATTTTGGAACCATGTCAATAAACTTTGGGGGATTTTTTGTTTATTTGTTGTTTTTAGGGGATTGGGCCACATCCAGTGATGCTCAGGGGTCACTTCTGATGGTTCTAGTGGAACCACAAGGGGTGAAGAGGCTGAAATGGGTTGGTTGCATGCAAAGCAAGAACATTAACCCTGTACTATCTCTCTGGACTCTGGGTGAATTTTTGGTACTCTGTTATGTTAAAATTCATTGGTTTTCATTTCTATAAAAAAAGGCCTTTTACTTACTCATGATTTTGTAGCCTCTTATCTTGACCGTTTGGAAAATATTTGTTTGCTAAGTTATTCAGATCTTCAAAAAATGTTGACATTCCATTCCAAAATATGAAAACTTATATTAATTAATTTCAACAGTAATCTCACCAAAAAGTCTTTATATTTGGAAGTTTTCAAAAATTCTCAAAACTTTAATATGTTGGACATTTTTCATAATTCCAATTTATGCTGTATCTTAAATGTTATCATTACCAACAAATATAGACCATTACCTAAAGTGATGGGATGCTTCATTTAGTTTAGAGAAAAAGTTTTATAAAATAATTGTCCAAATAACCATTTGACAGTCATTCTTTCCAGTTAAAAGGGTGTTTCAGGAAGTAGCTAGTTCAGGTTGTAAATCAAGGTGCACAAATGCTTTTCCTAAGATGATAACGGCACATCATAGAACTTGAGAGTACTTCCTATTTTAACACTGAGCATTAAAGGGTCCACTCAAAGGTTGAACTTTAGTAAGATCAATAATTTTGTTTTATTAAGGGCATTCATTCCTCCCCCTAACCTCCCACAGATGCATTTGATGAAGAATCCACTGCCAAAGTTTGATGTCATTCACTATCTTGATTGTAAGGCACAAACTATTTTTATTCACCATTGCATTTTGTCCCCACAATGAAAATCCCTTTGTATTGTCAGGAAAATCCTATGAACCCTGAAAATATTTGACCCATTGGGCCCTGACAGTAATTTTACAAAGTTCCTGTACTGTCTTCTCACTACATTTCTGCTATGAAGTTTTCCTGGGGTCTGTAGGGCTCTAGGGGACACACCTTGAGAATTTCTGCCTTGGAGGGTAAGTATGGTCTTTAGTACCCAGGTTTTTAAAATTTTCTGTTTGTGTTACATTTTTAGTTACTAGTGATTGGATGACAAAAGTTGAGGATAAAAAAGAAAACACTTAAAAGTGTTTAAGAGATTGCACTGACTTTTGCTTGGGGGCCACACTTTTGGACTCAAGGATTACTCCTGGTGTTGCTCAGGGAAGCACAGTCCGTGCCAGGGATGGAACCCCTGTTGCATGCAAGGCAAGTGCCTTATCTGCTGTGCTATATATAGTTCTGGTCCAGAGACTGCTCTGACTTAAGGATTTTCTTGATCACTGGATCACTTGACATCCCGTTATTCATTGATTTGCTCGAGCGGGCACCAGTAACATTTCCATTTGACTGTAGCTGCCCACCTACAAGATGGTCAGACTGCTTCGTCAAGATCCTGAATGAATGATTTGAGGCTCTTTGTATCCTGAAGCAAGCAGATGCCATTGGGCTACACTTGTACACTGACTTAAGGATTTTATGTATGGAGTTTTCCAAATAATAATCTTTTTTTTTTTTAATTTTGCTAGGCCTCTGCACCCATGCTTGAGAACCCCAGGTCCACTGCCAGTGATGCATGGCCTGGAGGTTAGGTGCTAGAGCATGGCAATTTGGTGCTAGTTGAGCCTAGCAGCACTGGAGACTCCCAGAACCACTTGGGGCAGGGCAGGCTGCGTGTACAAGGTATGTGCTCCACTCCTTTGAGCTCTTCCCCCGGCTCTACTGTGTGGTTTTCAAGTCAATCTCATCTCAACTGCTCCATGTCTAGGGAAAATAATGTGTTCCAAGGATAAGAGATTGTCTCCCAATGAGAGAAATAGAGTTTTTTTTTTCTTTTTGGGTCACACCCAGCAATGATCAGGAGTATCCCCTTGCTCTGCACTCAGGAATTATTCCTTGCGGTACTCGGGGACCATATGGAATACCAGAGATCGAACCTGGGTCAGCCCCATGCAAGACAAATGCCCTACCGCTGTGCTATTGCTCTGGTCCCGAGAGAACTATATTTTGCTTCAAATAAAAGCTTGCATTTTTAGATTCATGCAGTTTATGCTTTAAGGGCTTGGATATTAAGAGCTGCAGAATTACAGAAAATGTGATTTTTTGGGGGCCAGAGCGATAGTACAACTGGTAGGGTGTTTACCTTGCATGTGACTCATCTGGGTTCACTCCCTGGCATCCCAGACGGTCCCCCAAGCACCACCAGGAGTAATTCCTGAGTGCAGCCCCTGACCAATGCTGGGTGTGATCCTAAAGCCAAAAAAAAAAAAAAAAAAAAGAAAAATATGATTTTTACACTTTTGAAGTATTGATAAAAAAGAAAACGATAGATTAGACTAAGTAGATAAATAATCAAGTAAGCAGTGCCATCAAGGAAAAAGATCTCTAAATTCTAAGTCATTTTTTTTCCTTTTTGGGTCACACCTGGCAATGCTCAGGGGTTACTCCTGGCTCTTTGTTCAGGAATTACTCATGCTGGTGCTTGGGAAACCATATGGGATGCTGGGGATTAAACCCAGATCGGCCTCTTGCAAGGCAAATGCCCTACTTGCTGTGCTATCACTCTGGCCCCAATTCTAAGACATCTTAATTCCTAAAAATGAACTATAAAATTCTGGTTGAACAATTCAGATTTAGAGGGAAAGGAAAGATTAACATAAGCTCATTAATGTCCACAAACTGGTTAAATTCACAATGGTGGCAAAAAAAAGAAGTCTTTAAATTAGCATATTATGAGAAAATGCTAGAGTAATAATTTATTCATTGGAGAGAAAAGTAAAATATGTGGAAATTGTTATTTATTTAAATGAATTTCTTATTTTAATATACATGATTGAATTTGAACTATAGACATAGTCTCTTTAAAAATAGCAAAAATTAAAGAGCCATGAAGTGGTATCTGCCTTATTAAACTAGTCAATTAGTTTATTTTTATAATTTCTTCACCCATGGATTATGATACTCATGCAAAATTTTATCTGTCCTCTCTTTGAAAATAGAAGATGTCTTTGGAAAAGTTGTATTTTATGAGAAAATGCTGAACAATATTTATTTACTTTGCTCTTTTGGCTAATTGTTGGAGTACACTGGGTACCCCAACAAAATCTGGGAACAGGGTATAGGGATCTCCTTCTGCCCCAGGGATTGGTTGTTGGTGGACAGAGAAAGATGCGAGAATCCAGCAAAATTTCAAAAGGCTTTATACTCACACTTGTTCTGGTAAACAATCCAGTAACAGGAAAACCCTGGACTTTAGGCTTCTGGCTGGGCCCGCCACATGCGTGTAGGTTTAGAATCCTAGGCCAAGATGGCCACTACCATGTGCTAAGTAAGGCCCAACAGGGAAGAGAACAAAGAGAAGGAGAACAGAGGCAGAGTGCGAAGAGGAGAGAAAAAGCAAAAGTCACCTAAGAAAGCAGCTACAGCTTTTATAACTTTTCAGCCCTGACTGGCCACATCAACAGAAAGCAGTTAGGGTCAATTCCTGTCAGGTAACTTCTCCCGGACCTTTCCTACTCCTATGAAATGTTAATATCACCCCAGCCAAGACTGTAGGCTGGACTATAGAATGGATATTCTATAGCCAGATATATATTTCTCCAAGCCTTCAAGATTCTTGTCTTTACTTCCTAGTTGTTTTGTATATTAGCCTTTAGACTTATTAGAGTGACACACTTGCTTTCTTGGAGGCAAACAACATTTCTCTCTGGTCTAATTACTTAGAGATCCAACATGGCCAGGTAAATATACTGATAAGATCTAGCTAGTCTCACAATTGTGGTAGCATGAGAGAAAATATTTATATCAGCTAACGTAGAATATATGGTAAGATATATTGCCATATAAAGTCACAGATCCAAACTGTTTTCCGTGTCCCTTATCTACAAAGTGGCCAGCAGAAGGTAACTCCAGGTAAGATTCAGAGGCTCTGGGAAACAGTGTACTGCAACAAATTGTAGTACAATAAAATTCCTTTTCAAGATATCCATAAAAATGGAATTTTTTTTCCATCCAAAATAACTTCCAGAAATTCACAATGAATGCTTAGTCTAACTAGTTAACATATGATTAGAGTAATGGATACAGTCACTAAATAAAATGATATAGATATCTTATAGACTATTCTAAATGATTTATTTTAAATACTGTGATTTATAAGGGAAGGGCTCCAGAGCCAGGGATGTCTGGCCACCAAGAAACAGGTGCTGCTTGATCTCCTCAGGCCTCCTTCTGAGGAGTGACAAGCACAGAGAAAAGGTGGTTGGGGTATAAGTGAGAGCAGGGTGACAGGTCTATATGGAATGGGTTTGAGGCCCCATGTAAACCCCCACACCATGAGGGCCGCCATTTTCCACATCCGGACTCCCTCTCCTCAGAGCTCCACCCAGCAGAAGAGCTGATGATAGCCCGGCTCATGTGGCCACGCGGTTCATCAATAAATGCTTTAGTTTTGAGGTGACTACACGAGTATCCCACCTGCACGGCAGAGCCTGGCAAGCTACCCGTGTTGTATTTGACATGTTAATACCAGTAACAATTATAGACCTCATTCCCATGACTTGATGGAATGGTTTGAGGCTCTTTATGTTCCTGGATCAGGCAGATGCCCTTGGGCTATTTTGCATGTGACAGGACGTATTGAGATGTTACTGGTGCCTGCTCGAGTAAATCGATCTATGGGAAGTAAAGTGATCAAGTGATTTACAAAGTACAAACTTTTTCACAATACAGTTGCTGGAAAGCTTCATCATTCAGCACTAATCCCACCACCAGTGTGCCCCACCACCACCAGAGACCCACATTTTCCTCCCATCCTCCATCCGCCTCCTGATGCATGCTTACTTAGCCAGTATCAATTATGTTGATCCTTACAGTTCATTTAAGGGAACAGTAATCATAAGGTCATGCCTCTTTTTTTGTAGGCAAATGTGTGGGAATCTGTCCAGTTTCTGTTCTTGGATTCATTTTCTGGGTTTCCAGAACATAGTGGTTTTCTTCTGACAATTCCAGTCACACCATCACTACGGCTACTGACAACACTTATTTCACACTTATCTCAACGTCTATTTGAGCTTTTCCTACTCATACACTGAAAAATCCACTCTCTATCGGTTGTTGGAGATAATTCTCTAAATATGGTCAATGAACCTGGTATTAGACAAAAGCCAATGGAGATCCTAAAATCTCCAGTGTGCCATTTTGAGTCCACTGTATAGGAAATTACTGAGGTGGTCCTCTAGACCACACCTCGTGCCCACACACTTCGTTTCTGGAAAATGTGAAGGGATACCAGTTAGATGAATATACTAGTTTTTGAGATAATGCGTGGGTGCTCTGTGCCTGTGCGCCATGGGTTGGGGTACATGGGACCCCTATGTACAGTCCCAGCCTGTCACATTTCTGGGCAGGCTCACAAGGCCTTGCTGGAGGGCACCGAGTTGGGGGAGGGCACCCCAGCTTCAGGTCTCTAGGGAACCTGGTGGATTCAATCACCCAAGTCCTGCATACCTGGGCTTGAAACTCGACTATTTTGTTGGATGTGGCTCTGACAAGCTGTGAAGTCTGGACCTTGAAAGTGACTGTAGTTGTGATGCATGAGGTTTTTGGGCTTCTGGGGATCTGAAAGCCCGGCTTTCCCCCACTTCCAGGACCCCCTCATCAGCCCAGCACAGGGTGAGTGGGCAGTAGCTCAGCCCTCGAATATCTTCTAGATTATTCTAGAATTAAATCAAGTTATATGTGCTCACTGGTGCATGTATTAGAGAGAGAAAAGAGAGATGCAAAGAATCCACATGCAAAAAATGTATAGTGATTATCTCTGAAAGTTGGTAAAGGTTGTAGGGGTGTATGATCACAGAAAATTTTTAACTTTGCTTATATATCGATGATATCTGACTTTTCCCAATTGATATTATTCTCTTTAAAAATCAGGAAAAGGCACATTAAAGCAAAAAAAAAGATGTTGGAGAAATAGTAAACAGTAACACACTGGTCTTGCCTGCTGCAGACCCAGGTTCTATTTTGCAACACCACATGTGGTCCCTGAAAACCTCCAGGAGAGATCTTGCTCTCAGAGACAGGAGTAAGCCCCTGAGCACCATGGGATGGTCCCTAAAATAAAAACAAAATAAAATATGTATCATTGTTTTTCTTTATAATAAAACATTTGGAAAGTTGGAAATTGAAAAATTAAAATTCCTAATCAAATTGGAAAGACAAAACCTAAAACAACTGAATGTCAATCGAGGTAGTAGAATCATATACTTATTAGTATTCCATGCACAATTTTCATAAACCACTTTTCTAAGATTAGAAATAACCATATGCCACTTTATAATCACGGTTCCAGGCAGAAATTTTACTACCAAGTTATTTTGTTGTTCTTATGAATGAATAAAGACGAAGCCAGGATAGAAAATAAAGCTTCTTGAGAGTTTCAATTTATATTTTTATAAGCTTTCTGTTTACTTTGATGGGGAAACTCACTATGAAACCAGTCAGGTGGCTATACACAACCTCCACATTTGTAATAGACAAAAATACCTTGTTTCTGAGAATCTTTGCCTCAGGGAAAAGCCATGTTCATTCACAATAGCAGGATTGTAGGCAAAACAAGCTCTAAAATCTTTTATTTTCATAGAAACAAAGGGAAAAAAAGCCTTTGGGCAGTAGTTACCAAATTATCCTAACAAATGTTCTCCTAGGAAAGTCATTCAGCCTTTGCCAAAACTGGGTGCAGATGTATTATAGGCAACAAAGAAAGCTGGAAGATGCTGGGTCCAGCCTGCGTTCACGAGAAGATTCTCAGTTTCCTGATTAGTCCAAGAGGACACAATGGCTCAGAATATGTTGACTGTGGCTAAAAGATCAAATATTCCAAGTTTTCCAAATACAATTGCAATTAGCTTCTATTGTCTCTATATGAATATTAATAATTTCCTCTTTTACACTTAAAAGTATCCTGGAAGATAAATTATGGGACATTCTTGATAAGGCTGAACAATTGAGAAGCATACCATAGTTGAATGTGGCAGGCAGTTGATTGGTTGGAAAAAGGTCATCCCCAACCCAGTCCATAATAGTCATTTTTAACTTCATCTTCATTTAGAGTCTTGGAAAGTCAAATAATTTGCTGTCTCTTTGCAACAAGAATGACCAAGTGCACCGTTCAGGTAAACTTTGGGGAATGTTTGTGATCTCTCCTCTCCTCTCCTCTCCTCTCCTCTCCTCTCCTCTCCTCTCCTCTCCTCCCTCCTCCCTCCCCTCCCTCCCTCCCTCCCTCCCCTCCCTCCCTCCCCTCCCCCTCCCATTTATAGGCAAATTTCATAACTTTGTTTTTACTGACAGCTGCATAGTGTTCCATTGTGTAAATGTACAACAGTTTCTTTATCCAGTCATCTGTTTACGGGCACTCTGGTTGTTTCCAGATTCTAGCTATTGTGAATATGCTGCTATGAACATAGAATGTAGATGGTGTTTCTGCTGTGTGTTTTTGGCCTCCCAGGGTATAATCCCAGGAGTAGTATTGCTGGGTCAAATGGGAGTTCAATTTCTAGTTTTTGGAGGAATGTTTATATTCTTTTCCAAAAAAGGTTGCACCAGTCGACATTCCCACCAACAATGGATGAGAGGTGAGAGTCCCTTTCTCCCCACATCTATGCTAGCACTTGTTCTTGCTCTTTTGGATGGTGCCAGTCTCTGTGGTGTGAGATGATATCTCACTATTGTTTTGATTTGCATCTCTTTGATGATTAGTGATGATGAGCAATTTTTCATCTGCCTTTTGGTCATTCGAATTTCTTCTTTTTGGTAGTAGCGAATCTTACTTTTATTGACACATTGATCTCATGCCAATCAGTTCACGAACAACTGTTCAGATTTTTCAGTTGAGTTTTCTGTTACCTGTGACAAATAATTCCCAACGTATACAATGTATGATTTTCTTTCCTTCTTTTACATGATCCAGTCAGTATCTAAGTTCTGATAATCAACCTATTTGGGCATTCAATTTACTTACTCAGATCAGACTTTGAGCATCTCCCATTTTCAGGTTCTGTCTACCTAACCACCTATCTATGAACATGCTCTATATATTCTATATGTATTTTAAGCACACAATTGCACACATGCACATATATATGTATATATATATATATATATAGTAACAAAATTATAGTAAGAACAAAGAGAAAGTATAGAGAGAATGAGAGCAATTATAGGGAAGCATCCGTTTATCTTCTTTCATCAGAGGTAGTTCTTATTTTGGAAACGCCACATTTATTTTCTGAGAACTCTAAGGACTGTGCAGTTGGCAAGAAATGTTCATTTTTCATCTTCCTCACTAATGTCTTAAGGGAGAGGGAAAGATAAATATGAATGTCATCAGGATGCATATGGATTGAGGGCCACAGTTCCTAATGAAGTCCTCTCCAAAGGCCCATTTGGATGCCTCAGCAGAGGAGTTGCAGCTTTGCAGTGATGTCATTTTTTCTCCTTAGGAGTCCAAAGACCCCAAATTACCTTAAGTTAATAAGAGTGGTAGGAGAGGACTTAGATACTTCTACAACTGCCCCCACAGAGCTGGTTAGATGGTTAGCTCCTGCTTCTCTGATAATTACTACTTTAAGGGTTTAGGTATTTTATTGCAGTGCTGTTGAGGAAATAGAATACCAATCACTGCAAGCCCTAAAGCAATTTGAGTGTTACAAAGTAACCCCAAATAGAATTCACTTGAATGTGGCCAGAAACAGGAATGTCATTTTCTTGAAGTTTAAAGGGAGAGAAAAGTAATTTGGAAAGCAGACATCCTTTGAAAGTTTCTCCTTTGCCTTTCTTTCTGAGGTTTGTATGACTACTGAGTTCAATATTGTGGTTAGTTTTTTAAAAGCTATTTATTTTATTGTTTTTCCAGAGGATTGCCTTCATCTCTTCCTCTTCCGTATCTAAACTCACATCAAGAATCTGGCAGGAAATGATCATTACTTTCCCTGAGTCTGGTTCTGTTCCCATCACAGTCCCTGCAAAAATCAAGCTAAAATGGTTTCGGACTCTATTATATGAGATTAAATAAGTGTCTTGCTTGGTGGCTTGGTGAGAAAAGCAGACAAAAATGGCGAAATAAAACTTAAAAAATTTTTTTAGGGGTAGCCATACCCAACTGTACTCAGGGCTTACTCCTAGCTCTATGCTCAGGGATTAGTCCTGGTAGTTCTTTGCTGGGATCAAATTCTGGTTATGTATACAAGTCAAACACCTTGCCTGCTGTACTTTCCAGCCCCAGAACTCACTGTATCACTCACTGTCTTCCCGTTCATCATCGATTTGCTCGAGCGGGCCCCTGTAACATCTCTATATGACCTGTCTCATGCAAGTAGAACCCAAGGGCACCTGCTTGCTCCAGGAACATAAAGAGCCTTAAACCATTCCATCAGGTCATGGAAATGAGGTCTATAATTGTTACTGGTATCTGGCATATCAAATACGACACAGGTAGCTTGCCAGGCTCTGCTGTGAGGGTAGCATACTCTTGTAGTCATCTTAAAATCCAGCATTTAACAATGAACAAAAGAGCAACAGCAACTGCAATACCCATCAAGCCTTTCAGTGTGAGTACCAGAACTCACATTTTTCTCAAAAAACTTTTTAAACTGAAAGTAATATTGACACTAACTGATATGATTTTGCAGTTGTATTTGTATGTGTGGAGGTGGGGGTTGGGGCCTGGAACATGCTTTCATTTTGAGAGATATACAGTTTTTTTTTTTTTGCCTAGAGAAAGGAGATCAGAATGACAAATTAACTGTTCTCTTCAAAGAATTCTCTAAAATATGAATAGAAATACATTTAAAAATCTTATTTATAGGTCTAAACAGGATATTTCTTTGAGTCTCTTCCCCCCCACTCTATTAAAGATAGAACAAAATATTTATAGTTTGGATGTTTCTGTTTAGGCCAGTGGGGTGGTACATGTAAGTATTACAGATTCCAAGTATGACTAGCCCAGGAAGAGTTTTAGTGAAGTTCACTGATCATGCTGGGACAGTCCAATCATGAGTGTGAAATCAGCAGTAGATCCAAAAGTTTTGCACACATTTGTTTCACTGAGTTTTGCAAAGTAGAAAGTAGTATTCTATAGTTTTACTGCTTCCTACAGAAAATTTCTAATTTCTACAGAAATTACCATGGATTTATCCAAAAAAACTACTTGAGTTGCTTAATATTAAAATGTAAACTTTTTAGGCAAATGATGAAGGATGGGATCAAAAGATTTCTATTCTTAGAGTGATTGGTTCCTGGACCTGTGGGGTAAGAAATCCCATAGACGGAAATCCAGTGGAAATGGATTTGTCATGAATCTATTTGAATCTGACCCATCTGATTCCATTTATCTGTCCAAAATGCCAGATAGTAAGTAAAAATAATTTCCATAAAGTCTGGGGAGGAGATTAATGCCATTTTCTTCTCACCTAGTTCAAGTATGTTGGTTGGTGGTTCCCATTACATCTTCACTTAGCTTACTAATGTGACCCCTAAACAAACTAGTGGATCATGCTGGATGACAGTCAGCTGTTGTAGAGAAGTGGTAACATTAATGCAGTGGCTATACTGCTGACTGTGGTAGTTTGTTGGTGCAGGCAGTGTGAAGTCACATGGAGTAAATAAAAGCAAAATATATGTTTAGGCTTGGTTTTTCACCTTTACTCACTTAAAAATTTCTTGACAAGTCCATATAAATGACAAGGATGGAGGCTCCAGTGGTTCTTCTGTCTCTTTGCCCTGTACTCTCCTGATGTACATTCCTAAGCATGCCAAGCAGTTATGACCAGGTAATGGAGTCTATTAGGTAATAAGTGGATAGACTATTAAGAGAACTTCAAAAATGTATAAAATGTACATACAATTTTATTTTATGAAATTAAATTTCATAAAAACAAATTTTATGAAAAAATTTGTAAAGTTTTCTAACTTTAAAAGACAGAACTTGGTCCATAAAGTCTCCTGTATGGCTTTGCATATTTTATTTTCTTATATTCCAAGAGATGTTGATTTTCAGGGCAACACTTGGAACACCCTGCACATAGTGTACAAACCACAGATCTATCTAGATGATACTAAAGCCTCTCTCCAGGTTCCTGTATGACTGCATGGAATGGAATTCTTTTCTGGAAATAATTGTAGCTTACATGATTGAGAAATAAGCTTTTCTTGAAATATTTTCAAATTTATAGATTAGAGCAGCAAGTCTTTTAGATACTGATTCCTGAGTTATGCTATTGCAACACAAACCGACAATGTGTAAACTGGCTTAGCAGTTAGGTGGTAAGAAAACTGGTATCACAGGTTAAAAAACACTTTGAGTTTCATCTTTGTGCAGTGACAAATCTTTGGTAAAACTGTTACAGATTCTTAGGTTCTTTGACTCTTGAGAAGTAGAAACTTGAGATCAGTTTTTGAAGACCAAGTTGATTGAGGGAAGAGTCTTTGGAAGAATGGAGCAGGGGCGCAGGAACTTGTGCTTGATCTCAAGATGGGCAGAATAGGATGAACCGTCACCATTGACTTGAAAGAAGAAACACGGTTAGGAGGGATTTAAAAACATTTTTTGGGGGGTGAGACCCTGCTAGTCTTAGGGTATTCCTGACTCTACACTCAGGGATCACTCCTGCTGGACCTCAGGACTAGTTGTGTTGCTGGAGATCAAAGCAGTTGACTGCATGCAAGGTAAGGTCCTGACCCGCTGTGCTATCTCTCTAGCTCCAGCATGGTCAGGAGTTTCATGCTCTCATGCATGATATTTAAAAGCATCATTCTAATCCAGTAACAGCCTTCTATTTTGTCTAGAAAATTTGAACTTGGTTTCAATAATGGTGCATGGACCAGAAAGGTTTGCTCATGATGGTGTGTGTTGTGACACATACACCACAGGGGACACAAGCCTCATGGAAATCATAATATATGGTTGAAGGTGACAAAGTAGCATATAACTGCTATCCCAGGAAGGATGTACAGTGGATAGGCCTTCTAATCCTGGGCAAGTATGGGGTTAGAACATTTTTCCTGCTTTGCTGAGTCGTAGTGCAGTTTGCAATTAAAGGCCTATATAATGGTCCAAAGAATTTGTAGACTGAGATGTGTTTTGCCTTACAGTAAGTTACCAGAGAGATTTCCTGATGGGTAAGAGGGCAACTCCAGTCCCCATTCAGTTTCAAAACTACCATCCTGAGAAAACTATTCTTACTAAATCTCTAGTCACAGGGTACAAAGTTGAAAAGCAAGACGTTAGTGTTGCCAAAAAACCTGGTCAGTGTATGTGAGGTTCTTGATGTGGATTCTGGCTCTTGACTTCACTGCAAGAAAGAATTCAAGATAGTGATAGATAAGTAAAATAGAATAAGCATTTTATTAAAAACAAATGAACATACTTGATAGAGTATTCATATACTTGAGAGAAATAAGCATCACTTATAAACACATTGCTAGGTTAAGTATAGAAATAGGGCAAATTAATACGGGAGCAGAATGTGCATGAAATTTCAGAGAAGGGGGCTAGTGGGGTGGTCATTTCTTAGTCAAAGCACCACCCAGTTTTTATTTGTATTTGTTTGTTTCCATGACAGTTGTGAATTGTCATGACATGAACAGGTGTGATTTTTAGAAAGTAAATGCATCATAATGAGTATGTAATGAAGTTGAGGGTCATCTGTTGGTCAGTTGCTCCTTTATTTTGGATTTATCAGGTTCCAACTAGTTTCAGATCCTGTTGTTTTTAACATACAGTGTCCAGCATCTGTAACTCATTAACTTTGCTGGCATCTGCATACCATGTTTTCAGTCTTTGTGTGAGGGACTGAGTGAAAACCTGGTCAAAGATGGGAAGGGAGATGATCCTGCTGACATATTAGAAGACAGGATACAGTATTTATTGGTCTTTGTATAAGCATGCAGATGTTTGCTCAAGGGAACAGCAGAATGCATTAGTTGTTAAACTTTGCAGTTGTCTGCACACTGAAATATTCCCTCCAAAAAATAAGTCTCCTGATTCCCACTTCATTGAGGTCAACTGTAGACCACATTCACATTTGCACCAACCATTCCCTTGTCTGATTAGGAACATAAATTGGTTGTTATTGACTGTGATTAGCAAAAAACTCTAATTAGAGATGAATAGGAAATATTTATTGGTTTGGAAAGAGATTGGAGGGCATAGACACAATGCAGTACTTTAAGACCTTAGGAACCTGGACATGTATTTATTCTGCTGGATCCCTAAAAAAGGAAACGATAAGATAAGAATATTTTTAATTTTTAAGACCCATTCAAAATCAACCTGAAGTAAAAGTTATTTCTGTAATGAGCATGATTTGCATAACCAAGACCTCACTAATATGCTTTGCTAAATGTAAATAGGTCATAACCCTTAGATGTAGTTAACAGATTAATGAACTACCAGAAGTCACAAAATCTGAATTTTATAGATTCATTGATCAAACATCATTGATAAAATTATTAGGCAAGTCATCTGTCTATAGTGGTGGTCAGGGGTGGTGGTGGTGGTGGTGAATTTTTCTTTGCTTAATAATTAAAAATATACATGAGTTACACACTCAAATTTTGAGAACTTCCTGTAATGGTAAGCTGGCTCAACCATAACGAGAACTAGCTCTGTTGACACAGAGCTAAAACAAAGTGAAGCACTAAGAGCTGACAGGAAAGCGAAAATTATTTAGGTTTTTAGAAGGAGTTGAAATAACTAACAACTCAAACTATTATAGAAGACTGACATCATGTAAAGCTTTTGAGCCAATTTTCAGAGCATCAGGAGGGCTTTGGTATATACAAACCAAGGTTTGAAAAGACATAAAAGGGGAGTTTGAAAGGTGAATTAAGGGCATCAAATGCAGTGTCCAAGAACTCGCATGTAAAATTTAGGTAGGATTTAGAAGATAAGTCAGACTTGTGAGGACCCTAGATTTCATACTAAGACTGTGATATTTAGTTATTTACTCACGACTAATGGGGAGTTTCAGGTGTTATCAGCAACTATTGTCAAAAGAAAAACCAGCAAGCTATTACTTGTTTTCTAACATATTGTTAGGACTGGTAGAAAATGCAACATCTTTTGAAGAGAAAATAAAATGGCGAAAGACTTGTTTGCAACCCATGATAATAATCTTGGTCTGGGAGGTAAAGAGATCCAAATGAATTACAGAAAAAAAATTGAATACAGTCAGAGACAGAGGATATAAGTTTGCACTCCAGAAAAATTGATAAACCTTGATTTCTCAGTTTATGCATGGTTTTATAAATGTACAATATAATGTATTTTTAAGCATTATGTGAAATTAAAAATCTCAAACTATTCATTAACTCTCTCTGTTAAGATAAGGATTAAAATATTAGGGGCCCGAGCAATAGCACAGGGATAGGGCTTTTGCCTTGCAAGCAGCTGACCCAGGTTTGATCCCTGGCATCCCATATGGTCCCCCAAGCACTGCCAGGAGTGCTCAGGAATTCCTGAGCGAAGGAAGAGCTAGGAGTAACCCCTGAGCATCGCTGGTGTGGCCCCAAAAAGAAAAAAGAAATCAAAAACTGTTCTTAATCTTTTATACATGGAATTGGAGGAGTTATTAAAAAAGAACACACCTTCTACAAGATCATAGTCAGTGATTTTAATGCCAAGATAGGACCGAGAAGATCGGCTGAAGAACTCCACATCGGGACCCATGGCCTAGAATGGAACGAACAGGGTGAGAGACTATCTGAGTTCATCATGTCCACCAAGACCATTTATGGGAACTCACAGTTCCAGAAGACTGAAGCGAAACATTGGACATGGGAATCTCCTGGCAGACAGTTCCACAATGAAATTGACCACATCATCTTCAATCGATGGTTTTGTCTGACAGATGTTGCTGTCATCCCCAAATTCAAAACAGGATCAGACCACCGTCTCCTTTGTGCAAAATTCTACTTCCCGCAATGGGGAGAAAAGGCTGCAAAGTTTAAGAAGAGAACTCCCAGAACGACCACCAACTGGGAACTCTTTGGCACCATTGTAGCAACATGGGAAGATACCATCATTGACGACATCGATAAAGAATACAATCGACTGGTTCAGCACCTCCATGATTGTGCGAAGAATGCCGAGAGAGAGAAAGACACAAAAGGATGCCTGTCTTCAGAAACTCTTGAGCTCATTCGCCAGTGTTGCAAGGCGCAAGCCTCGGGAGACCAAATGCTAATGTCAAGCTTGCTAAACGGTGCAGAGAAGCGATAAAAGAAGACCTCAAAGACAGAAGAGCAGAAATACTGGAATGTTGCAGGACACCTAAAAGCCTAGGCCTCTGCATCTGCCCTGGATTGCCTCCTGCAGGTCACTTCATAGATAGGGGGTAGTCTGAATGTGGCAGTCTTTTCTGACCATGTATTCTGTACTGGATGGTATAAATATTCTCTCATGCTACCACAATCATCGTGGGACTAGCTAGATCTTACCAGCATATTTGCCTGGCCACGTTGGATCCCTACGTAATTAGACCAGAGAGAAATGCTGTTTGCCTCCAAGCAAACAAGCATGGCTCCCTGGTATACTCAAAAGGCAACTAAAATACAAAACTACCATGAAGTAGAAGAGACTTGTGAAGGCGTGGAGAAATATTTAACTGGCATTAGTATTAGTCTTTGGTACAGAGACATGCCATCTCAGAAACCCCCTTCTCTACCCTATAAAGGCATTTCCAGGCAGATCTTGGCTCAAAACATTAGCATATAAAAGGGCCTAGGTGAGGTGCAGGGATGGATTATCTAAGGGCATTTGACCCTCCCTGCTTTCCATAACAGTGGGAGGGAGGTCTGAGTTGCAAGGGTATAATACTAGCCTGCTTCCTCTCTCTCACACTTCTTTTGGGCTCTCTCTTTGTGAGCTCACACCCTTCTTGGGAGTCTTGTCTTTGTCTCCTCTTTACAGGGTCTTTACACGTGGTGGCCGCCATCTTGGCCTACACGTGGCTGGGGTTCTAGCTGGGAATCCTAAGCACCGGGTTTTTCTTATTGCTGATTTGTATCCTGAACCTGTGATAAGTAAAACCTTTCAAAACTGCATCAGATTCCTGAGTCTTCATCCATTCCCGCCGGCTTCGGAGGTAGAAGGGAACTCGCTTCCTGGCACTGTTAGGGACCCTGGCAGTGCTCGCCGACACTGGAAGATGCAGCAGAAGCTGGGAAAAGCATTCACTTGGAATATCACGCCTCACTCAAGTGAGAGAAGGAATCCGGAGTTCTGACCTCTGTCGCTATTCCAGAATCAGGGACGCTGTCTCGTTTGCCAAGGCATCGAAAATCAGATGGGCTGGACATGTAATGTGATTTGGAGACAACCGCTGGACTAGTGCCGTTACCGACTGGATCCCACGGGATGTCTAAAGATCATGTGGCCGCCCACCTACAAGATGGTCAGACATCCTTGTCAAGACCCTGAAGGAATGGTTTGAGGCTCTTCATATTCCTGAATCAACCAGATGCCATTGGGCTACATTGGCACGTGATAGGGTCCAATGGAAATGTTACTGGCACCCACTCGAGCAAATCAATGAATAACGGGATTCAAGTGATTAAGTGATCAAGAATCTTTTATACATAGATGTATATTGTAAGTAAGGACATGGATAAAGCAAACATCTCTTAAAATTCCGCATTATTTGATGTCTTGGCATACAAATATCTAAGTTTAATGATGTTTAAGAAGAACAAGACTTGCAAGCATATTTAGTTTTCTATAAATTTCTAAGTCATGTTTGCCATAGGGAATTATTATTGCTCATAGTGAATTTATTTTATTTAGTGATTATTATAATTTACGTTTCTCACAAGAGAAGTGTTGCCAGTTACTATTAGTTTTGGGCAGGGAGGGATCCTGGGGGTGGGCAAGCTACAGATGTGCCCATCACCAGGAGCTGAACCAAGCTGGTCAATGGATGGCGAAGGGATCTGTGAGATTCCCATATTGTCGTATATGGGAATATATGACTATAAGGCTTGGTAGTGGTGACAATCACAAGTGTTTCTGCTCAGGAAGTAGTATGCTGAGATAGAGGGAAAGAAAATTTATAAACTAAGGTGCAAAGTTTATTATAACATTGATATGAAAGTGAGGGAACTGTTCGATGACTCATAGGACTGGAGCACATGCTTTTCAATCCCTGCACAACCCTGTCCCTGTCCCTAAGCATTGCCAAGTGTGGGAGGGAGAGAGAAAGTGAGGGAGGTGGGAGAAAAGAGAGGAAACCAGGTAACTGGGTTAAGGCAGATAGAAAAGGAAAATTCATATTGGTTTTCATAAATAGTGCAAATGCAAAATATTAATGAAAATATTGCTATGCTAAATAATAAATTATTGAGTCAAATTGAGTCAAAAAATCAAAGCTATACGAATTGAAGTTAGATTGCTGGAATAGTAATACATGTGTCATAAAGAATATGGACATTGGGCCAGGAAGATAATATAGAAGTTAAAGCATTTGCCTGGCATACTGTCGGCCCCAGTTTGAATCCCTGGAAACATAGTTCTCCAAACACTGCCAGGGGTCACTCCTGCATAAAGAGCCAGGAGTAGCCCTGTTTTGTGTGACCCATCCCTCACTTCCCCCACACAAGATAATATAGACATATATTTTTCTTTCATGTGAATGCTAAGCTAAGTTATTCTTGGTTAGTTGAGTGTTCTGTGTTTTCCTTCAGGACCAAAGATTCCTTTCTTTGTGTTGGCAAATTATTTCTCCAGGCCTATGGTACCCTGGGATGAACCCAGAGCCACGACAGAGCCTGGCAAGCTACTCATGGTGTATTCGATATGCCAAAAATAGTAACAATAATGGACCTCATTCCCAACGAATGAATGGAGATGTTACTGGCACTCACCCTAGCAAATCAATGAACAATGGGAAGACTAGTGACAAGTGACAAATGATGGCTTCAAACTTTAGTGCAAATCAGAATAGCCTTTAGAAACTCTCAAAGTCCAGACTACTAGTTCTCACCATAACCTTTGATACAATAGGTTTTGAGTGGGGTCTGAGATTTGTGTTATAAAAATTCCCCAGGTGATAGAAAAGGGAAAAAGAGAGTATGGGATATGTTTCTTTTTTGGGTCACACCCAGTGAAGCTCAGGGGTTACTCCTGGCTCTTCACTCAGGAATTACTCATGGCCGTACTTGGGGGACCATATGGGATGCTGGAGATTGAACCTAGGTGGGACACGTGCAAGGCAAACACCCTATCCGCTGTGTTATCACTCCAGCCCAAGTGTTGCAGGACACCTAAAAGCCTAGGCCTCTGCACCTGCCCTGGATTGCCTCCTGCCGGTCACTTCATAGATAGGGGGGGGATAGTCTGAGTGTGGCAGTCTTATCTGACCATGTATTCTGTACTGGATGGTATAAATATTCTCTCATGCTACCACAATCATCGTGGGACTAGCTAGATCTTACCAGCATATTTGCCTGGCCACGTTGGATCTCTAAGTAATTAGACCAGAGAGAAATGCTGTTTGCCTCCAAGCAAGCAAGCATGGCTCCCTGATAACTCAAAGGCAACTCAAATACAAAACTCTCGTGAAGTAGACGAGACTCTTGTGAAGGCTTGGAGAAATATTTAACTGGAATTAGTATTAGTCTTTGGTACAAAGACATGCCATCTCAGAAACCCCCTTCTCTACCCTATAAAGGCAATTCCAGGCAGATCTTGGCTCAAGACATTAGGTGAGGTGCTGGGAGAAATTACCTGAGGGCATTTGATCCTTCCTGCCAGGGGAAGTTACATTTAGCTTATAGCTTCTCTCAGCTCTGCTAGGAGGCTTTTAATTAGCTCTGGGTCCTTGTAAACAACCAGATGGTCTCCTGAAGTTGCTACATTTCTATAATGCTATTTTCCTGTTTTCATCTCTAGATAGCCCAGCCCAGAATGGGCTGGGCTCGGGAGTTTGGGCAGATTTCTAGCTATAAAATAAGCTGCAAGAAAAAAAGAGGCTCTCTCTTTTTTTCCCCTTTTGCCATTTCAGCTTCCCTTGGTGTTTTGCTTCTCCGTCCTCTTCATTCTCTGTTGGGCCTCAACACGTGGTGGCAGCCATTTTTGGCCTACACCTGGCTGGGGCCTAGCTGGGAACCCAGAGTCCGGAGGTTTTCCCTGCTCTTGGATTGTATATTGGATCCTGTGATAGTAAAGCCCTTTTAAAACTGCATCGGATTCCTGAGTCCTCATCCATTCCCGCCTGCTTCGGAGGTAGAAGGGATCTCATTTCCTGACACTGTCGGGGACCCCGGCGGTGCTCCCGACACCCAAGTATGGAATATGTTTAATTGTTTTTTTGTTTATTTTACTGTGTTTGGGTATTTGGTAATACTCAGAGCTTACCTTTGGCTCTACACTCAGGCAACACTCTAGTTGGTGTTGTGGATGCTGGGGATTGGATCCATTAGGTCACATACAAGAAAAGCACGTTATCTACTGTATTATTTCTCTGACCTCTAATTGCTCTTCAGGTAAAATAAGTTCACTTGATCACTTGATATTCCATAATTCATCGATTTGCTCGAGCGGGCGCCAGTAACATTTCTATTTGACCCTATCACGTGCCAGTGTAGCTCAATGGCATCTGGTTGCTTCAGGAATATGAAGAGCCTCAAACCTTTTCATTCAGGGTCGTGATAAAGAGGTCTGACCATCTTGTAGGTGGGCAGCCACATGATCTTTTGACGTCCTGTGGGTCAGGGACACTGTCTCGTTTGCCAAGGCATCGAAAATCAGATGGACTGGACATGTAATGCACTTTGGAGACCACCGCTGGACTAGAGCCATTACCGACTGCATCCCACAGAAAGTCAAAAGATAAAATAAGTTATTTATGTTAATTTTCTTTTAATATTACTGATAGATAACCCAAACTGCATGTTGGTATGAAAAAGGCAATCTCTGGACAATGGGCTACTGATAAAATCTCTTCCAATTTTTTATTAAGGAATATCACAATGGTAGCTTGAAATTGTTCATGGGGTAAATAGAGCATGGAAATTGTCTAATGCCTTTAGGGTTCCCCCATCCCAAGGGCCAGGCAGATGTTTAACACTTATCAGCACTTGACAGTCTTTTAGTATATCCACTGCATTTCCAGCTGCAACTCCGCTACAGTGGATTTGGAGCAAAATTAATTTATTGAGCAATTAGCAATTTAAACAAAATTCCTAAGGAGTTAGTACACTAATAAAATGTCAAAGAAATATTAAATAAATGGCCTAGATAGAAAAATCTATTGAAGATTAATGTTATGAACTGCATATCATTTCAACAGATGTGGAAAATGTACCTGATAAAATTTAGCACAATGTATGATTAAAGTCAATTAGTAAACTGTAACAAAATATTCCCCCACCTCCTACATTACTATTACTGATCCAGTAACTAGGGATCACATTAATGCTTACTTGTGATACTGTCACAGTTGGTTGCTCTGCTTACCAGGTTCACACGCTTTTATTACGGTGCTCATTCACAAGCTTGTTGGGAGTCACATTCCTTTCACTGTATTGTCTATGTACATTCTGATTATAGTATTCAGTGTGGGCCACTGTGTAGTAGCATGGGTGCTTTCTGTGAATTTCACTCTTGCTCAACTGTAGGATATGGTGTTTTCCACACAGGGTTGCTCAGGCTTAGAGATCACACATTTTGTTATGATACCAGGGACCCCAAATAGTAGCTGCCAGTACCTGCTTGGCATATGTGGGCAGCACTTGGGACTGAACTCACACTCTCACTCTTGCAAGGCAGAATTTTAGTCAATGAACCATTACCTGGGGTCCTAAAAATTAAAATCTTGATAGTGTCAAAAATCCAATTCTTTTCTTCTATTCACAGGCTTGTGGGTAGAAAAAAGTGAGAGTCTGAGATTGATTAGTAAATAGTAATGCACAGATCATCAAAAGATATGGCTTATTCTTGTCCATAATTGGAACATTTCCCACTATGTAGAAAATAGAGTGGTTAGAATTGGGGGGGGCTTGATGTAATACCTTAATGGGAGGGGGAATATATTTATGGGAAACAGATGACTTCCAGGGAAGAAAAAAAAGTGCAAACAAATAGGAGATGTCAGTTGAGACAGTTTTCTGGTTTTGTAATTTCTTATTCCAGGTCAACAGTCGTCTCCAGTGATAGGAGATGAGCTATTGGCCCTGAATTTTCCCTGGCTTTGAAATTATTGGAGAAGACACTTGTGATACCTGACTTGGGGGTGGGGATGGGGAACAATCCTACATTTATGTTGCTAAGGGAACTCGGAAAACAAAACAAGTCCTTTTAATGTATTGATTTTAATGTCTTTACTTAAAAACAATCCTTAACACATGGTGGTATATTTTGATCTTATCAAGATTATCTATGTTTAAAAAATTCTAGGGAAAATATTAAAGGAGCACCTGTTTTTAAGAGCTGTGGTCTGAAAATAATGACATATTCCTCTTCTATTTAGATTTCATTGACTAGAATTTAGTCATATGGCTAAACGTAATTGTAGGGGGAGATTGGGAAATGTTATTTTGTAATAGTCATAAATATAGGAAAACAGCTAGCAGTATCTGGCATATTCTCATTCCTTGATTTCCTTCTCTCCATGACGGAATTGTCATCATGAACATCATATTTACATTATATTTTATTGACCTTATTCACTAGAATATAACTTCCATAAGAGATGTACTTCACTACATCTGAAAGCATTAAAGTATCTGTAATGTAGTATAAAACATGGTATATGGTATACACTCAGCAAATAATCAGTTGCTGTTAAAGTGCAATTATTTAGGGGCCGGAGCGATAGCACAGCGTGGAGGGCATTTGCCTTGCACGTGGCCAACCTGGGTTTGATCCTCGGCATCCCATATGGTCCCGTGAGCACTGCCAGGAATAATTCCTGAGTGCAGAGCCAGGAGTAACCCCTGAGCATTGCTGGGTGTGACTCAAAAAGCAAAAAAAAAGTGCAATTATTTATTGAGTATCAAATGCATATAAACTATATTAAAGTACTATTATAATTTTATATAAAATTAATATAAAACTTCAGTCTTCCACAAAGATGACTCAAATTTTGTTTTTTGTTTTTTGTGTTTTCTTAAGTATATTATTATACCACCGTGAGGTATACAATTACAAAGATATACAATTACAAAGTTCATATTTGGGTTTTGGTCATATAGTGTTCCAGCACCCATCCCTCCACCAGTGCCCATTTCCCACCATCAACGTCCCGGGTTCCCTCCCCCTCCCCAGCCCCCTCCATGGCAGGTTCTTTATCTCTTTCCCTTTCTCTCTCTTACTCTTTTCCTTCCCTTCCAGATTGCGGATTACAGAACATACATTAAAGGGTTGTCATGTGTATCTTTTTGCCTGTATTCAATACTCAGTTCTAGGTTGGCATTAGTACCCTCGACAATTGTTAGCACACTGTTCCATTTTCTGTCTTACCTAGCCTCTGACTCCCACACGTTTGTGGTAATTTCCACCTTTGACAAAACCTCCTGATATATGTTTCACTTGACCTTGGATATTGGTATCATAATATGTACATATATATTTATGTCATGCAAATAAATGCAGACATTCTGTATCTGTCTCTCTCCTTCTGACTAATTTCACTCAACATAATCTTCTCCTAGATGGCCAAGTAAATAATGGTTTCAGGTAAAAACAAAAGGAAGAATAAGGAAGTTGAATTTGGGGTATAAAGTTAAATTTAAATTTGTGGGTCAATCAGATAAGCAGTGGTCTCAGTTCTGAAAAAACAAATAGCCTGACTCTTTGTGAAGTGCCCCAAGAGTAGATTGTCAAGAAAGAGAAATGCCAAGGGCAGAGCAGGATCAGTGGAGAAAGGTGGAGGAGATGAGGGTTTCATGAGAGAAGACAGAGAACATGTGAGTTAGAGATAAGGAGAACCTAAGCAGGAAAGAATCAAGGCACCATCAAGAGAAAATTCAAAATAGTAATAGTTGGCATCTTTAAAGTTTGTGGAGGGGTTGGAGAGATCATACAGTGATAAGTGATAAGGTCTTATTTCGCATATGGTTTACCTAGGTCGGGTCCCCCAATACTCCATATGGTCCCTCGAGCATAGCCAGGAGTGATCCCTGAGCACAGTCAGGAATAAGTCATGTATGACCCCATCCCCCAAATAAAAATAAATAGAGCCCGTGTTTTAATAAAACAAGGAAACAGAAACCACGAGGAAGCAGCAAAATGCCTAATTGTGTGATTAGGAAGAACATAGGAATTGGACGAGGTGTCTTGGACCCACTCTTGTGTTAATTTGTATGCTGCTGTGAACAATCATCAATGAACCGAGCATTGAAAATAGGTAAAGGTGTATATATATATATATATATATATATATATATATATATATATATATACATGATGACCTCTCAGTGTATGTATTTCTCAAACCACAATGCAGAGAGAGAGAGAGAGAGAGAGAGAGAGAGAGAGAGAGAAAAATGCCTGTCATAGAGGAGTGGGAGGGAAGGAAATATTGGTGGTGAGAAATGTGCACTGGTGGAGGGATGGGTGCTCAGACACTGGAAAACTGTATGACTGAAACTCAATCATGAACAGCTTTGTAATTGTCTATCTCACAGTGAAATAAAATTTTAAAATTTTTAAAAAATCATCACAAACTAGGTAGTAGGAAAAATGCACACTATGTTCTTTGTTCTTATACTCATTTTATTCTCTCATAGAGGTGAGACATATGAAATGGATTTCGCCTATTCCAAATCTAGGTAGCAGCAGGACCACCTTTAGACTTCTGTGGGAAAGAATGTTTCTTGTCTTTGAGGAAACATTGAGAGTGGAATTTCTGTCTGCCTCAAGATTCCTCCTCTCCAAGTTAGCAGTACAGAGTCTTCAAAGTTCACTTAGTTCCATTTGCACAGTTTTCTCTTCCATTGTCAACACTCCCCCTTTTAAGGATACTTGTCATTTTGTTGAAGGAAGGACTGAATAGTAAAGGATAACTCCCTTTATCTAGACCCTTAACTGCATCCCATCTGCAGTATACTTGTGCAAATTAAAAAGTAGCATTTGCAGATAGTAGGAATCAGGACCTGGATCTCACTAGGGGCCACTGCTGAGTCTGTCATACTCTTTCTTGCTTTCTTTTCTTTTTTCCCTTCTTTTCAAAACATTTTTTTTCCTTTTGGTTTTTGGGTGAATCTGGATGCTCAGTGATTATTCCTGGCTCTGGACTGAGTCCAGCCATGGCAGGACACAGGGGACCATACGTGGTGCCATGGATGGAACCCAAGTCAGCTGTACTCAAAGCAAGCTCCCGACCCACTGAACTATATTTTTTCACCCCCACTATATTATCTTTAATCAGGTTTATTTTGTGATCCCAAAGTATTTGAGAAAAAAGGCTGAGCATAGTGTCTGAAGGACAAAAGGCAAAGTTGGAATTTCAGAAAAGAGATCTTAAGGAAAACAACATTTGTGAGTGGTAAATTTTAGGATGAGAGGACTGCAGTCAGAAGTCAATAGCACTTGTTGCATGGAAGTGATCAGAGATATATAATCTTGGACTTTCTAGAGTCACACAGGAAAAATCTTGACTATTTTGTTGGAATAGCAAAGCAGTGATCTCAAAACACTACGTGATGGGAAGCATACAAAATTATAATTATCTGACATGAAATTCAATACCGTGCATCTTATTATGGAGTGCTACTATCGTGAATGCTTGCACTGCAAAGCAGTCATTACTATGAAATCCATTTTGTGATAAAAATTATAGCTTTAAGATTTCAAAAGTGAAATTTATTTTTTAGAGGCAAAGGACTTAATTTTGAACCTAATTCTGTTCCCCACCCCACCTCTTTCTTTCTCATGCGAAATCCTAAAATGTTCCTATTACATTATACCTCGGGTCTTCTTATTCTGACAGTGTAGCTCGTGGGAGACACATAGATTCATTATGAAAAGACCACAGACTAATTTCAATATTTTAAGACCCAGTACTATAATTAGGCGAAAGACCTGTGATAAAATTGGTACCACTTAAGATATGAGAAGCAAGGATAACACTTTGTTGTTAAAGGAGGATTTTCTGACTAAAACCATTTTGCCTTTACTATAGCATCTAATTTCATCAGATAATATATAAGTGAATATAATAAAAAAGAAATAAAAATGTGTTTTTATTTTATGCCCCAGATTAGAAATTAAAGTTGCATTCTCTTTGCTTACCATTATTAAATTTTTTTAGCACATTAGGAATTTTATTTTCAAACGCTAAATGTAAAGAGAGTGCAGCCTAATAGTTACTGTGAATTTTTATGATCAATTTGTTTCCCTAAGTTATCATTTAAATTTAATTATGGGTAAAGCATCTCAGGCCATTAAAAATACAAATATGTGAAATTCTGGATGACAAGGAAATTTTAATTAGGAAAACAGAATATGCGTAAACGATATTGACATATCTGACAAAGCAACTTTATTCTTTGCTTTTTATTCCAACTTTATCAATGTGTAATAGAATTTACATATATCTAAAGTGCACATTTAATCAGTTTTGACACATGTGTACCCTTTGAACCAGGTGAGGAGATGGGAGCCATCAGTTCAACTTTGGGAGAGGGTAGAAGAACACTGCCATCAGCCATCTGGACGATGGTTCAATCAATTTGATCTGTGCAGTAAAATTCCAATAAAAGCTCTGGACACCAGAGTTCAGGTGAACTCTCTGGCGCTCATTGCTCCACACATATTGCTGAATACCCGTGTCAGGAATGTAATGTGCTCCCTATGATAATGAAAATTTTGCATTAGCAATCTTTCCAGACTTTTTTCTATGCTTCTTTTCTTTTGCTTGCTTCTAATTTGTACCCTTTGCTGCAATAAAAACTGTAATAGTAAGTATAGTGTCTTACAAATCTCTGAGTCATTAGGTAAATTATAAAACTGGAGGGAGTTGTGGGCATCTCTGTATCCATTTGGGAGCATCCTTGAAGATGCCTGAATACATGGCTGTGTGGGATGACGGTAGTTCTGCAGGGGAATATTTGCACAGACTGAAGTTCGCCAAACACATTGCTCTTGTTGTAAGAGACTTGGGTAGACTTGGCCGCCTGGAGGAAAATAAGCCATTCTGGATCAGACCTGGCTCTGCTGCACCTGGGTCAGCGGCGTGCAAGGCAAATGCCCTACCCGCTGTGCTATGGCTCCGGCCCCATCTACTTGCCCTCAGTTTATCTCACTATTATTTTTACTTACCTAAGGTAGCTGGGGATAAAAAGCTATCTTTTGGCATATTTAGTCAATTACTTTAGGTCATTCTTCTTTTACAATAGAAGGATTTAAAAATATGAATTCTACGTCTCTGTCTCATATAATTCTATTTATAGCTACGTCTCACTATTTTTCTAAAAAGAACCATGCCATAGGTGTTTGTGATCTCAGGGCCTTTCCTGTCAGAACTGACAATGGAATGGGGTGAATGTAGGTAGGAGAATTGATGTTGGAGCATTGTCAGCATGAAAGACTGCTATTAAAATTATCGTAAACATTGTGTGTAAATAAAAATTGGAGGAAAAAAGAACTACAAGACAAATACATGGAATGATATTCTGTGCTTCGAGATTAGAAAAATTAACATTGTTAAAATGGTTATTCTATTCAAAGCAATGTATATATTCTATGCCCTCCTTACCAACATTTTAAGGGAATTGTTCAAGAAAATAGCAAAAAAAAAAAAGACCCTGAAAATTGTATACAATTCTGAATAGCCAAAGAAATGATGAAAAAGGGATGAGGGAAACCATGCTACGCAACTCTAATCTAGGTTACAAAACCAGTCATATAGTGGTTCAAAAACCTTTCTCATCATTTTCAGTGAGAGAGGTTTAAAAGTAGATTTCTTTATTTTTTTATTTTTATTTATTCTTTAAATATATTTATTTATACCACCATGAGATAAACAATTACAAAAATGTTCATGTTTGGGTTTCGGCCATACAGTGTTCCAGCACCCATCCCTCCATCAGTGCCCATTTCCCACCACCAATGTCCCCGGTTCCCTCCCCCTAAAGTAGATTCCTTGAACAAATATTTTGTATGTTCTTAGAGCAGTTTGCAAAGACTCACTTAAACAAAAACTAATTTTTTCCAGTTGTAGATGTTTCACTGGAAAACTTGTTCTTGAATTCACATCACCATTCTAAAAAGTGAAATTCTCAGCACATGTTTCTTTCCTCACTACATCCTATTTTTTCTTATTTTTTTAGACAAACTGAAGATAATAGAGAATTTATTTAAAATATACTCTTTCCTGCATAATACATCGTTTGGTTGGGGAATGTGATTTATATATGTGAACCAGTAGAAGTTGTTCAAGATAACATGTCATTAAACATTAATATAAGTATTGTGATTATGGGTTAAGGTACAGTGATCAAAATTAGGATCAAAGAAAGTGAAGAGCAAAAGTATGAATTGAATAGAGTCAAGATTATAGAGATGTGGAAAGATAAAAGTGAATAGAGAATGCTGAAGGGAGGGAATATTATACATGTTTAGAAGAAGGAAGTGTCATGTTCTTGGCAATGGGGACTAGGGAGAAAAATAGAGTTGTCATATAGTCAGCCTTTGTACCACACCAGGCAGTGGAAGATGGAACAATGTCTTACATTAGGTGATGTGTTGTTTCTGTTGTGTTCACTTTGCATCAAACTTTCTTACTTGGAATTACATATGAAAAAATTTTTTTTTTTTTGGTGAGCTTTCCTAAGTGAAAAATTATTCCTGAAAGCTGGAGATAATATACCTGGGTTCTGCCACCAAGGAGCATAATAATCCTGAGTATGTAATATTTCCTTTGAACTCGGTTTCCCAATTATTGGAATAGGAATAACTCTCACTCATTCAGTTACTTCTTATTACTTCCTTTTGTTGGATCACTCTGGTGATGCTTAGAGGTTATTCCTAGCAATGTTTAAGAGCTCAACTGATTTTGGGTTTGAATCTGGGCCTTCTGGATGCAAAACATGTATTCCAGCTTAGTAAGGCCTTCTTGTTTCAGTAAATAATCTTTAAGTGCCTGCCTGTGCCAGCCAATGTGCTAGAGCTATCTTTGTGGTCTACAGAAGACTTTCTCCTTCTCTAGGAATTAGATCATAGTTTGCAAAATGAACTATAATTATAGAGGTACTCATAGAAATCAAAAGAAATGACTTTAGAGAAGATAAAATAGTCCATCTTCAAATGAAATATGATATAGTTATCACAATACTATAATAGCAACGTCCCAATGAGATTTTACTCACTGGCATTTGCACTAAGAAAAGAGTGTAATTTATGCAACACCAGAGCTTTGCTATTCCTAAAGAATGCTTCCCATAAATTGTCAACCATTAAAATGAACCTGTGTAGTTCATTACGATATCTGCTGCAGATGGCTTTTGGCTTTATGCAGCATGTTCTTGACCAGATGAGGTCTTCCTTTTATTAGTCTATGAGTCACAGGGTATGCATGGGTGTTGTACTGTGAATGCTAAATACAGGATCTGGAAATTAAAGTTGCTTTTGGTTGGGGGTGGGGAATTATCTGACCTATCTGCCTTTGCAATTTATTAGAAATAAAGTCACCCTTTAAGGCTGCTCATGGTGCACTAACCTCTCACATACCTAGACCCTGGCTGTGCTGTGATCAATTCTCTATCATTTCAGATGCTTTGACTTCTAGAATTCTGGCAGGGTGCTGGTTCTCCCTTCATTTGCTCTTGCTCTGTTTTCCTTGCTCTCTCTCTCTTTTTGTTAGCAAGGTGTCACCAGCTTTCCGGGGAGGAGGGTTGCGTCATCCTTACCATAAGACTATGCAGAGGCTTGGGTGCCTGGTAACAGCTCATGTCCTTTCCACTCCTTTCAACCAAGGAGAAGGGTGACAGATTGCTGGCTGATGGAGTCACAGTGGCTGTTGGCTAATGATTGTTATAAATTCTGATAATAATAATAGCCATCATAAGTAATATGAAACAGCAGCATTGCAGCATCTGGTATTCATGATGTTGTGACTCTTATTTAAGAATTAACAGTTCTGAAAAGTCATAAGAATTTTTGGGTCACACAGTATCACTTAGCCACAAAACTTGAAGGGCAGACAGGAACAGCAGCCTGGAGTTGCTTATCCTACCTTAGAGCCATGCAAGTGAAATGTAAATATTTGCTGTGCAAGCCTCAAAGATTATGGATTTAAGTTGTTCCTTTATAGTGGCATAGATTATTCTGATTAATTTGGCTATTCATATATGTGCTGGGTTATTTTTCTCATACATTGTGTATCTGAGGCGACACAGCTAAATTCCTTCCATCAAGAACATTTGTCATTAAATGTATTGTTTATAAAATTAGTGGAGTTTTGCAGTGATATAGTTATGTTTAGAAACCTTAGGAGAATAAAATCCTAAATTCCAAAAGGAAGATTATTGCCCTGAAAAGAAGTGCTGTCCATCGAATGCTTATTCGTCTACAGTGAAGGGAACTTGACATTAAAACATATTATCGCTATTCACTATAGCTAGAATCTGGAAACAACCTAAATGCCCGAGAACAGAGGACTGGCTAAAGAAACTGTGGTTCATCTACACTATGGAATACTATGCGGCTATCAGAAAGGATGAAATTATGAAATTTACCTGCAAATGGATGGACATGGAGTCTATCATGCTGAGTGAAATTAGTCAGAAGGAAAAGGACTGATATAGAATGACTGCATTCATTAATAGGATATAGATACCAGTGTTTTACTAAGTGTGGGAAATGATAATGGCAGATTAAAACTCACCATTGAATATACACAAAGAGACTTAAGTGATAAACTCTAAATATCTGCAGGGCTAGCCACAATGTGTAAAATAAGAGGGGAGAGAAATGCATAGACAGAGAGAGAGACAGAGAGAGAAAGAGAGGAAACAGGGCTACCTGCTATTGAGGCAGCCTGGGGGTGGGCGGGGAGGGGTGAGGTACATTGGTGGTGGAAATGGGGCACTGGTGGAGGGATGGGTGCTGGAATACTGTATTACCAAGAGCCAATTATGAACACCTTTGTAATTGTATGTTTCACGGTTGTATAATAAAAAAATTAAAAAAAGCATATTATCTCTTGCATTACAGACACAAAGCATATGAATTATGAAGCATGACTTATAGGTTTGGTATTTATAATTTGCTTACATTGAACAAGCAAAAGACACTAGTTGGTTGTGCTGGGCATCATACATGCCATTATAAATGCACTGTTATTTACAACAAGTTTCTATAATGGGGGAAATGAATAAAGGGGGTGTTAACTTTTTAGATGCAGACCTTCAGTCTAGTTCTTGATATGAGCAATAAAAACCATCTCTGCATGAGAAACCATGCAACAGAAACCATCTCTTGATATGAGCAACAGAAAACATCATTCATCTTTGGATGAATCCATGTTATTATGTGGCCATCAGGAATTTGAAAAAGAAGATTTCTTCCTTTATTTTTTCAAAGATGGAAATAATCCCTTGTGTCTGACAGGGGGGTGGGATTTTCTAAAAATGGGGGTAGGAGATGCCTACAGAGCAAGTAAGAACCCAACAAATACCACTGCTCTCAGCAAACCAGAATATGCATCGCAATAGAGGATTATGGTGTCTCCTCCAAGAAGCATATAAAGATGATATTAAAATATTTTTCTTCATATTTAATGTCAGCAGTGAGATATTTTTCCTCCTCAGAAAAAAATCTTTGACAGAGCTCCAATGTGTCAGATGGAATTGATATCGTAAAGAAAATGTGAAGGTCAGGAATTCTGTTATTAATAATATCCGTTCTTCATTCCCAGTGGCCATGCAATGCCTCATCAGAATCTCAGGCTCTATGAGGCCTGAGTAATAGTAGAGATAGCAGCATACTTGCTTTGCACATGGCTGACCTGGGTTCAATCCATATGTTTTCCTGAGCCTGCCATGAGTTATCCCTGACTTCAGAATAGGAGTAAGCCTTGAGTATTGCCAGGTGTGACTCTGAAACAAAACAACATCTTACACTCTTGGGCCATTGTTTGAATACTCATCAGGATGCTTTGAATCAGATATTGGATATCTAACATGATCATCCTTTTTAATTATTACTCTCCTAATAGAAGTAGATGAAACGGAAATTAAAGAGAGGGAAAAATAAGGAAAAAATTAATGATGAAGCAAAATCTAAACAAAATAAGAAAGCTCAAACATAAAGAAAAATCTGAACAAAAGAAAAATATTTTCACTTATTCAGAATAGCAGTGAATAAAAATTGGAAAGAGTAAATTAGAAAAAATAACTTGCCCTTAAGGTTATAAGTACGATAGTGAGCACCTCTTTGAATGCTAATTGCAGTTTGGATTTATGCTCAGTGCTCTGATGATCAATCAGTATTAACTGCATTTTGTAGATAGTAGCAGGTGCAGATCCTGTAGCCGGGCTTGATCTTGTCCTCTGATTATGTCATTCCTGGCAAACTCCACTCAGTTGTGTTTTGAATTATTGGGTTGTTCTTGACTTGCCTGGCTGACGTATGCTAGCCCCAGGCAGAGTCACAGTCTAGTCGTCACCTCATTTAGGGACCAGCACCCTTTGTGGCCCAAAAGATATTCTAAGTCTCACCTTCCCTCTTGATCCACTTTTCTTTTCTTTCTTTGTTCTTTTTTAATGAGAAGTCCAAGTGAAATAAAGGAAAGTCCAAGTGAGAAGAAGAGGAAAAGAGGCAGGAGAAGAGAACAATGCAGATGATAATATGGAGGAAAAGAATGTGGGAAGGATTATCACAGGGTAGGATATCACAGCCACTTTGGTGCCATAGAACTTGAGGATGATGGCTGCAGTTATGTACTTCAAAACCTTTCTGACCCAGGAATTTTGTTTCCCTAAGAGTAAAGGTACATGAAATATTTGATAAATTTATCAGAGAATTACCCAGGAAACCTCACCTTTCAGCTACTTCTTAGATCTGCAGCTGCTTTCTTGGCCAGGCAAATTGAGCTCTGCTCAGCAGGTGACCCCTGGGGACTTAGAACCAGTTGCTCTGGCAGTTCAACTGAGGATGGAAATGATCAGGGGAATCAGCCTGCCTGCCTGCCTGCCCTCCTTCCCTCCTTCCCTTCTTCCCTTCTTCCTCCCTCCCTCCCTTCCTTCCTCCCTTCCTTCCTTCCTCCTTCCCTCCTCCCTCCCTTCCCTCCTTCCTTCCTCCCTCCCTCCCTCCCTTCCTCCCTCTCTCCCTCCCTTCCTCCCTCCCTCCCTCCCTTCCTTCCTTCCTTCCTTCCTTCCTTCCTTCCTTCCTTCCTTCCTTCCTTCCTTCCTTCCTTCCTTCCTTCCTTCCTTCCTTCCACCCTCCCTTCCTTCCTCCCTCCCTTCCTTCCTTCCTTCCTTCCTTCCTCCCTCCTTCCTTCCTTCCTCCCTACCTTCCTTCCTTCCTTCCTTCCTCCCTCCCTCCCTTCCTTCCTTCCTTCCTTCCTTCCTTCCTTCCTTCTTTCCTTCCTCCCTCCCTTCCTTCCTCCCTCCCTCCCTCCTCTCTCTCCTCCCTCCCTCCCTCCTTCCCTTCCTTCCTTCCTTTCTTCCTTCCTTCCTTCCTTCCTTCCTCCCTCCCTCCCTCCCTCCCTCCCTCCCTCCCTCCTTCCTTCCTTCCTTCCTTCCTTCCTTCCTTCCTTCCTTCCTTCCTTCCTTCCTTCCTTCCTTCTTTCCTTCCTTTCTTCCTCCCTTCCTTCCTCCCTTCCTTCCCTATTTTCTTTCGCTTTTGTTTTTGGGTCATACCTGGAGACGCTCAGGGATTCTTCCTAGCACTGAACTGAGAATTTAATCCTTGGGGATCATATAGAATGACAGAGATCGAAATGGGTTTGGACATGTGCAAGGCAAATGCCCTACCTGCTGTAAATATTGCTTCGCCCCAGACCAGGGGGATTTTCTTCCTTTTGTTGCTCTTGAAGGTCTTGGACCAGGACTTGGGGTAGGTAGCTGAGTTGAGATGATCCTAGTAGATACAAGTAGGAAAATGCCTTGTGTGAATGAGAAATCAAACAATACAGTAATAAGTGGACTACTACTGTGAGCAGTTGGGGCTCAGTGGCCCTAAAGCCTCCAGAAATTGTGTGTCCCATGAATTGGAGGCTGGACAGTGATACACTAATTTCCAATTTCCTGCTCTCCACTGACGTCCACCCACACTTCTGGTCATAACCTGGCAAACACAAGACTTATTCTCTTGGTATAAGAGCAAGCCCTCAGAGGAAGGTCCAGGAGCTAAAGGAAGGTTTTGCTCACTCTGTAGGGAGTCAACTGGGTCAGTCGCTGAGGCTGATGCACAGACAGTGGCTGCTACAGCTTTACACCTAATCAGTTGCCATTATGGTGCCCTGACAATAGGACTCAAGAAATACTGAGGCACTTCAACACTATCACATGTTTTATTGCAATCTTGTGGTACTCAAGGAGTAATCTAGACTAAGGCAGTTAAAATAAGTGATCTGAGTGGGCAGTGACAGTGTTAAAAAAGGAGCTCTTAGGAGTTCTGAACTGATGCTCCTATAATAAAATACAGAAACTTGAGAAGCTGAGAACTGAAGGAAAGGGAGCAACACAAAGAGGCGAAGTCATGTTCTTGCTTAAATGTGGTGTTTGAACATTGTTTTCTTGAATCTTTATTATTAGCAGTATTCATGTGCCTAAATAAGAATAGGGTGGGGTGGAATTTAATAAAAGGGAGGGCGACTGCAGCACTTTGGGCAGAGTAACAGGATTTAATGATAACTGACCTCTTTAAAGTCCACACGGGAGGTCTGAGAGTGTGTGAAGCCACGTGTCTATTGTGGTGTCCCTGGAGTCCTCTCTGCAGTGCTGGAACACCCTAGGAGGGGATTTATGGATGCTCTGTTCCTTTTGGAGTGTGGTTTTCAGCAGATAATGGGACAGGGAATGAGAGTCAGAGAAAGTCTCTTCCCTATCTTTTCTGCTTTTCTGGGGCCGATAGCTCAAAATAATCAACATGCAAACTATATATTTAGGAGTGGGGGTTGATCCTAAATCTCTACATTTATAATCTGGACTGCCACGTTCTTTTTTTTTTTTTTTTTTTTTTTGGGCTACATCTTGTGGTATTCAGGGAGTGCTCTTGGCTATGTACTAAGGAATTACTCCTGTTGGTGCTCAGGGGGCCATATGGGATGCCAGGGGATTGAACCAGGGTCTGCGCATGCAGGGCAAGTGCTTTCCCCATTGTACTATTGCTCAGGCCCCGGGGCTGCCATATTTTGCTGCCCTTCACTTGGCAAGCTGGGTGAGCCTCAGAGGATGCCCTTTGTGGTGGCAGCAGCCTTACGGAGAGCAAAAAGAGAGGACGATTCTGGAAGGTTTAACAGACACAAGGGTCAGGTCTGTGAGTCTTATTAGCCATCACTAAGATTTACATTTGTACTGTGCACAGTGGAAAGCTAAAGATAGAAAAGTCTCAAACATAGCCTCAAGGAGGTCAGAGGAAGGGGTAGGGGGCCCAGAACTCACTGGGCAAATGATTGTGTGACCATGAGTCATTTCACCTTCTGTCTTGGATCCCTGGCACCACTTTCCATGAAGCTGTCCATAAAAAATGGACTCTCTTCCTCTCACATAGGGACTAGCCAGTGCTGTAAGTGGAACCTCATTTTTACTTTCTAAGCGTTGCAAATTATTGAAGACTGACAAACCTGCATCCTAAAGTATAACCCCACCTGGAGGGGGACCTGTGTAGTCTTGGATCTCCTTAGCCCACAGGGTGAAGGAAACCTCACTCTCCAGTCTAGCCCGGATACCCTTGAGTATGGCAGCTCAGCTACCTGCTGGTCAGGGGAGGTGGGTGTTAGGCTGCACCATGGTCCAGGATGGGACCTCCCAATCTGGGAGAGACTGACTCAGGTCAGCACCTCAAAGAGCCTGATGGGCAGTTTCCTGCCTCTGAATTTCATTTTTGGATGATGAACCTTGGTGTAGTTCTAAATACCTTTCAAACAACACATCTCCAGAGCAAAAAAACAAGGAGAAAACTTGGATATGTGGGAAACAGACCTGTCTGGTTACCCGGGAATGGCCCCTGCAGCTCAGGTTTCCTGGGGAGAGATGGTTTTCCCTTCACTCCCTTGTATCTTCCCAGTTTCCCACCACTTACCCTGAGCAGTTTTACCAGCCTGCTCTGGCCTGTGGGTTCATTCATTTTGTTCTAGGTTCCTCCTCTATTAGCCCATTCACTCAATACATTACTAAGTTTTCAAAAAAAAAATTCTTAGAAGGCCAAGAAACAAAACAGAACAAAGCATGCACTGTCCTATTGTTCTAGTATTCACATCACAGCGTCTTCTCAGTCGGAGATCTAGGGAAAGGGCCTGCCCGGCTATCTGCATGTCCAACGCCAAGATTACTCACACCTCCGTTATTTTATCATCAAACAGCAGAGGGCTCTTTTTCATTTATGACTTACCATTTTGTAGTCAATTCTGTTCTAAGTTAGTTTTAAAATGCACAGCTCTGACCAGAGTGATAGTACAGCAGGTTGAATTCTTGCCTTGCCAGTGGCCCACCGGGTTCAATCTCCTTCACTCCATATGATTCCCTGAGCATTGACAAGAGTGATTCTTGAGCACGGAGCTAGGAGTTAGCCCTGCACACTGCTAGCTGTTCCCTGTGTGCTCCTCCCACTCCCTACCAATGCACAGCTCTACTGTTAATACCACTCCATCTAGTTACCGAGGGTTTCAAAACCATAGTTGAAGGGCCGGAGCGATAGCTCAGCAGGTAGGGTGTTTGAATTGCATGCGGCTCGCCCATGCCAGCCCGGGCTCGATTCCCAGCGTCCCATATGGTCCTCTGAGCACTGCCAGGAGTGATTCCCAGGGTGCGGAGCCAGGAGGAAACCCTGAGCATTGCCAAGTGTGACCCAAAAAAGCAAAAAAAAAAAAAAACAACACAGTTGACTGTTGGTAGCATGACCCAAGTGTAGGCGAATTAGCAGAGAGGAGGGCAGCAGCGATGCCTGAAGGAGAGGCGTGTCATCTCCCCCCTCATTCTGGAACTGTCAGTGTTTTGAGGCCAACTTCATATTCTTTGCAGCATGACCCTGGACACTGTCCACTACATCTGTTTGTGATTATTGTCCAGCTGTTCTGCTGGTCATAGAGATCATGGAATCCACCACTGCATTTTTCAGACCGAGAAGAAGCAAAGCCTGGAGGTCACACTAGACAGTGGCGATCTGAATTCTCTCTCAGATTGGGATGCCAAGGGTCTGACTCAGTGCTGGTTGCCATAACGAAGTGCCCAATTGTGGGTGGCTTAATCTACAATGTTGATTTCTCAAGTTTTGGGAGGCTGGGGGGGGTCTCATTTAGGTTTCTGGTGGGTTCTCTCATCTCTGCTTGCAGATGACTCTCTGCTTGCTGTAACTCTGAATGACAGAGAGAGAGTGGTGAAGGCTCAGGTCATCTGATCTATTCATTTTTCTTATAAGAACATTAAGCCCATCATGGGTTCTGCTGACTTCAAGTAAAATGAATAAAATGAATGACATTTCAAGGTCCCCATCTCGGAAATTCTGAACTTCAACTGAACATGGGGAGGGGTATAAACAACGGATCTATGATGCCAAGTCAGCCTTCATTCTAGTCTAGCACATAGCTGAATAATCCTTATCTAACGTCCTTTAAATACTTGCTCCATGCAGTCTAATATAAGCCCTCTAGTTGAATTCCCATGTTGTAAAGTGCCTGAGATTTTTTAAAGGCTGGGTATCCCTCGTAGCACAGTCAGAGGTGTGGTTCTTGCTAACTGGGTCCAGGAGACCCGAGAGGCCCCAACAGTCACTCAGTTCTGCCACCAAGTTTCTAGAATTGGCTCAACCACATTCTTGCCAGGACACACTCCAATTATTTTATTGACATCTCCCTCTCTCTTCTTGTGATTGGCCCAGAACATTTTATAAACAATTCGCTCTCTTCCCAGAATTGGCTACATATCTCCTGTGTCCTGCTCTTCCATCTCCCATATTACTTAATATACAGAAAGCAGAAACTTCCTACCAAAAGCATCCTAGAGATATACAATAAAAGACTCCCCAGACTGTGCTAAGGGGTCTCTCTCTCTGGGGGCCTCCACAGAGCCAGTCTGACCACTACACTTTCTTTTCATTCATTCATTCATTCATTCATTCATTCATTCATTCATTCATTCATTCATTCATTCGTTCGTTCGTTCATTCGTTCATTCATTTATTGCTCATTCATTCATTTATTTTTTATTTTTTTTTTAATTTTTTTATTTATTTATTTTTTAATATTTTATTACACCGCCATGTGATATACAATTACAAAGATGTTCATGTTTGGGTTTCCGTCATACAGTGTTCCAGCACCCATCCCTCCACCAGTGCCCATCTCCCAACACCAATGTCCCCACTTCCCTCCCCCTCCCCCAGCCCGCCTCTATGGCAAATTCTTTATCTCTTCTCTTACACATTGTGGATTGCAATACATACATTCAGAGATCATCATGTATATCTTTTTTCCTATATTCAATGCTCAGTTCTAGACTGGTATTATCATTTTTGACAAATATTAGCACACTGTTCCCTTCTCTGTCTTACCTAACCACTGATTCCCACATGTTTGTGGAAGATTCCACCTTTTTTTTTTTTTTAATTGAAAGATGCTCATGTAGAGCTTTGGTTCTACAGTGTTCCAACACGCACCCTCCGCCCAAACCTATCTCCCATCACCAATGTCCCCACCTCCCTCCCCCCTCCCGCACCTCAACCACTTGGTGGGTTCTGTATGTCATTTCTTTCCTCTTTATATCTCCTTCCCAACAAACTTTCCTGCTCTTCGTTGACTGCAATGCATTAAAAGACATTACTGTTTCACTATTTTAGTGGACCGCCCAGGGCGGCTTGCTAGGCTGACCTGGGCCTCGAACTGGCTTTGCTCAGTTGATCTGGTCTGAGGCCTTTTCGCAGCGTCGGACAGCAAAAATGGTGGCTAGTGTGATGGGCGAGTCTCATCCGGCTGCTTCCGGGACCCCTCAGAGGCGACGGGCCCACTCCCCAAAACCCATCTGCCCTCCTCGGGGTTCCATGGTCAGCTAGGCCTGGCGCAAGCCGAGCGCCAGCCTCCCCAGCGTCCGTGAGGCCCTGTGCTGGCCCGTGGGCAGCTCGCGGGCAGGGCCACCAGGCTCGACAAGATGGAGGGGGAAGGGCGACCACGCCTCCATCTGATGACTTCCCAGTGATTCCCGCCTCTTGGAGCCGCCTACCTGGGCTCGAACTGGCTTTGCTCTGTTGATCTGGTCTGAGGCCGTTTTTGCAGCGTCCAGACAGCAAAAATGGTGGCTAGTGTGATGGGCGGAGTCTCATCCGGCTGCTTCGGGATCCCTCAGGCGGCGGCGGCCCACTCCCAAAACCCATCTGCCCTCCTCGGGGTTCCATGGTCAGCTAGGCCTGGCGCGAGCCGAGCGCCAGCCTCCCCAGCCGTCTGTGAGGCCCTGTGCTGGCCCATGGGCAGCTCGCGGGCAGGGCCACCAGGCTCGACCTCATTTATTTTTATACCACTATGAGATATATAATTACAAAGCTGCTCATGATTGGGTTTTAGTCATACAGTGTTCCAGCACCTACCCCCTCCTCCATACTTCCCAACACCAGTGTCTCCAGATTCTTTCCATCCTCCCCTAACTTGCCTCTCTTCTTCTTCTTCTTCTTCTTCTTCTTCTTCTTCTTCTTCTTCTTCTTCTTCTTCTTCTTCTTCTTCTTCTTCTTCTTCTTCTTCTTCTTCTTCTTCTTCTCCTTCTCCTTCTCCTTCTCCTTCTCCTTCTCCTTCTCCTTCTCCTTCTCCTTCTCCTTCTCCTTCTCCTTCTCCTTCTCCTTCTCCTTCTCCTTCTCCTTCTTCTCCTTCTCCTTCTCCTTCTTCTCCTTCTTCTCCTTCTCCTTCTTCTCCTTCTTCTCCTTCTTCTCCTTCTCCTTCTTCTCCTTCTTCTTCTCCTCCTCCTCCTTCTCCTTCTCCTCCTCCTCCTTCTCCTTCTCCTCCTTCTCCTTCTCCTCCTTCTCCTTCTCCTTCTCCTTCTTTTCCTTCTCCTTCTTCTCCTCCTCCTCCTACTCCTCCTTCTCCTCCTTCTCCTCCTTCTCCTCCTTCTCCTTCCCTTCTCCTTCTCCTCCTTCTCCTTCTCCTTCTCCTTCTCCTTCTCCTCCTTCTTCTCCTCCTCCTCCTCCTTCTCCTTCTCCTTTCTTCTCCTCCTTCTCCTTCTCCTCCTCCTCCTCTCCTCCCTCATTCTCTTCCTTTTCCTCCTCTTTTCCTTCTCCTTCTCCTTCTTCTGCTCCTCCTCCTCAGCCTCTTCCTCTCCTTCTTTGTGTTCTTCTTTCTCCTCCTCCTGCTCCTCCCTCTTCTCCTCTTCCTTCTCTTCTTCCTTCTCCTCTTCCTTCTTCCTCCTTCTCCTCTTCCTCTTCCTCCTTCTTCCTATTCTTCCTCTTCTTCCTCCTCCTCTTCTTCCTTCTCCTCCTCCTTCCTGTCTTCTCCTCCTTCTCCTCTTTGTTCTCCTCCTCTTCCTCCTCCTTCTCTTCTTCCTCCTCCTCCTCCTCCTCCTTCTCCTTGTCCTCCTTCTCCTTTCTCCTTTCTCTTGCACATTGTATCTGACAATACATACATTTAGGGGTTGTCATCTATATCTCTTTGCCTATGTTCAATGCTCATTCTAGTCTGTTATTACCATTTTCAATAATTATTAGCACAAGAGTACACTCTCTTTTAAAAAACAATTTTGCTCTCCAATAAATTGTCTCACTTTTATTTTTTGGCTTTTATTGGGTCACACCCGGTGATGCTCAGGGGTTTCTCCTGGCTCTGCACTCAGGAATCACTCCTGGCGGTGCTCGGGTGATCATATGGGATGCCGGGGATTGAACCCAGGTCGGCATGGGCTGGCCGCGTGCAAGGCAAATGCCCTAGCGGCTGGATTATCACTCCAGCCCCAAAATTGTCTCACTTTCCTGGTAAATTTTTTTTTTACTACCCCAACATTCAGACCACATTGGGTCTGGATTTGAGTTCCTCTCCCTACACTACTAACTTATAATTATGGACTTCATAATATTAAAGCACTATATTATTTGTTAAGTATAAGTATAAACACACATGCATATAGGGAAACATTTTGCAAAATAAAATTTACCTCAATCCAATCAAAGACTATCACCAGTGGGTTAATTTCTTCTGAACACTTTTATATGTAGTCATAAAGTTTTAAAAACAATTTTATTAATGTTCTAAGTTTAAAATATCTGTCACTGTCACTGTCTTCCCGTTCATCATCGATTTGCTCGAGCGGGCCCCAGTAACATCTCCATATGTCCTGTCTCATGCTAGTAGAGCCCAAGGCATCTGCTTGCTCCACGAACATAAAGAGTCTCAATCCATTCCGGAATGAGGTCTATAATTGTTACTGGTATTTGGCATATATATCAAATACAACACGGGTAGCTTGCCAGGCTCTGCCGTACAGGTAGCATACTCTTATAGGCATCTCTAAGTCCAGCATTTATTGATGAGCCAGGCACTGATAAGCTGGTCTGCTGGGTGGAGGTCTGACGAGAGAGAAGTCGGATGTGGAAAATGGAGGCCCTCATGGAGTGGGGGGGTCGTCTGGGTTGTTCGCGAGGCTCTGCTGGGATGATGGGCCAGGGCTAGAACCCACCATCCCTCCCGGGCACCTTGTGAGCGGCTGGTCACAGGGAAAGCCAGTAGCAGCTCTGCCCCATGTCTGCGAGTTTAAAATATATTACTTTTAAATTCATTTAAAATGAGAGGGAAGCAAATTTTCCTCTCTCAAAACTGTGTTACTTCCTCTTTAATATTTTGCCTATCTGGATTTTATCTGCATTAATACTTCATATTACTTGGGAGACTTGGAAGAGATATGTATCTGCTTTAATCCTCTCCACTTTTTTTTTTTTTTTTTTTTTGCTCTTTTGGATCACACCCGGCAACGCTCAGGGGTTTCTCCTGCCTCTGCACTCCAGGAATTATACCTGGCGGTGCTCAGGGGACCATATGGGATGCCAGGGATCGAACTGGGCTGACACAGGCCAGCCTCGTGCAAGGCAAATGCCCCACCTGCTGGGCCATCGCTCCAGCCCCTCCTCTCCACTTTTAACAGTTAATTTGAAAGCCTTTTTTTCGTGGGGATACACCCAGCAATGCTCAGGGCTTACTTTGGACTCACCTCTGCCCAGAAGTAAGTCCGGGGGCTCACTCCCTGGAGGTGATTGGAGGACCATTTGTGGCGTCAGCGGTTTGGGCTCAGGTGTGTGCAAGACAAGAGGCTTAACCTCTGTGCCATCTCTCTGGCCCCAGCTTTAATTTACTGAAGTGGTGCTTTTTATGTCTTAGAGGTACTCTGGGTGGGGTGGCAAAGCGAGGCATGTCATGCTAGGAATCCAACCTAGGGCCACACACATGTGAGGTGTTCACTCTTCCATTCAAGGTACACCCTTGACCTTAACTCCTAATTTAAAAATGTACTTAAAAAGGATTTTTAAAGTCTGAAGTGGAGTCAAGTGGTGTCTTTTTCATTCTCCCTCTGTTAGCTGAAGCACTGGCCCTTCTTTCCTTTACTGCCCTTCACAACAAAGCCTAGGTTTTCAAGAACCGCAGCTATTCATTTTAAAAAATGAATTTATGGACGGGGTAATAATCTTGCATGTAAATTATGCATTTTTCACAAAATATCTCCAGTTGGCAATTTTTCTGCATTATGCTGTTTCCACAAGACAGAAATACAGAGGATTGGCCTGGATCCTGGCATCCTTAATCAATCCCCAGTGTTCCTGCAGGTTCTCAGGGAAACTCTTGTTACTGTTACTCTAAAGCTTTTGATTCCAAGACCCCTGGAGGTCTTGGCCTTGGGCTAGAACTCAGGCCCTTTTGCCCCTGCTGTTTTACGATTATTTCTGAAAGCACTTTTCTTGGTTTTGACTCTAGGCCAACATGAGAGAAGGATGTGAAACCTTTAGGAAGTATATCAGAGATAGAGCCTTTAACCCTTAAATGTAGAACTCTTATGTTTTCCTATGACTGTGGCTCTTTGGGGTGTATTATGGTTCCATACAAGTTTTATTATTGTGTGTTATGACTGCTTGAGAAATGTCATCTGAACTTGGATGGGTATTGCATTAAATCTGTATAATAATTTAAGTAGCACGGTTATTTTGACAACATTGAGTTTTCCAATCCATTAATATGATCTTTGATCCACAATGGTTTTCTGCTTCTTTCATAAGTGACGTGTACTTTTCATTGTATAGATCCATCACCTCTTTTTATTGATTTCCCAGATGCCTGATATTTTGTATTCTAATTTGAATGGAACAGAGACTTTGATCACTTTCTCTTCTGATTCATATTTGTATTTAGGAAAGTGACATTTTTATGTGGTGACTTTGTAGCCCACTTTGCTGTTTTATATTATTGATTTTAGGAGATTTTTTGAGGAATCTTTTGGGGTTTCTATGTTTATTATTATGTTGTTTGAAAGCAATAATTTTGCATCTCCTTTTCCAATATGGATCTCTTTGATTTCTTTTTCTTGTCTGGTTGTTATTGCTAGGGCAGCAGACCAGCCTATCACAGCCCTGCTCATCAAGATCCACCCTGCAGCAGTCTTTTTTTTAAATCCGGCCCAGGTATGCTGATCCAGAGACTCGCAGACATGGGGCAGAACTGCTACTGGCTCTCCCTGTGCCCAGCCGCTCACGAGGCGCCCGGGAGGGGATGGCGGGTTCTAGCCCTGGCCCCGCCACCCCAGCAGAGCCTTGCAACAAACCAGACAACCCCCACTCCATGAGGGCTTCCATTTTCCACATCCGGACTTCCCCCTCATCAGAACTTCACCCAGCAGACCAGCCTATCATCCCTGCTCATAGCGGCTACACAGTTCATCAATAACTGCTGGATTTAGAGATGACTACAAGAGTATGTTACCCGCACGGCAGAGCCTGGAAGGCTACCCGTGTCATATTTGATATGCCAAATACCAGTAACAATTATAGACCTCATTCCCATGACCTGATGGAATAGTTTGAGGCTCTTTATGTTCCTGGAGCAAGCAGATGCCCTTGGGCTCTACTTGCATGAGACAGGTCATATGGAGATGTTACTGGTGCCCGCTCGAGCAAATCAATGATGAAGGGGAAGACATTGATACAGTGACAGTTGTTATTGCTAGGACTTCTAATATTGCATTAGATGAAAGTGGACATCCTTGCTTTGTACCTGATTTCAGAGATTGCTTTCAGTTTTTACCACAGATAATGAAACTGGCTGTGGGTTGTTATAGATGGTCATTATTATTTTGAGGGAGGTTTCTTCCAACCCTACATTATTGAGGGTTTTTATCACATCTGAATGTTGGGTCTTGCTCTATATCGATTGATCTGATCATATAATTTTTATATTTCCTTTTATTGACATTGTGTATTAATATAATTAATTTACATTTTTTGAACCATCGTTACATCCCTGAGATGAAGACTACTTTATTGTGAGATTTTTTTGATATGCTGTTGGATTTAGTTTGCTAAGGTTCTGTAGAGAGGTTATTTACATTGATGTTCACCAGGGAAAACGATCTGAAATGCCTTTTTTTTATCAGTAGTTCTGTTTTTAGATATTAGTAAAATGTTGCCATCACTGAACCTATTAGGAAGATTCCTGTTTTCAATAATTTGGAGAGCTTTAAGAGTAAAAGTAAGTCTTCGTTGAAAATTTGATAGAACTCACCAGTGAAACAAATCTGGAAGAGATTTTCTTGCAGTTCCAGTTTACTTGTTTGTGATTGACATGTTCTGATTTTCTGCTTCCCCCTCACTCAGTTTTGGGGAGATCACATAATCCTAAAAAAAATCTATTTCTCTGATTCTCCAGTTTAACAGAATAAAGTTGCAAATATTAATCTCTTGATCTATTTTTCTTATAAATTGTGAATGCATCTTAAAAAGGATGCTGTCTGTTGATTGTACTGACCACTGAGCTGATAAACAGATCATAGAATGGCCTGTAGGGCATGGCTCCACATTGGAGTTTAGGCGAGATTAATTGTAGAATCTACTTTGGTTGTGTCAAAGAAGTATTAGGTTTTTAATGAAAAGTGTGAGAATTTCTGTCTATAGCGTGGATCTACCTAGAATGTAGATCTCCTTGAAAAGTGAGAAAATGTTGAAAAATGATTATGTGAACAGTGTAATAACTTAGATGTTTGGGGCCGGAGCAATAGCAAAGCAGAGAGGGCATTGGCCTTGCATGTGGCCAACCAGGTTTGATCCCCGGCATTCCATATGGTCCCCGAGCTCCACCAGGAGTAATTCCTGAGTGCAGAGCCAGAAGTAATCCCAGAATATATCCAGATATGACCCAGAAAGAAAAAATTAGATGTTTTCAGGAAACATGGGATTTTTTTACTTAGAAATATTGTTTCTACAGTTATAATTATTCCTGGTTTATTTAGTGTTACTGTTTCTTGAATGCAAAAAATTACAGATTTCAAAAAAATGTGCCACAAAGACAGTGAAATTGAGAACTATCTTTCTATTGCTGCCAGTCAGTGACTCTGGGTAAGATTTGCATGATCAAGAGAAATAGAGAAGCAGAGAGAAAAACAGCTAGCCAAAGGAGAAAAGAAACTTCCAAATATTAAATGATTTCAGCTTGCTAGAATACCTTTCAAGATCCATGCCATTTATTCTGATTCCCCCACAGTTAAACTACACAAGAACATCACAGCGAAGTTTGATTGTGACCCTAGAATTTGCCTGCTTTTTAGAAGCATTGATTCATCCCTCATGTAAAATACTTTTTGTCTTAGAGCTCATGTTGGGAACCAAAGTAGGGGACCTAATATGGGCTGAGAAATAGTACAGTGTGTATAAGGCTTGCTTTTGCATGTGGCCAACATGAGGTCAAATCTGGCACCCCATATGGTCCCACTCTAGCACTGCCAGGAGTGTTTCCTGAGTGCAGAGTCAGAGTAAGCCCTGAGCACCTCCACGTGTGGCCCCAAAATGAAAAAAACGTAAAGTGAATATGTAAATAAAATTATAAGGACTTTTCTGAGGAGCTTTTTTTTTATCAATAATTTCATTTGTTTACAAACTGCCAATTATTTTTTTCAAAATTAGGTAACCCCTTGTGTTGCAGGACTCCTTTAAGGGCCGCTGCATTAGCACACTAAAGGGCCTAGGTGAGGGTGCAGGGAGGGATTATCTAAGGACATTTAACACTCCCTGCTTTCCATAACAATGGGAGGAAGGTCTGAGTTGAAGGGATATAAACTAGCCGGTTTTCACTCTCCCGCGCTTCTTTGGGGGCTGTGCTCGCTGTGAGCGGTCGCCCTGCTTGGAAGTGTTCTTCTCCTTTCCCAAAGCCTTTGCGCGTGGTGGTCGCCATCTTGGCCTACACGTGGCTGGGGTTCCTAGCCTGGAATCCTAAGCATCGGGTTTTCCTTTTGCTGATTTGTATGCCTGAACCTGTGATAAGTAAAGTCTTTTAAAACCTCATCGGATCCCTGAGTGCTCATCCATTCCTCGCCGGCCGGAGGTAGAAGGGAACTTCGCTTCCCGGCACTGTCGGGGACCCGGCAAAGCGCCCCGACATTTGGCGTCCCCTTGTGTGGGCACCACGAACATCGTCTGGTCTAATTATCATCGGACAGAGATCATCTGCCTCCGAACCGTGAGTAAAATGATGGATATCTCATGGTATAGATACATTGTATCTTTTATTGGCTCGGAACCATACATAGCCCAGTCTATAAAGTTCCTTTCTGAGAACTACTCTATCTTTTCACAAATCATCTGGGTCCTTGCGATTTTTAAACTGTACCTTTGCGTAAGGACAATGTTTAATAGAGAGAGAGGAGGAAAGTAATAAATTGAATGCAATCTTAAGGGACGAGATTTACTCAGCGATTGAAGAAATAAGTGAGGATCATAAAGCTACAGGTAGACTGGTCTTAAAGCTTGAGGACAGAATTATTAAACAGAGTTTAAAATTTGAAAAGAAATTAGAAGAACAGGAAAGTAAAATTATTAACCAGATTTTAAAATTTGAGGAAAAATTAGAAGAACAGGATTTAAAATTCAAGGAAAAATTAGAAGAACAGGATTTAAAATTCAAGGAAAAAATTAGAAGAACAGGATTTAAAATTCAAGGAAAAATTAGAAGAACAGGATTTAAAATTCAAGGAAAAATTAGAAGAACAGGATTTAAAATTCAAGGAAAATTAGAAGAACAGGAAAGTAAAATTATTAAACAGGATTTAAAATTTGAAGTAAAGTTTGAAGAGCAGAAGAAGGATATCGATAAAATCAGCATTATCTTAGAGGAAGAAATTGACAGACAGAGAGATAGAATAGATGGACAGAAAGAGGAGGTTTGGAAGTTACACATAAGATTGAAAGAACAAAAGGAAGAAACATATAGGGAAACTTGAAAACTTAAACCAAGAAATGGATGTGTTACGCAGGGGAGATTTCTGATTTCATAACTTATCAATCAGGACCTAGCGCATACCCAATACTGAGGCGTGAACCAACTAAAAGCCGTTCACAAACACGCCCCAAAACTGTAGACTTGAAAAGGTGTATACATTCCCAGCAAAAAAATCTAAAAAGAATTCTAATGTGGCTGATAACTTAGAGGAGGAACAGGAAAACCCAGAGGAGGCAAATTCCCAAGCTGAAAATCTCCCCAGAGTTAATACCCTCAATGGGGTAGATGTTCCTCTGCCAGATACTACAAGCTCTGATGAGGAAGAAGGGGAGAAACAGATTAGCTCGAGTCAAAGAGCAAAGCCCAGCAATCTTTCTCATGACCAATCTAAAGATAAAGTAAAACCGATTCATGAAGACTTAAAAATTGAGGCAATAACCCCGTTTAGGAAGGCTTGCGACAGGTTTGGAATATCAAGTCCTTATACTTTAAAATATTTAGCTGATTGGAGCGAAAGTAGTCAGTGGGTATTGGGAGACTTTGAAACGGTAGCCGATACTTGTCTAAACAAATCACAGTACATGCAATGGCATATGTGGTATGCAGATGGGGTTAACCAGAATATTGACACTTTAAGAGAAAAGGAATCAGGCCATACTATAACTTTTGCCATGCTAAAAGGTGAAGGTGAATGGAAAAACAAAGCAAAACAAGCGACATTACCTGAACCTATTTTAAAATTCGTTCGGGAGACAGCATTAAAGGCGTGGGAAAGAGTAGGTTCCGACCCAGAATTTCCCAGGTAGCTATACAAAAATTTACCAGGGTCGTGATGAACCATACTTTGATTTTGTTGGGAGATTATGTGAAACAATCCAAAGACAGGTTCAAGACCCAACCACTCAAGAAATCCTAAAACGAAACTTAGCATATGAGAATGCTAATAAAAAATGTCGAGCATTACTATATGGTATTAGGGAAAAGGCTGACCTCATGGGGTATCTAAAGGCCTGTAGAAATGTCGGTTTAACCTCCCATAAAACACAGGATGATATAGAGGCTTATCCCATACAGCAGCAGAGGATCAGGAGAGGGATGAAATGTCAGACAGCTCTAGGGAGAGAAACAAGTCAGACAGCTCTAGGGGAGAAACAATAAACTTCAAAGGATAAACAATAATCGGAGAAACTATTCTAATAATCGCAGCTCCACCCCTCGAAGGGCCCCACCTGGACCATGCCCAAGGTGCAGAAAAGGAAAACATTGGGCCAGAGACTGTCGGTCTTGGAGGCGAAGTCAGCCCTCAGGCTTCATCTGGACAGATAACCTGCTTTATCTGCGGAAAGAAGGGACACACCCGTAGAGATTGCCCATCTTCTACAATTATCAATACAGGGCAACATTCTAATAATCCCTTTATAGGAAATGTTACATGGACCCCCTCCCAGGTTCCACAAGCTCCGCAGGCTCAAATAACATCTATGCCTCCCTAATGCGGGAAACTGGGTGGGGGCCAGCCCCAGGCCCAGCTGAATCCAGGGGCACTCTCCTTCATTCCACCTGCCCAGTATCCTCCGAATCAGAATCCACAGAATTACAGTCAATAAATGCTCTCTGGCCTACCCCATCAGGCAGTGGCAGTCTCGACATTCTCTGCCCTAAGACTGTCACAATATACCCAAGTCAAGACCCCTACATGCTAAAAACAGGGATAAAAGGACCTGCTCCCCAGGTAGTATGGGTTTAATTCAGGGAGCGATTGGCTAAAATTTAAGGGAATTATGGTGCATTTCGGACTTCTGGATCCTGAATCTCATGGAGAGATAATACTGTCAATATCTGTGCCAACTAAATGGACTTTTAAAAAGGGGAACCACTTGCTAAACTATTATTATTTTTTGAGGATCCGTGTAGTCAGTCCGAACACCCTACAGCTGGTGGCTTAAACAGTACCAACCATTCTGCCAACTTCATTGTTGGTTATGCAGCCACACAGAACCAAGCCCACCAGCCACCTGCTAACTATCTAGTTGGGTACACTGCCAGAATTTCTCAGGCCAAGCGGCCGGTTATACCCATCGAAATTTATAAAAGGAAATTCAAAGGCATGTTGGATACAGGGGCAGACATATCCATAATCTCCACCAAGTATTGGCCCTCTAACTGGGCCCTAAAGAAAGTGTCCCATAGCCTGAGCGGGGTAGGCAATATCTCCTCCTCTCTTCTCCGACAGAGTGCCAGGTGGCTGCCGTGTATTGGCCCTGAAGGAAATGTAGCCATGGTCCAGCCTTATATAGCCCCTATGCCTTTAACTTTATGGGGTCGAGACATGCTGGAGCAGTGGGGGGCAGTAATCCACATACCTCGTCCAACTCCCCGTCGAGCACCAATTCCAGCTCTCCATAATAAGCCTAACACCGGGAGTAACCCTTTTTAATTGGGGCCGCTGTGGTTAAGCGCCCACTACCTATCCGTATTCAGTGGAAGTCTGACAAACCTATATGGACACCACAGTGGCCCCTCAATACCAAAAAGTTAGAGGCGCTAACAAATCTAGTGGAAGAACAGCTGAAATTAGGACACATTGAGGGAAACGTTTTCAGAATGGAATTCTCCTGTTTTTTGTAATACAGAAAAAAATCAGGCAAAAATGGCGTTTGCTGATTGACTTAAGGAATGTAAATTCTACTATGGTCCCCATGGGAGCCCTACAACCTGGGCTCCCTCTCCAGCAGCTATTCCTAAGGATTGGCCGCTAATTATCATAGATTTAAAAGACTGCTTTTTACAGCATACCTATCCACCCAGATGATCGGAAAAGGTTTGCATTTTCAGTCCCTTCCATTAATCATAAAGGTCCTTTACGTAGGTTTCAGTGGACAGTATTGCCCCAAGGAATGACTAATTCACCTACGATGTGTCAACACTTTTGTTGATGAGGTTTTGCGACCCATTGGGTGCTAAATTTCTGGTGCATACATCATCCACTACATGGATGATATCCTGCTAGCCTGTGATAATTCCAGAGCTCTCCAGAATTTATATAATGATGTAATGACAGTTTTACCAGAGGCTGGCTTACAAGTAGCTCCGAGAAAATCCAGATGCAGCCTCCATATGAATATTTGGGCTATGCTCTTGACTGCACTACAGTGCGCCCTCAAAAAGATCTCCATTAGTCAGAAAAGGCTCAAAACCTTGAATGATTTTCAAAACTGCTGGGGATATCAACGGTGCGCCCCTCCCTTGGTATTCCTAACTGTGAGCTCAGTAACCTGTTCCACACCCTTGAAGGTGATCCTGCTTTTAAATAGCCCAAGGCAGCTAACTCCTAAAGCTCAGAAGGAATTAGATTTTTTCATGGATCGGCTTCAAAAATCTTACCTCTCCAGATTTAATCCCGGAGAAAAGGTATGGTTCTTGGTCTTCAACACTCCCGAAGTCTCCAACTGCTGCTATAGCCCAATTATCTGGACCGTTAGAATGGGTTTACTTACATAACAAGCAGAATCGTACTGCTACACCTTACCTTGAGATGATAGCTAACCTTATAATTAAGGGAAGATCAAGAACCCAAGTATTACTTGGACATGATCCCCATGTAATTGTACTACCTGACCCTAAAAAAGAAATTGAAGCTGTTTTACCACTCAGTGAAATCCTTCAGAGAGCTTTAGCAGATTTTTTCAGGAGAAATATCTTTATCATTACCCAGCTGGAAAAACCTGGGAATTTCTGAAAAGGACACCTTTTTGTAACTTCCACCATTGTCCGCTCCTCTCCCATTCCTGATGCTCCAGTGTATTATATTGATGGCTCCTCATCAGGAAGGGGTGGAATTACAGGTCCTTCGTTGACCACTACTGTGCATACAAATTATAAATCTGCCCAACAAGTGGAACTTCGCCACCCTGATACATTTACTATCCCATATATCTGGCCCATGTAATGTGGTGAGTGATTCTGCATATGTAGTTGGTTTATTTCCTGGAATTGTCACTGCTTCTTTAAATGCCCATAATCCTATAATTCAGGAGCTGCTCCATAAACTACAAGATCTCCTCCGTAATAGAACATTCCCTATATACATCTCCCACATCCGTTCTCACAGCCGACTCCCGGGCCAATGGTTCGAGGAAACGAAGCAGCAGATCTCTTGGCAGCACCAGTATTTAAATCAGCTGAGGAAGAGCACCAGACTCTACATACAAATGCCCGCCGCCTTCATGTACACCATGGCATCCCATGGAGACAAGCTAGACAAATTGTCCGCAACTGTCGTGTCTGTGCTCCTTTACATTGTACATCTCATGTAGCAGGAGCAAATCCTCGAGGTTTACAGACAAACCAATTGTGGCAGATGGATATAACTCATACTAACTTATTTCCCAACAAACCTTTCCTTCATGTGGTCATCGATACATATTCCGGTTCATATGGGCTGTTCCTATGACGTCTGAAAGAGCTAAATCTGTTTGTTCATTTTTACTCCAGTGCTTCTCCGTCATGGGTATTCCCCATACCATAAAAACAGATAATGGTCCTGCTTACACCAGCAAAACCTTCAAATCCTTTTGCGGGAATGGCAGATCAAACATATTACAGGAATTCCATATAATCCACAAGGACAAGGAATAGTTGAACGTGCCCACAGAACACTTAAAACTCAGCTATTAAAGCAACGAAAAACAAGCATGCCTCCAATGGATTCTTTATCTTTTAACATTATTCACCTTAAACTTCTTAAATATACCTCAAGGAGATCCCTATACCGCGGCTGAACGTCACTTTCAAGAAGCTATGCAAACTCAAAAAACAGTCAATTCACCTATCTGGGTGAAAATTGATGATAAATGGATTGCAGGTCACCTCCTCATTCGGGAAGAGGCTATGCTTTCATTTCTACAGACGATAACCCTGCCAAGAAACTCTGGGTCCCTCTGCGACTTGTTAAGACTAGAATTCTCCAAGAATCAGAAAACAACTAATTCTTTCAATATAAAGTCTTAAATTTTAAATTGCAAGTTGCTGTTTAAACTTCCTGGATTGGTTCCTTTTAATAATGATCTTGTTTTTGCAGTCTGTGATCATGGTTCATGTCTAATATCTTGCCTTACAGCCTAAATATTTTCTTTCTTACAAAAAAAATGGGTGGACTCTGATCACAGTGCTCATTACAAAAATGTTTGCTAAATCAATGAAAAATTGTTTTTCTAATGATTCTGTTCACAGGATGAGATATTGAATCCAGTAAACCTGCGCTACAGTGCTCAATACTCTGAGACTCCTAAAACAGTGCTCGCTAAAAATTCAGTAATTTGCAAAACTAATTTTTCCCAATGCTCTATCCACAGGAAAAGACACTTTCTCACCATCATTTGCCAGCTTTATATTTATGAAGCGCTTGACTCGCTACCATTTATCACCCTAAATGGGTCACATACACAGCTGTAAGATATTGATCGATCAAATGTATGTGTGCGTGTGTGTGCAATGTGGTGGCCACCATTATATTTGTGATTAATGTTGTGTCTATGTCATGTCTCAACTACTACCTTCTCAATTTCTGACCACTACAAACCTCTAGTACATTCATCAACTCCACTGCTGATCCACTAGATTTATCAATTTTAAAATCATCAATTCTCATACTTATTTCCCTGCTCCACCCATGTTGGAGCTTCTTTATATTCTTCTCTCCATCCCAAACTTGGATCCCTACAAGGCCTTTAAAATCCCCCCTACTTGTGATTAACCTCAAAAGTGTTTTTGTCTCGCCTGGGCTACAGGTACAGTTACCGTGCCAATGTTCCTTACTGAAGAAGCCCTGCAAGACGCCCACACCAATGTTCCAGACACCTGCTCCAGCGCTCAAGACTCCGCCTCCAGAGTTCAAGATATCACACCGATGTTCGGACACCTGCTCCAGCCTCAAGACTCCTGTTCCAGAGTTCAAGATACCACACCGATGTTCCGACACCTGTTCCAGCACTCAGACTCCTGTTCCAGAATTCGAGATACTTGTTCCAGTGTTCCTGAGACCCGATCCAGTGTTCCTGACAATTCAAAGAGTTCCTGATCGCTGCTTCAGAGACTCATACTCATATGATCACCGCTATTGCTGTTCCAGAAGTAGCCCCACAGACTTTACACAAAATATAGCAAATTGACTCTCTAAATTATGGACGAGTGCAAACTATGATAAATATAAATCTGAACAACTAAAACACTTTGTCTTGAACTTTTGCTTTGGGTCCCATAAAGCAAGTTAAGATCCTAAGTATGTATTATCATTTTGTAATTCAGCGAATTGTTTTTCTTATCTTAATTTTCTGTACATTACTAAATATTTCTTTACCTTTTCCATTTTATTAGTAAACTAATCAGGCCATCTGATTTGATTTGGGCCTGCTCAGAAAATCAGATGGGCTGGACATGTAGTACGATTTGGGACAACGCTGGACTAAGAGCCGTTACCGACTGGATCACGGGATGTCAAAAGATCACGTGGCCGCCCACCCTACAAAATGGTCAGACTTCCTTGTTAAGACCTGAAGGAGCGGTTTGAGGCTCTTCATATTCCTGAATCAACCAGATGCCATTGGGCTACATTGTACGTGATAGGGTCAATGGAAATGTTACTGCTTCATTTCGAGCAAATCGATGATCGTGAGTTCAAGTGATCAAGTGATCAAACTAATCAGGGAGTTGTTGCAGGACTCCTTTAAGGGGCGCTGCGTGTAGCACTAAGAGGGCCTAGGTAGAGGTGCGGGGGGGGATTGTCTGAGGACGTTTGCACACTCCCTGCTACCATAACCATGGGAGGAGGGTCCGAGTTGAAGGGATATAAACTAGCCGGTTTTCACTCTCGCGCTTCTTTGGGGCTGTGTTAGCTGTGAGCGTCGCCCTGCTTGGAAGTGTTCTTCTCCTTTCCCAAACTTTACCCCGCGTGGTGGTCGCCATCATGGCCTGAGTGGCTGAGGTTCTAGCCTGGAATCAAGCATCAGGTTTTCCTTTTGCTGGTTGTGCCTGAACCTGTGACTAAGTGAAATCTTTTAAAACCTCATCGGATCCCTGAGTGCTCATCCATTCCTCGCTTCGGCGGAGCTAGAAGGGAACTTCGCTTCCCGGCACTGTCGAGGACGGCTGAAGGAGAAGCGCCCGACAC